>CM062521.1:39738744-40338744 GCA_031439585.1 Pterocarpus macrocarpus
TTCGATGCCATCTTCTTCTGTATGAACGGTTTTATTTCATCCTCCTTTCTTTACTCCCTCTCTTTTGTGATCCGTGGGTAGTTTCTGGGAACCTCTCAAAAATCAAAATAGAAGCAAACACTGAAAAGAAGAAAACAAGGAAAACATTTGAATAAACACCTTAGTCCTTCAAATACACAGGGCAACCAAATAGTGAAAAACAGAAGTACAAGAGAAACGATAGCACTAAAAAAACTTGTTCTGTGGTTACATGCAAGACAAGTTATTGAGTAGTGAAATTGTACCTGTTTTTTCTTTTTCCACAAACTAAATCATTGGGGGGGGGGGGGGGGGGAGGCAGATTGAGTAGAAAAAGGGGAAAAAAACTTGAATCTGAAAATTAATGAAACCATGAAGTAAAATTACATTTTTTTAAAAGAAAAAATAGAAACTATATAAAAGAAAATGAATACAAGCTCAAATAGTCAAATTAGATATCAAATCCAAAGTGAAAAATTTAAATTTTCCAAATTCAAAATGCGGCATCGTGAGAACCATAAATAAACCAATGACATCAGCGTCGGAACTCACCAGTCAGAGATGAAATCAACAGTCAGCGAGAGATCGGCGTTGGCGTAGTAAGGTGGCAGCGGGGGAGGCGTCAATCGGCGCAGAAATGCGTTCGTTGGATTAAGAGCAGGGAGAACATTAATGGGCACAGGGTTCGTTCTTTCACTCTGGGTATAATTGTAGTCGTTATTTAAAAAAAATTAAGGGCTAAAACTAGTTTTTGCAGTTGTGCTCCCTGCAGTTGCCCCAGATTTTGATTTTAGTTGATGTACTCAAAAAATTTTGATTTAGATCATTACAGTAGTATTCTATTAAGAATTAGTTCCTATAAAATTATTAGTCGGTGTTAATTTTGCTCATGTAGTTAATAAGATCTTATATAAATATGATATGTTATTAATATATAGTTATAAGACAATCTCTTTTAAGATTTTTTATAGTTTTTAGATGATCTTTTTTAAAAAATAGATAAATAACTGAAATAATATCAAAATAATCTTTTTTTTTTCAAGTTGAAATAATTTCAATTGAGTTTTGCTATATTCTATATCAGTTCCTATTAATCATGCCAACAATATTAATAGTTTATGAGAATTTTTTAATAATTGAGATTAACTCAATGCCATTATAAAGACCAAAATCAAAATATTTTTAATATATGGGGACCTAAATTATTATTTTTTTAATATAGGGATTAAAACCAAAATTTCAAATTAGTATAAGGACCAAAAATTAGTTTTAACCAAAAATAAAATTTAGTTCTTATGCAAAAAAAAAAATAATTTGGTTTTTGTATAATTATTTTTAGAATTTAATTTATATACACTATCAATATATAAAAAATTTTATACATATATTCAATCATATATTATTATATTAAAAAAATATTTGATCCAATCACTCATTACTTTGAAAATCTTTTATTCTTGACATGTTTTTCCCCTTATAAAATTGTGAGTTTGTCATAAAATTAGTGTAAGGTATAAGAAACAAATAAAAATAAATGTAATATACAGAGACGACATTAAAAATATGTCTTATATACAAGAATAGATTGCATATATTTTTAGATAAAAAATATAAAAAAGTTCAATTTTGATATGCCGTCAGCTTAGAAGAGTTTTATCTTATCAATCAATTATATACTTCTATTTATAAGATTTTTTAGGTAATGAGTGGTTAAGTCAAATATTTTTATTGATGTGACAATACATAATTGGATATTTCTGTAAAAAAAAATTTATGCTAACACTGCATCAAATATATATATATATATACGTGTGTGTACGTAATTTTGATATATTGGTAGTATAAAATTTTTATATATTATCATTTAATCAAATATTGCCATATTAACAAACATGTTTAACTATCATATTCACTATTTCAAAATTTACATATATAAAATAATTTGATTGGATGAATGCATCAAAATTAAATTTATATTTTATTTGATCATTATGCTTTATTTTATTTAAACTATAATAGCATTATAATAATCTATAGTTCACATATATAAAAAGAAAGATTTAATCAATCCATAAGTTCCTATATTTTGACCTAATTTTTAATTAAATTCCTATAACATTAAATAAATTTTATAATCAAGTCCTTAAAATAATCTACCATGACAAATTTTTTATTAGATTAAATAAATTTTTACATTTGAGTTTAAAAATTTTGGTAATGACATTTTAAATTATATAACATTTTAAAAACTTTTGTAAGATTAGAAATTTTTTAATATAGGGACTTGCTTAGAAACCTTTAAATTATAGAGGCCTAATTAAGAGGTCAAATTATAGGAACAAGCAAATTTTTTTGAGGAAACCCACCAGTTCATCGAATCCTATTATCAGGAACTTGACAGTCTGGTTCTACCCGTAAAGGTCCCAGAGGGAGCTTTACGTCATCCAACAGAAATTTTTTCTACTATTAAGATTCGAACCTGAGACACTTAATTAAGGGGTTGAAAAACCTAGTTACTTCAACCAATCCCACATTTATAAAATGTTGGTTTAGCCTATCAAACAACCATGCGACCATCCCAATCACATGGAAGAAGTTGGTCCACCTATAGATTAATTAAACCTTTAAAAAAAAAAGAAAAAACCAATAATAGATGATAGAGATTGTATTAAAAATATTTATATGTCTATAAAGATTGAAATGATTTTTTTTTTTAAGAACTAAACTCAAAATAATTGTCATATATAGAGACTAAAAATATATTCTAAATCTGTTTTTTAATCATTGTGTAGCTTTTATTATATTTTACATTTTAAAAGGGCCGGCTGTTTTTATTTTACATTGTTTGGCATTTGTACTGAGATTCGGTTGGCATAATATTGAGTTCCAATTTGTGCATTAGTTATCGGTTAAAAAGGGAGAAAAAAAAGGCAGGGATTAACGCACCAGTATGCAAGTATTTAGTTTGCTTCACTTGTTATTTATGTGATCTATTGACAATTAATTTCATGAAAAATTTAAATAGGCTTTGTCGCTATGAAATATATTAATTTTGCAATTTCCTCAACACAAATGCTACTAAAACTGCCCCCATACTTATGCCATCAAATAGTAATTTCCACAGTACCTTAGAACCAAAAAAGTAGAGGTGTAAACGGGTTGGTTTAGATCGAATTTGAGTGAAAAATAAATTCGAACCGATCAAATTTAATTGGATTGATTTGGTTTGGACTTTAAATTTTTTTTCAACAAATCCAAACCAAACCAATCCGATTAAAATCAGGTTAATTTGGTTCGGATCATCAGATTGCAGTAAAAAATAAAGAATTGTATTTTAAAAAAAAAAAAATTTTTATAACAATTAATAATAATATAAAACTTAATTATGATATATTTAATAATAATATAAATTGACAAATTTCTTAAATAAATATTAATAAAATAATAAAAAATACTATGCTACTATAAATTTAAGTGTAAAACTTTGAAATATTAAAAATTAAAAAAAGTAATTGATTGGATGATCGAATTAAGTGTTTAGATAATCTAATTGAAAAATCATAAATCTAAAATCGAACTAATAATAATTGATTTGGTTTAATTCTACCTTAGAAATGAACTGATTATCCAAATTAATTCTATTAGTTTGATTTAAATTTCCGAGTTCATTGAATAAATGCAATCCACTTACAGCCCTACAAAACAGGAGATCTACATGTGAAGTAGTCAATGATAAGGAAAGCAGCAAAATGCACTTCATATTTTGCATAACGTCCATTTTGCCTTTTACAAGAAGATCTTCATGTAACACTAGTGGAGTGACAGTCACTTACCTGCCTATCAATCCACATTTTTTAATTTTAGTATATAATTTTTTATTATTAATAAATTACTTTTATCACATAATTCTATTTTTACTTTTAAAATTAGAATCTTTGAAATTTAAAATTATATTAGAACTTGGAAGTTATTAAAAGATAGGCAAATAACCAACAAAAAATATTGGGGGTATTTTAGGAAAAAAATGTGGACACCAAAAAACAATTACCTCCATAAATCCTCTTTATTAATAGTGATAATAGTGATAATAGTGATAAAAGGGGAAAGCCAATTAAGGAGAGAGATTATATATGATATCAATGTTACATTTCCTCAATCATAATGTAGTTAGCTTCCAAGCTATAGTCTAGGCATTGACACAAGCAGAAAGACAGCAGGAATCAGGTGCAGCAACAAACCAGGATGGTGAGTTGCTCAACTAAGAATTTAAGTGCCAGAAAAATTCATGACTTCCATACATAACAAGATTTCTCACAGTATATTCAAAATGTTATGAGAAATAGTAATTAAACTGAAATCAAAGATTAATCTGCCTCCTCCTTGTTGGATAGAACGCATGGTTTACAACCATCCCACAGTGTTAATCATTTGCCCCTGGAATTTAGAGGAGCATTTGTAAGAGAAAACTAGTTCACTTATATTTAGAAAAGAAAAGCATGACAAAGATGAAACTAGAATTTTAATTTCACTTACGTGTTCATCATTAAAGTAATGTTGTCTCCTTTGAGAAGGATCCTCCCTAATTAAAACATTAAACAATAATAAGCTTCAGGAAATGCATGAGCGTGTGGCAAAGACAAGAGAACAAAATTTGAGAAAATTTGGCATACCTAATGTCTTTCTGGTGTTCTTCTTGATGTTCACTTCTTCAGCGTCATCCAGAACCAAATTCATGTATTCATCAAAACCCTGTTTAAAAAGCAAGAAAACAACAGGATCCTTAATCATCTGCTGAAATATTCAATTTCCGCAAAGAGGGTATACTGCTTCCTATAACAACCAAGCCTCTTCTCGCTAGATATGAGCTCATGAACCAAAAAGTTCACAAAAATCCTTAAGTCAACAAATTTTAGATCATACTGTTTAGATATCAGGTAACACAACGCATGAGGAAAATCCTAACTAGACGGAAGATATGGGAATAAATGTTAGGTAATTTAGAGTGTATGACTAGGAAACTTCTGTGGGAAAATTATCAGAGTTTTCTTATCTATGATTTCTTGATTCTTTTAGAAGATTCTCTTGACAATGTAAATCAATAAGCATTACACCAATTCCTGCCAATGTAAAACAGACCTTCTTTTCTCTTCTGATTGGCACTGAAAAAGTATATTTGTAGTGATTTTACATGTATTTTGAAAGCATAACAGGTCACTGTAAAACCTGAATTATCCACCACAATAAGCAACATCATTGCATTTGCAGAATTTAACAGGACAGCAGAACACCGCCATTAAACTAGAAAAAACTCCCTCACAATCCAATCCAACATTAACCACAGAACACATCTGAAGTTACAACTAAATATTTTTTCAAACAAAAAGTGTACAATCTCTTGGGCAAAACACAATTTTGTTGAGCACCCATGTAAGAAAAAAGGAATTAAATGTGAAAACTCACAATGATTCGGCCTTCAATCCTCAAGTCCTTTTGCTCGAAGAGCCAAATCTGAATGCGAGCTTTCTGGTAGAAACCAAATGAAATTAGAAAAAGAATAGGGAAGGTTAGCGCAAACCCAGAGTATGAACCCAAGTGAGTATAGGTAAGAGGACTTACACTTTGAAGGAACCTGAAAATCAAGTTCTGAGGAAACCAAAAAGGAACGAGGTTAGGTTAAATTAAAAAAGAAAAAAAAAAAAAAACGAGTGAGGGAGAAACATATACGATGGGCTGGGTCATAACCCTCTGAACTTTGGTGCTGGCCATGGCTGCCAAAATCAGTGAGCTTAAACCGTTGTGAACACGGAAAAACTGAAGAATGCAATTTGCTCTGAGCTGCCGATTAGGTCGCCGAACGTGGGTGGAAGGGGACGGAGAAGGAGTGTGGTGAGTGCCAGACGGAGGTGAGGTGAAGGAGAAATGGAGAAGACAAGGTGGGAGGGGAAAAATTAGGGAATTAGGGATTTGGTTTAGGGGTTTAAAAAAAAAAATTGGCGCATACAATAGTTTAGTAATTTTTTTTTAACAATAGTTTAGTAGTTATGTTATAAATTTATCCAAAAAAAAAGTAATTTTCTTATAATAAAATGTTTATAGTTTATTATATATTTGTATATCAAATATAATAATAATAATAATAAGAGTTTAATTGGAATACACTAACAGTGTAAAATTTTTTTACCCTGCCATCCAATCAAAATATTCTATTTGCATGACCATTCAAGTAGTGGGTAGTTAGCTATGCCAAAGCGCTACGACGCGATGTAATATATAATTAGATTGCCTCATAGAAAAATTTTACACTAACAATGTATTCAAATTAAATCCTAATAATAATACTATTACATATATGCTAACAAAAAAAAATATTGTTATATATATAAATAGATATTAATATCGATAAATAAGATTTATTTGGTTGTGTTAATATCGAATAGTATGTTAATATCAAATATAATAACAAAGATTTATTCGGATGTGTTACTTTGAGTTTTTAAAAATATTCAATAAAAATAAATACTTTTTATGTTTGTAAATATATTTGGATATTTTAAAAAAATATAAAATCATTAGAAAAGTGATTTTTTTTTTTCTTGGATATACACCGGAGCCAAATCCGAAAAAATTACAAGTGAACTATCCGGTTTTATGTTTGTAAATATATTTGGATATTTAAAAAAAATTTAATTTAAATACATTGATAATATAAAATAATTTTTTATTATCAGTCAATAAAAATAATAAAAAATATTAATTCATATAAATAATTACCCATTAAAATAAGAGATACATTATAATTTTTTACTTTCTCTTATTTATATTTGTTAACAGTTCAATACATACCAATTAAACTCTTTAAAAAATATAAAATCGTTAGAAAAGTGATTTTTTTTTATATACACTGGAGCCAAATCCCAAAAAATTACAAGTGAACTATCCGGGATCTACAGGTCCTGCGGGCTCAGGATGAACTTTATGGAAAATAAAAGGTGGTAAAATGCACTATATTGAAAGTTATAATTTTAATCTTTTAAAAATAATTGATATAAAAAAAGTTTAAAGATAAAATATAATATTTTAAGATTATATCTAAATATAATGTTTTTTTCTACAACAGAAACAGAAAAGCTAAACAAAAAGCAAAAAACTTAATATCTATCATATGTTATTCCATCAATATGGGGTTGGTCAGGGTGTTAAGTATTTTATTCTCTTAATCAAAGATCTCGGATTCGAATCTTAAAAATTAAAAAGAAAAATCCTTGTTGGGATACCTCTATTCCCTTCACGAATCAAATCAGATTAGTTGAATTCTTGACAATAGAGTCTAGATACCAATAATTTCATTAAAAAAAAAAATTACTCCATAGGCATCTCCCAAGTATCAAGATTTTACTTTTTGAAAAGATTTTGTAATATTATATTTAAAGATAAATTAGATTATATTTCATCACATACAAAATTTAGATTATACTTTAAAAAAAAGATATTTTGAAAAATAACATAAAATAAAATAAATTGAAAAAAGCTCATCCAATGAGCCGTTAGTCTAAATTCTCTTTATCTATATCCAGGATGATATTTAGCATTAGTGATTGGTTAATGTTCTGCGGGCATAAAATGATTTCTTAACTATGTAAGGTTTACATGTTTTCTGAGTTTTTTCATCAAAATAAAATATTTATTATATTATGAGTTAATCGCTTACATAGAATTTGGGAATGTTGCAGTAGTTTTTTATGAAAAAATTTTGGAGGGTGACTTGCTGTCGGTTAGGTTGGATATATGAAGTCAAAAAAAATAAGAACTACATCTAATTCACATCACTCGTCACTTTAAGATTTACGCAAAAGTTAATTCTTTAATAATTAATAATAATAATAATAAAAGATAAGTTAATCTCATAAAGCTACCCTTATATTAAAATCCGTAGCTAACTGAATACAATAGTAGAAGTAACCTTTGTCTCGATATCTTATCGAAGGACATTGCCCTAGCCTTTACACGATTAACTTATTAACCTGAGTCTTAGAAAAGGAAAAAAAAATTTAAAATGTAGCTATCTTTTTTTTCTTTTTTGGTAGACAATGTAGCTATCTATTTGTTTTCTTGTATCATATTTGCAATTTTAAAGGTAAAAATAGGAAAATTTGACCTAGTTTCCACAAGATTAAAGACTATGGGGGCTTAAAGTAAAAATTCATTATAAAAATCTCAAAGTCATACAGACTCTGCACACTTGCCTACGAGAAGAATAATTCTTAGCCATTTTTATTACGGCAGTCTTATCTAAATCAATACAATTAGGCAACATTAAATATTTATTCCCCTTACTATCCCTTAACACAATTTAGCAGTTGCACAGATACAAAGCCCCTTAATACAATTTAGCAATTGCTTGCATATATACAAAGCCCATTTCACATTTTCACTAAATCCTACGCATATAGCTCTACCAATATCAAAAGCTAAAAACAAAACACACATTTCAAACATAAACTCCTGTTTTTAAAATTGATATCTTTTTTTTGTTCAAGTGAAACCCCAACTAAACAGGCATTTATGCTTCCTCAGTCGTACAGCATTCAGGTCAAACAAAGTGCTAATGAAATGTGAACTAGGGAAATTCTTGGATGCCTGAACACTATACTGAGTTCACATTCAAGCAGATACAACTTGGTGAACAATGCAGCAAAATTGAAAGGGACCAAATGAGAAATCAAATGGATTTTTTTGAGGACTCATTCTTGGGGTGTGGCTCCATTTGTTGCCTCTTCCTCCATGGGCTCAGCTTCAGCACCCTTCTTACCTGCAAACAACCAAGCATTTCTTGAGCCCCCATTTGACATGTTCCCAAATACCGTTCACAACATGACTAACATTACATATGCAACTTAACATGTAAATGATGCAAGATATGCATGATTCAAAGCATAAGACAACACAAGGCATGATGAATGAATGAATAGAGCATGTTAGATTCAGGCTTTCCAGCCCCCACCTTTCTTCTTCTTTCCGCCACCCTTCTTCTTTGTCTTTGTTCCCAATGCTAACCAGGCCTTAATTTCAGGATCATCGATTGTTTTGGTGGGCTGCAATTCCTGGAGCGGATGAGATGTGATACGATCTGATCCATTTGGCATTAGCAAGACTGTAAATTTGATGTGTGCAACATAATCACCTGAAAAAACGACCAATAACGTGAGGCATAAACATTGCTATCACAATTGTAACCATGGGGATCTAATGATCCCATTAAGCAAATATAGTATTACCAGGCTTTTCATGCAGAACAGGATAAGGCTGCAAGAGTTCGTGATTCACGCACTCCACTAAACCCAGACGAGCTCTTTTCTCTTCCAAAGCCCTGGACAAAGAGAATACAAATTCAAACCCTCCAGTTTGAACAAAGTATCATCAAAAAGATGTAGGCCATCAAGTTACCTAGCAGAAAATGGCATGATTGGAAACTTTTGGCTAATTTCACTGAAAATGAACCTAGATGCTTTCATCTTCAAGTGATAGCTCTTGTCAACAGCCCTCTTATAAATAGTTGTCTGCTTCTCATCCAAAAGCTTAGGCTGCAAGTGATTGAAAATTTGCTTAGTAACTGAAAAGAAGCTGCATCATACTGGTAAATGTACTGATATAACTAACCTACCTTGCCTTCTCCAGTGCTTGCTACTATATCAATAGCATATACTTCATTCTCCTCAAACTCTGCATCATCAACCCTTGTATCTGGATTAGATACATTCAGCACAACCTTATTTCCATCAATCACAAACTGCTTCATTTGATGACTAAGAACGCCCTCAACAATCTTACAATCATAGGCAGCAGCAACCTTTTGAATTGCATCAGTTACATCCTTGTTCTGTCAGGAAAAAACAACAAAACTCATAAGAATTTTTATTACCACATATTTAGTTACATAACTAATTATAACAACATAAAAATTAAAATTTAGCTTTTCTACAAATACTAATTCCAGCTGAATGGCATAAAAATTGTTGAAGTAATATTTTTGTTCAAACATGAGATAATAATCCAGTTAAAAAATTACATAGCGTATGGGTACCATGCAACAAAGAAAAAAAGGCCTTTTCCAGGTATTAATTTGAACAGTATAGTCCGTACAAACAAACTAACAACAGATAAATCAGCATAACCATTAAAATAATTCTCCACCATTTCCAATATGGACTATATCACCTTGGCAGATTTACCATCATTAAATGCCGTCTCAGATTCCACATACAAAGTAATAAAACTATTTCTTCCTCCTTTCTACACAGAAATTTAAACACATTGATTTGAATACTGTACTATGTTAGCTGCAATAGACCAGTGAACAGAGTATAAACTCAGCACACCAATGAAACTTTTTTTTCAGCCAATGTTTAGTTTAGGCAACAGGGAAAGGAGGAAACCAATACGGAATTGATATCCTCGGCAAAGTTGCCATTACTACAGTTTGTAACCTACACAATTACAGGCATTGATTTAAATATTGCACATTGTTGGCTTCAATAGACAAACGTAGCGACTACAAAAGCAGCACAACCATTAACTATCTTTCAGCCAGGTCTACTTTTGGCAAGAGGGAAAGGAGGAAACCAATATGGTGTTGATATCCTCGGCAAAGTTGCCATTACTACAGTTTGTAACATACACAATTACAGGCATTGATTTAAATATTGCACAATGTTGGCTTCAATAGACAAACGAACTGACTACAAAATCAGCACAACCATTAACTATCTTTCAGCCAGATCTACTTTAGGCAACAGGGAAAGGAGGAAACCAATATGGTATCGATATCCTCGGCAAAGTTGCCATTACTACAGCATGAACATACAATGATTATTAGATTCCAGAAAATAATATAGCAATACTTGCTAGGAATTCTTGTATTTTCATATTTATTTTATGTACAATTTGACAAAAGGATTGCAACACTTCCTTGATAAAGATGATAATATAAGAGACATAAAACTTAAGAAGTAAATGATGATCACCAAAAAGCATGCAATCCTTGGACTATGACATAAGCTTCACCAGGACAATTGTAACTAGTGTAACAATGCCAACAAATTAGCAATCTAAACTCTAGATTGCATTTCACAAGACAAATGCCCCATCAGAGTAACTATGACATAAGCTTAACTTGGACAATTGTCCATAGCTTTTAGTAAGTGTTCATCATTTAGGGTGAAAAAAATTGTAAGAAAAAGGTACTGATTCCTCCTGGAAACATTCACAGGCTAGGCACCTTATGTCCATCTGACTTATAAAAAGACCAATAAGTAATAACAAGAAATGCAGAGCAAGTAACTGAAAATGCAAGTAAAATGTAATTTGATACCAATGTACTCATTCCTTGCTGAATAAACAATTTGAAGCAAGCTACTGAAAAGCGAACAAGATAGCACCAGATGCACTTGGCAACTAAAACTGGATAAAACTATATTTAGCACTAATAACATTATCAAGAGAGTACACCACTGAAGAATTTGAATTGCGCTGCAGTATAGCAGGGCCCTCTAAGAGAGATATTCTCACAACCCAATGGGGTCAGCAAATACACATTTAAGCAAGACCAAATTGATTGTGTCTATTTCTTTTCTAATCCAGGTAAAAGGGAAATAGAAGATAAATGATTCTCCATCAGCGTAACTATGACTTGAATAGGCTTCATTGGTGTTTATCCATAGCCTATAATGTCTTCATCATATAGAAATCAGTTCAACTTTACTATATAATCAAAAGCAAAATAGTTAACTTCTAAGAGGAAGTGGACACTGGAAACAAACATCAGACAAATCCAATAAGATCTTTTCTACAATTTCAGTCAATATTGAAAGGAAATCATTGATTCAATAACAGTGCATAATAGCATTGATTAAGCAAGGGAAATAAAATCAAATAAGCCTGAGCTGACAACCAAGTAAACTAAAACATGGATAACAGAAAGAATAAGATGAGAAAGAAGATATTTTCAGCTGAAAAAAAGAACCACAAATGATCTCTATCAGTGTAACTATGACAATAAAGCTTCATCGGAGTTTATCCATAGGTCATGACAGTTTTCATCATTTAGAGATCAAAATCCACAAGGGAAAAGAGTCTCTCTCCAGACAGTAGACATGAAGCAACCTAATGCAATTTGACAGAGACAATGAGAAGGATGAAATTTCCTCAGATGGAACATACGAAGTAACTAACACAATACACAGAGAAAAATGAAAGACCAAAAAAAAAAAAAAAAGGGGGAATGCAAGCCTGTAACTCAATAAAAGAAACAGTAAATAAATACATTAGTCTTGTGAAGATCGGCTGGCACCCATTAAGAATACAGAACATGACATTAAGCCAAATACAGAATGCGGGAGTGAAGAAATGGTTCAAAGGATGATAGACCCAGAAACTACCCCCATTAGCTACCAGCAATGTTGATATGCATTAATTGCAGCATAATGGACCATTGCCAGTGCCATGCTAATACAGTATCACTTCCCATACCAATGCTACAAGTACCCGTCAACAAAATGCAAGCAACAAGTAATTTCAACCAATCCATTAGTTACTTAGGGAAAATCGTAAACTAATTCATTCTGGCAAGAAATCCAACCATATTTATCATTAATCACACAAACCAAACCAAACATATAAGCTATATAATAGAATCAACCAAAATGTATAAGTGCAAAAAGATAACAAGTGAAAAACCAAAATCATCTCATGTTATACAAAAGCAGATACAGGAAAAAATTTCTTACATATGATTACCTTCCTTCCTGGCCTTACAAGCCTCAAGGCCACTTCAGCGGCAGTGTTTGCAGCAGTAATGACATCAGCTACCCGTCCCGTAACTGGCCCTTCCTGCAGAACATGAGTGTGCGCCACAGCAGTGATGAACCCATCTATATGACAAGCCATATCACTGTAATCAACCGAAGAAAACAATCACCACAAGGTTCCCAGCAACAGCACCAAAAGTAGTGCCCATCATACATTATCTATCACAAAATCATGCTTTGAAATCTTACATTTTCAATATATCACCTTCTTCCAACACACTTTCATCGCTGGCAAGAGGAGAGAAATGACACACGGTATTGTTTACAGAGATACATGTTGGGAAAGCAACACCCCTCTCAATCTTCCTCTTCACATTCTTGTACATGTTACCGGTTTGCCTTCATTAAGAAACACAGCACACCCCATAAGCTAAAACCACCCAAAAAAAAAAAACCAGAGAAATTACATATATCGATTACCAAAATCACTTGTAAAAGAGAAAACAACATAAAATAAGGCATGAAAAAACACATAAAAACTTACTCTCTAATATATGAGTCCCCTTTCTCGCAAATGTCAACAATCTTAGCCTTTGGCTTACATTCTGAAATCACTAACTGCAAAGCCTCTGCACACAAAAAATTAAAAAAACAAAAAACCATTTTTATCAACATGAGGGAAAAAAAAAAAGAAAAGAAAAGAACACTTATCAAGTAAAGCAGTGAACTTTAACCAAAACCCATGAAAGTTATGAATCCAATGCATCAAAAAACAAGAACAAATATAGAATTCGAAGCGAGAGAGAGAGAGAGAGTGGAACACACTGTTAATGATCTCAGCTGCATTCTTGTACTTGGTGACAACTTCAGGAGTGGAGAGATCCAACTCCTTCTCCTCCCTCTCATCATCCGACATGGTTAGCTTCACTGATTGAATCCCCCGTGTGTGGCTTCTGAAAACCAAACACCACAAAATGAAAAACAAAAGGTAAAAATCAAAAGTTTCTCCAAATCCGACACCCAAACAGACCCTAAAAAAACAAAAAAACCAAAAAAAAAAGAAAGAGAAAAAAAAAGGGAGACCCAGATGAAGAAATGCGAAGCTGAAAGTGGTTGTCGAAGTTTCGCTCACCGTGCAGGGTTTGATTGAGAAATCAGTGAAGAAATGAAAGGGGTTTTAGGGTAAAGGATGAATAGGAGAGGGTTAACAAAGGCTAAGTGGAGTGGCTCAGTGTGTGTAACAGTGCAAGCTACTAGGGTTAGCGTTGGCTTTATATATATAGGATAGGATTGTTGCTTTCATTACACAATACAAACGTTGGTGCTAGGGTTTTTGGTCTCATCGTTTTGTTATTTTGTACTTTTGTTTGTCCACTACAGCTCAAAATAGTGTGTGTCATTTGGAATTTCTAGAATTGATTTTATATTTTAAAATTAATTTTAATGATTTTTTATGATATTTAATTATTCATTCTCAAAATTAATTTTGTTCTTTATAATTGATTATAGAAGAGATGAAAATTTTTTATTTTCTGTCAGAATTACTTTTAGAGGAACTATCAAATATAAATTACTTTACCTCAAAATTAATTTTAATCAACTCAATTCCAATAAAATCAATTTTATCTAAAATTAATTCTATAAAAATAGAACTAAACACACTAATAGATAGATTAATTGGATGCTCATATTGACTCTTAGGTTGCAAGGAAGCTGCTAGGAGGATGTAAGATTAAATTTAAAAAAAAAAATTGCAAAAGTATTGTGAAATTTTTATATTTTTACTAAGAAAAATTGAATGAACATATTATAAGAATTTAATTTTTATATACTATCAATCTAAAAAATTTTTACACAAATTTTTAATTATATATTATTATATCATTAAGATTGTTTATTTATACATCTAATGAAAAAAAATGGGGGGGAACTAAAAAAAGATGGGCTAAAACCTAGGAAATGTTGTCAAAAGCTCCTCTCTTATAGCACTTTTCTTATAGTGAGTAAATTTGCACAATTAATGTAAAGAAAGAAGATAAGAAGTAATTTTATCTTTTAAAAATTTAAGTGCAAAACTAGAAATGCTTGAAAATAAATTAAAAAAACTATAATTAATCAAGTGATTAGTTTAGTTGTTTGAATTTCAAATCAAAAAATAATAAATTTGATAACCAAACTAATAGTACTTTGTTTGGTTTGATTTTAACTTGAATTAAATTGATTATTTGAATCAATATAAACCAATTACTCGTTGAGCATCATCATGTGTTTAGAGAAGCTATTTAAGTCATCAGTGAGTTCTAATTTGCACCTCATCAAGTATAGTGTATAGTGTTCTATTTAAAAATCTACGGTGCACCATGGACCAAGAATTCATCTAGACCGTTCAATAGGGTTCATTAATAATGGACGATTGTTTTTAAAAACTAGTTAGCAAATTGGCTTGGAACCTGAAATTTGTGTTCTTATTACTTTTCTTTTGCTAGTTCTAAGGGAAACCCTTGTAGCAACAATGGTAGCTTTGTGAGGAAGATGGCACTTTGATTGTCAAAGGTTATATTGAGTGTCACAAAGTGCCTGGAGGTGGGTGATATGGGTGTTGGTAAAGTGGGTAGTGATTTGGTTGAAAGATGGATTAATGTGACTCGGGTGGATGTTGTAGCTGTATAAAATTAATCATGCTATCTTTTTTCTTAGGGTGTGCCCCCTTTTTAGAGTGAGACTCACTTGCTTCTCCCATTGTTAGCTCCATTTTGCCATCTTGGAAGTTGGTCTCAATTCTTTCTCCAATTTCCACTAAATCCACAAAACTCCTTGACATGGGTTCCTAACATGTTCTTGAAGAAAGGGCCTTCCAATGTGTGAATGGAATAGGAGCACATCTATTGTTCCAACATTGGAGGGACAACTCTAGCCGCCATTACTCTCCACCTTTGTGCATATTATTTGAAGGACTCTTTTTCTTTCTTTCTCATTCCCTTTAGTTGATCCCTGGTTAGTGCAGTATTCACGTTGAATTTGTATTGGTTAGTGAAGGTTGTGGCAAGATCCTCCCAACATTTGGTCTGTGTCCTGTCCAGCTGCATGTATCACTCCCATGCAGCTCCATCCAAACTCTCTGAAAAAAAGCCAATAAGGAAATTTTCATCTTTGGACCACATTCCCATTTTTGTGCAGTACATCCTTAGATGCATCATAGGATTCGTACTACCATCAAACTTAATGAGCTCAGGCATCTTGAAGTCTATGGGAATGGTAATGTTCGACGCTAAGCACAACTCATTGATGCTTATAGAACCATAGGGGTTGGGCCCTCGTATCATCCGGAATTGTTCTAACATTGACTTTTCCAATTCTTCCTTTAGTTTTAATTGCTCCATGTCCCTTTCAATTTCAACCCTATTGTCTTCCTTTTTGCTTGTTGTATCTCATTTGTGATCATCATGTTGCGGGTTTGCAACATCATGATTCACATCATTCTCTGTTTCATATCCCAACTGATCACGAGGATTGTTATTTCTAATCCATATACCATTGATTATAGCCTCGAGAATCTTCTTGAATTATGTTCCTTGCTCCAGCATCATGGTCTTCAAACTGTTAATCTCTTGACTCAGGTTCTTTTCATTCTCCATGGTTCTTATATGAGCTTTGGATCGTAACTCGTATGGTTCTCGAAACGATTGAAACGAGTTGTTGGAATTAGACAAAGTCTTCTTTCAAGGAGCAATGTTTGTGAATCCTAAAACTGCAGCAACCCTCTGTTCTAATCACGCTTTCCCTTTTCTCTGTGTGTCACAACAATTCTAGTTCTTTTTCTTCTTCTTTTTTTTCGTCCCCCCTTTGCACACAATCACAAATTTTTGCTCTTATTGTCTCGTGCTGTTGCCAAAAAGGCCTCCCTCCTTTGATTAGCTTACTTTATTTATATATGTTGGAGAAATTAATTGCAATTAAGCCTGATTGATTCTAATTGGAATTTTACCTTAATGGTAATTGGCGTATTTGATCCGATTTGGATACAAATGCAAAAATCAAGAGATTTGTCTAAATTTGTTCTCATTTATTCTGATTTGATTTTTTTTCTTTTTTGGGTTAAAACATTTCATAATTGAGCTATTCTCTTTTTCCAAAAAAATAAATGGGCCAACTTTTTTCTTCTTTTCTTTTCATTTTGCCTTTCTCTTTTTTTTCCTTTTTTTTTGGGGGATAAAATATGGTGTTCACATTGAATACTAAGAACAGAGCTTGAGTTGTTGGCTCTGATATGCAGACCATGAGATGGAACATATCCAAGGGAGAAGAGAAGGTTGGGTTTGTGAACTTGATGGTGTCCATTGTCCCCTTCCTAGCCCTTGCAAATTCCATATTCATTATACTAATTTCAAGTGCATAAATCCATACAAATACTAGCAAATGCAATTTTAAAAGCCAAACAAATTAAACCATTGCTCTAGATTGGTATCTTTCACAATAATAAGCAGCACAGAGTAATACAAAGGAATGGATAATCAAACAACCAATGAACGACAAATTGGAATCTCATACATTACTAATTTTTTATATAAATTTTTTACCAAAAAAAAAAAAAAGCAAGAAACTATAGCAAAATTTTCTTCCACTACACCATTCTAGAATCAAAATTTAATTTTAGAAAACAAAAAATAGTACAAAGAAACTCAAGGCACCACTATCAGACTCAATTTCAAGGAAAAAAAACGAAAAGATCACTACTTTTTTCTTATGCAATTCATCAGGAACAACCCTAAACTACGTCTTCTACTTAGACCTAGTGATCTTCTTCAAGTATTAGAGTTTGTGATCTTCTAGAACTTGGTCCCAGACCTCAAGATATTCTCTTACTTCTTCTTCTCCCTCTCCTCTCTCTTCTTCCTCTTCTCCACCTTGTTCATCCTTATTTCCTCCTTTAGCTCTGTCATCCTCTCCTTGTACACCTTCTTAATCATCTTCTCCCTCTCCCTCTACTCGAACATCGTTCAGGCACCGTCAACGCCCTCTGCCTCTTTGCCTGCTTCCACTTTCACCTGGAAACCTTGTCGACAATCACATCATTGTAGCTCAACTGACCAAACATCGGCTTGTTCGAGTTGTCTAACGACGACAGCGACAACAATGTCTGTTGCAATGATACTATTTTTGTCATTGACATTGCGAGAGCGTTAAAACACATAAGAAAAATATATATGTCTTACAAGGAGAAGGCTCTATCGCACGTTACTTCACAAGGTGCACCACACAGTTTCTCATCTAATGGTGTCAATCTGATAGACTATCTATGCTCTTATAGTTTAATAGTACACTCCAGTAGCTCTTCATCTCTCATCACTTAACTCAAGAGCCTTCTCTCTCGTATGATCACACCTTCCACTCCTTAATTCATGGTCATCCTCTTTCACAGCACTAGCTGCCTTGGTCCATCCCTAGCCACCACTGCACTGCCGTTCTCTCCACCCCTACCTAAGCTGGTGATTATTGCAACAAGCTCCCTTTCCGCTAAGTGTCATTGCTCGTCTTTTCCATCAACTAAATGGCGTAGGCACCGTTTATGCTGCCATTTGTAGGGAAAAATAATGGATTTTATGCTTAAGGGTTTTTGGTAGCATGAAAAATGTGTCTTAAAATGTGAGGTGATGGGTTTTGGGATCCCAAATCGGAGAAGAATGAGGAGGAAAAATGAGAAAGAGAACAAGAGGCTAGTGGTGAAGAAATTTGCAAAAATGAGATCTTTGAGCTTTGTTCTTCTTCTTTGCTTTTTGGGTGCCTTCGATTTTGGATTAGAGGATTGAATGATCGATTGGCCCCAACCTCCACCATGCTTGTGCTGAAGGCCATGTTTGGAAGATGGAAAAAGAAAAAGTAAGCTTTTTTTACTTTTGTTTTTGAAGTGTTACTCACATGAAATAGGGATCTATGGTGGTATGGTTGATTGACGAGGCCACCTTCTTTACTGAGCTCCACCAGTGTCATCAGGTGGCGCCAAGGCAAGAAGTACGTCGCAGTGGAGGTGTGGAGCTGTGGCAGAAAGAGTTTTAGAGTTTTTTATGGTGTATCACATGTAAGAGAAACATTGACACATCGTCATATCTAAGCCATCAAATGAGGAGGTTTATGATGCACCTTGCGAAGTAAGGTGCAATGGAGTCTTACCCCTCTTACAAAATGTTAGTTACCGGTTATATTAGTTTCCACCTACAACTACAGGTGCTTCTCCACCCTACATCCTAAATTTTTAAAAGGAGCACTACACACCATATTTCATAAGGTGCACATTAGAATGCGCCTAAGTCATTTATCTATTCATATTGTTATCAACTATCTCAATCTCATAATTAAGTCTTACTTCATTATTAGTTATTATTATAATAATAATAATAAAAAGTTAAAAAAATTACAAGTATTCATTGTTTCACTTCAACCCAGTGACCTAAAACAAACCAACCCCATCTTGATCGTAATAGTTTGATTGGGATTTGCTAAAAGAAATTAAAAATCAAACCAAATCAATTCAATTAAATTTACTTAGTGTATATATATATTTTTTTTCTTCAAACATGAATCAAACCAATCCATTTCCACCAAGCTGAGTTGCAAGCGATAAAGGCTAGCCTAAAGCTAGCCTGGGAGATGGGTATTCGGATCCTAATATGTGAATTTGATTCCCAAGTACCCATCGAACTTGTGAATCAACCCATGAACAAATTTGAGGGGATTAAACTTCTGTTGAACAAGAATTGGGAAGTTGAAATTAAGCATTCCTTCAAGGAGGGTAACGGGCGCATCGATGGGTTGGCCAAGTTGGGTGCCAGAGTGAGTAAGGGTTTTGGTGTTTGGGAGAGTCCCCCTAGGGAGATGAGAAGCCTTGTGGCCACTGATGCCAGGGAAGAGAGCTTTCCTAGGGTTTGAGTTATACTTTTTCTTTGCTCTTTAGTTACATTTAGAAGCACCAAAAAAAGAAAAAAAAAAAACCAATCCATTTGCACTCCTAAATAATTTTGTGCATAACACAAGAACTAGCCTAGTATTCACATGTGATTTACATATTTTTATTTTCTCTTTATTTTCTTACTCATAATACTCACATCACATGTTTTTAAAATGTTTAAGAATTGAAGACAAATACTATTTGCTCGTGACTTGATAAAGCTTGCAAAAATTGTGCAAGGGCATTAACATTACTCGTACTCGAGTTTAGCAATTTTACAGAGAAACAATTTTGAATCTTTCTTTTTCATTTAAAGATTCTCTTATGTTAATTAAAGATCCTCTTCTCTTAATTGAATAAAAGACAACGAATTCATATATCTTGTTATGTTGTTTTGATTTACTCTTAAGCAATTGTTGATCAAATTCTTGAGATTAAGACACTACTTCAAAAGTCAGAGTAAAACAAAATCTTTTACTCTTGAGGTAGAATGAGAATTAACTTAGTGTATAATTTAAATACGCTAAACCAATAAGAATATCTTAGAATTTTTTTTAAAAGAAACAATCACTTTATTTCAATTTATAATTATAATTTGCTTTTTCAAATTTTTCATCATTATTTGGGGGTAAAATCCCATTGTGAGAAAAGTTTCAATTGAGTCCCAAAAGTTGTAGAAGTCGGTCAGTTTTATCCTTCATATTTGAAAATGAAAAATATTATTTGTATTCATTTTAGGAACTTATTTTGGACTTGCAATGAGAAAGAAAGACATAAAATAATAAGTGTTGAAAAGATAAAAAAAAAATGATAGCTCTATTACCTTATATCTTTCTCTCTTATTGTGAGTCCTAAATAAGTTCCCAAAATGAATACAAATAACATTGGTCTTTGAAAACTATTGATTTAGTGCATGAAGTTGCATTATGTCAATTAAGTTTGTCTCTAACTTAGGGTGTGTTTATTTGGGATTTTTTTGGCAAAAAATCAGTTTTTATATGTTTGGATAATTTTTAAAAAATAATCAGACTCTAAAAAAATATATATTTTCACTTTTTTTATAGAAACTGAAAAGAGTAATTTTTGAAAAAAAATTAATTTTTAACTTTTTTAACTATATATAAAATTTAAGTTTTAAAATTATCTTTTTTAAAAGTTGAAACAAATCTATCCTTAGAGAGACTTAGGTGGCTCGCTAATTACCAAAATATTCCCATTCAACACTAAACCTTAAATTACTGGTTTCTACGCTCCGGCCCCCATCTTTACACAAACTAATAACATACTTAATCTAATAAGAAACTCATGTTACTCTCTTCAACACTACTTAATAAAAATAAGGCACTTAGGAGGCGGGGGACTTTGCTTCACCCACCTCATTTTCGCCTATAAGAAACTCAGTAGCAAAATTTGGTTGTTGTTGTTGTTGTGCATTAGATACATTCCAAACTGGTGCCCAAATGTTAGCTCCTTCTTTTGCATATGCAATTGAACAATCAACTAGCTATTTGGATATACTTTTGAGAGGGTTAAAAGACCTTTTATTGATATGAAAATAAAAATATAGAATAACTAATATATTTTGATATATAAACTTATTTTAGAAGGCATTTTAAGAGAAATATTGTTAAAATCACTTTTCATTTTAGGAAAAAAAATCTTTTGAGAAAAAATCTTACTATTCTTCTCACATCAACAACAAAAAATAATTTCATTCTATCTTATCTAAACAAAAATTATCCTCTTAAACTTACTTTTAATATATTTAAACTAAACAAAAATAATTCTTTTAAAAATAATTCCTTTAAAAATAATTCTTTTAAAAAACTTTCTTTTAAAAATAATCCTCCCAAAAATTAAGCCAAACATACCCTACATCATCAGTCTCCAATTCTCCCCGACGAGGCATAGTTGTTTAAAGGGATAATTTAATGTTACCGCGAAAACCTTGGGTAAAATGCTATCAACATGGGCCTGCGCTCACACCCTAGGGTAGGGAATATACATTTCTCAATTGCTAGTAAGACACAAACAAAACCTATAAAAAGGGCATAAAGACTAAACAATAGTGCTTAAACATTTTGATCGTCAACATTTTAATTGCTTTTCATGATCATTTATATCATTTAAAAAATGATTAATTTTCTAACCGTTGGTTACTTCAACAATTCCAATGCCTGTTGATAGCATACACGACAACAATATGGCTCCTAAATCCTAATGATGACCAATTAAGATTCCGGCCCATGTGACAACTCAAAAATGTGGAGAAGGCCCGGCTGGCCACCATTGAACTCCATAGAAGATCCATATATACCACTTTTATAGAGGTGACAACACCTTGGTAGATCCCTCCAAATTCAATTTCATGGCCTACTATAAAATCAATCTGACAAACATAGTAGCACTCAAAATAAAAGCCATGAAAATATAATGAGGGTAAATATTCCACCATTCATTAATAAAAGCGTGAACTTTACATAAACTTTTTATACCAAACAAAAATACATGAACTTTTATGTTATTTTGGTATGTTTATGAAAAAATATATAGATTAGAATGATTTAAAAGTGAACTCTGTAAGGAAAAAATTACTGCAAGATAATGTCAGCAAATCAATTCATAACACAGGACTGAGATTTTGTCTACACTTGGGAATGCTAGAATGCAATTTCAGATGAAAAGCATCACTTGACAAAAATGAAAGGCTCGACATAAAGGAAGAACCAACTTTTCCAGTAATATGTCCATTACAGACTGATTCTTAGAAACTATTTTATGTGTTCCATCGCCTACAGACATTTATGCCTGATTGTAATACGTAACAACATGGTAATATGCATAAAGGAATTCAAATGTGTGTGTTCTGCTTCACAAAATAGATATAATACAGCATGCAAAAGCTCTATAAAAAGCATGTTCATTTTCAGAAGCCAAAAGATGACAGTAAGCTCGTATAAACTTCTAAGAGAATTTCGATATAAACATTGCAACAAAGTTTATAACTAACAAAACAAAATCAAGAAGTTCAGAACTAGCAGGGCAAAAAACTGTGAACAAACGAATCCTCCTTCAAAAATCATTATGAGGAAGCATAAGAGAATCTCAAAACTTCAATATACAATCGAAAAGGCAGAGGAAGATGGAATTTAATATTCACAGACGGCAAAAATTATAAGCGTAAAAGCAGGTGAATGATTATTTAAGAATACTCAACAAAATTTAATTTATGCATGAACAGCAAGGAAATACTACAGCAACCAGTGTAACACACTGTTTATATTGGTCCCAAAAAGAGACTCCTAGTCATCTAAACCTTGAAGGATGAGGGACAAGGCTTGTTTGAAACTAAACTTTTAAACAACCAGTTTTTATACCAATACCCACTTACCTAGACTTAATTGCAATTTGTATGAACGATAAAAATCTTCTATACAAAGTTATTTTACACTAAGGGGCATAGGCCAATAATATTGACAGATTTTTTACTTTTTCACAAAAGGTGTAATACAGTGTTTATATTAATCCAGTATAGAATATAGTTATTCAATGCAACATACAATACAAGTATGACTATGAACCTGGATCCCAGGTATAAAATATCCAGCCCTCGATCATCCTAATGCATAGTTTTCTACTTAAGAGACTTCAACTGTTCTCCACCCCAATTTCAGTTTCTTTATATCCCGCTCCCTCTTTCATGCCTCATCAGAAGGCTTCTTAGAGGCCTTATTAGGAGGAACCTCTGCCAAGCCCAGAGGATGGGACCCAGGCCTTTCCGAAACGAAAAATATTTCAAGATCTCTCTGAATCAGCTGATCAGCCAAATATATTATACAATACGTAGGCTAAAAGTTAACTTACACTATTTATGTGTCAATAATGACACCATATGGTGAGGATTATCACCACATTTTTTATGATAGTGTAAGCAAAATACACAGCACTCGACCATCATAATGTGTTATCACTGTTTAAGTTACTTTCCCTTCAAAATATAACTACTAGTACAAAATTGGAAGGAGAACCATAAACTACAGAAATCAACATTATAAAATAACTTTATAAAATAAGGATTGTCATGGCATTTTTTGTGGATAGTGAAAGCAAAATATCCAGCACTTAACCATCATAATGAATAGTCTGCTATTCAAGTTACATCCCCTTCAAAATACAACTAATATTACAAATATTTGAAGAAGAACCATATGCTGCAGAAATCGAATTTGGTAGAGTTTAATTTCAAGATCTCAACTTCCTAAGTCAGCTGGTCACGATGAAAAATAGTAGACAGCATAGCCATTAAACCTAACAAAGCCATGACTAGGACTGCTTAAGAGCCAACAACAGCTTTTCATATGATAAGAACTATCATCACATTTTTTTCTGAGAGTATAACTAAAACTACCATGATATAATAAACTTTCCCGAGCAAAACTATCACCATACGCAAAAGAAAGCTGTTGATTTATACCACTTAAAACCTATACGTTTAAACATAAATCTGTCCAATGCATTTAGGTGAACCACAGTGGCAGCTATTACTACTAATGTTGATAACTCCTGGCTTGCAGCAATTATAATCATAGCTCAGCTCTCTCCCAGCAGGTATGTCCCGTACTGCAAACAGCATTTTATGGGGAACGTTCTTATCATTGTGGTCATACATAACCTCTTTGACATGGAGATTAGGAGAACAGCTATGATTTATAAATCTTCCAATGTTTCCATGTCTTGTTGCATCAATGAAACCCTTGCCAACACCTGAAAAAAAGACAGCAACTGTCAAGTGCAGTCCAAATGCAAAGTAGAGATAGTATCCACCATAAACATACCCATATTAACTATACTGCTGTCAACACTTTGCCTTGATCCAACTTCTCTATGGTGATGGACTTCTCCAATGTACTCACAAACAAAGCTTCCAGAGGGAATGAAAGAGCGTGTTCTAACACCCCAACCCTTCAATTCCGTTTTGAAGATTTCGAGTTGGAACTGAAGACCATACTGACTTACTCGGTTGATGCAAGATGAGGAGCACTTGCAAGAAGGGCCACACTCATATATAAGGGATGATTTCAATTCAGAAGCAAGTCTTTTCTTACCATCATAAGGCATTCTTCCACCATTCTTAACAATACAGGCACATTTCTCACAATCCACACATCCATCTACACAATCACAACCAAATATCATTGGCTTCTTGAAACTGTCAGCATAAATGTTATTGACTATGTAATCAAAGGATTGAGGCAACTGATGACCATTAGTTGATGTCACCATCCGAATAGGAAACTTCTCTTGTCCCTTTGAAATATCATTCACAATAACAACATCCCTTTTAGCTATACAACCTTTAGATTTGTGCCTCTTCCTCAAAGTAAAACTTGCAAATTGCCCAGAATTTATGTCATTCTCCATAACCACATCCTTAGGAGCAACACAAGTTGAGGGTTGCTCTAAAATTCTATTCAATTCAAACTTGAACACAAGTTTTCCAAATTCACCTCTTTCTTGGGTCATCTTCTCGACTAAATACAATCCATCATATATAAACGAGAATTCAGAAATGCTGTTACTCCCCGTGCCTCCAGATTTTCTAAAAATCTTCAATATAACCCTCACAGGACTCTTAGCATCCATGCTATTCTTCAAAGCAAGATTTCCTCCTTCTAATTTTTGATCATGGGGGACAGAATTACTTCTTACATTGGGATTCCCTCCATGACCAATATAAACCAATGAACCACTCAGATTTCTAGTGTTAGCATAGCGATTAGTTACAACAATGCTTGTGGCCAGAGAGTTCTTACCCTTCCACATGTAATCAACACCACTTGAAAACTGACGATGGAGGCCGACGACATTGAGTTCAGTCCTATACTGAAATAGGTCACCAACTTCAATTCCCGGGACATGTCCCACCCGCTTTTGGCTATTCACCCATTGATGCTTCCTCTGCATCAACATTGCAGCTTCCATCAAAGCTTTTGATTTTGCTTTCAAATGACCAAGTTGGTCTGCTTCATATTCACTCAAAAGTTTTGAGAACAAGTTCCTAAATATCCCCAATGCTTGCTTCACCTTGCTGCGTTTGACAAAGAGTTCCTCCCTTTTCTTGGAAGAAACAGGTGATGAACTAGATTTCTCACAAGTAATGGATCGGGGCATAGGATACTCTTCTTGTTTTCTCCCAAACGATTTTGAAGCCTCCATTGCTAAGCACCCTGCACACATATAGAGCATGTTATCAAAACAATACCCATAGAAGGTACAACAACATAGGTAAACAAGACTGGTTCATAATGCACAAATCATAGGATTACTAGGATATGATCAAAATATAGCCACCCTTGAATGAGCTGAAAATGAAGTAGTGGGAAAGATAAACAAGTAATTACTGCAAGTGAGAAATGAAACACATAGAGATTAACAAGATAATATAGAAAAGTGAAACAAACATTTGCTAACACTCTGAAAGGAAAACAGAGATTTCAATTCATACATCGCAAGCAAAAAAAAATACATAAATGTTGAAGGTTAGAGAAATAACTATAAGGTAGTGGGTTTTATAAGAGAAATTATTTCTACTAAGCTGGAGCCCGAACAGTCTGTCCATAAGAAAGAAACTAGCATTGGAAAAAAACAATTAGACATGCATTCAAAGAATTATGAAACAAACACTCTGAAAACAGGGTTTCATTCATAGTAAGCATTTGAAGAATCAAGGAGGGGGAAAAAACTATTGAACGAGATGAATCAAGAATTAAATCTAGAAAAACGAGAATTTAACCAGAGTCTTCAAAAAGAAAAAAAAAAGTCATGAAACAATCATTTAGAGAAGTATTGAAATGATGAATGAGGAATGCCCATGAAAATTCAAGAAAACAAAATGAAGAAAAAAAAAACCAGTGAAAACGGGAAAAAATGTAGACATATATATGACACACAGTAAGCATCATAAAGAGAAAGCATTTGAAAGGAAAAAAGCATTTGCAAACTCTCTGAAAGGAAAATAGAGATTTCATACGTAGCAAGCATTAGAATAATCAAGGTAGGGAAAAAAAATGCATACACGTTGAGCCTTAGAAGAATAAGGTAGTATCCTAGTAGATGTTAAATAAAGAGAAGACTACCACTAGCAAAATTGGAATCCGAAGGGTCTTCAAAAAGAAAGAAACATGCACTAGGAAAAACAACTAAACATGCAGCTAAAGAACCGTAGAAGGAAAATACATAAATGTTGAAGTTCAAAGAAATAAGAAATAAGGTAGTGAGTGTTAAATAAAAGAGAAAATTGGTTGATTCAAATGGTTCTTAAACACTTATTATCATTAAGTAAGTCCTCAAATTCCAGTATTGTGAAGGAGGAAAAAAAAAATCTAGAGCTAAACTGGAACCCGAACAGTCTCTCCATAAGAAAGAAAGAGGCGTTGATTGAAAAAAAACAAAAAAAAAAAAAAAAACCAACAACAACAACAAACATGCATATAAAGGATCATGTGAAAAAAAACCAAAAACACTGAAAACAGAGATTACATTATAGGAAGCATTTGAACAGCCTAGGAGGAAAAAAAGCTGTTAATAATGAAAGAAAATTGCTTGCATTCAAAAAATAATGAAACCATCATTGAGTCATTCTATAAACGAAGAATGAGGAATATTGGCCATGAAAGTTCATGAGATAAAAAATAATAAAGAAAAAAAATAAAAAAACAAAACTGTTTTTCTCTGTGACACAAAGATAGAAGCATTACTTAGTCACGTTCAACGAAAACGATGATACTAGAAAAAAATAGAAAAAAAAATGATAATAGTGATGAAAACAAAAAAAAAAAAAAGGAACATGTACAGATAGATAGCATACACAGTAAGCGCCACAAAGATTCAAATTTCAAAGTTACTCAGCAGAGGAAGAAGAAAAGACGACCGAGAAGAAACAAAAGAGAAGGGCTTGTCACTAGTCACTAGTCACTAGTCACTACCATTATTGCTCTACTAGTTGAATTTTGTTTTTTGTTTTTTTCTATTTTTGGGTGAATCCGTATGCTACCTTATCGTCGCAGGCTTTATTTTTTTTATTTATTTTTTTGTTAAAGGATTTTCTCTTTTTGGTAAAAATCTTCGTTGGCCATAGTTGAAAGTTGGAACTCAATGTATCTGTTTCTTCAATATTTGAGAAAAATTCAAATTTACATTGGAAAGATGTCTCAATGAGAATTCTAGCCTTTTAGTTTATTTAGACTGGAAATTGACAGGTAATTTCGGGTAAGTCAATTTGCATTTGTTAGTCTTTTTTAATTTAATTTTGATATATTATTATCTAATTATATCTTGATACAATAATAAATATGATTAATTGCATATTTATTATTTAAGTGATCATATAAATAAAAAGATATAATTAATTAATTATATAAGAGATTTTTATATTATTAATATATTAAAATTAAATTTTTTTAAATAAAAAATACAAAATTTAATTTTTATATATTATTAATATAAAATAAATTTATTTAAATATTTAATTATATCAATATATTACAATTAAATTCTTTTTAAATAAAAAACACAAAATTTAATTTTTGATATATTATTAATATAAAAAAATTTTATATAAATATTTAATTATATATTATAACTTTAACAAAAATATTTAACCCTATCACTCGTTATTTTAACAAATAAACATCATCTCATCAACGTCATCAACATGAAGCACCGCCATGTCATTCACCAATTCACACAAATCAACGCCTCATCAATCAAAAACGACAAAAAGCTTATGAAACTTTGATGCTGCACATAAAAAGAGATAGACAAAAATCGAAATTATTATCAAAATTAACTTAAGCCTATAGTATTGCTATCGATTCAAAATATTTGTCATTTTAATAATTTATACACTAATTCAGAAATCAAAATCAAGGGTTGATTATAATAATATTTATTAAAATATTTTTATTTAATAATTGATTTATTATATTAATATTTTATTCTTGACTTTGCTTAAAATTGTGGAATGGTGAAATTGAAAAATTTATAATAAATATTTTATTAAAATATAAAAATGACAAATAAAATAAACTAAATTTTTTTATTCAAAATGACAATTATTTTGAATAGGAAGAAGTATTTAAAAAAATAATTTAGAAAAAAAGCAACAAAATAAAAGTTGAAAAAGATATTGTAAGCAAGAATAGTTTTTTTTCAAATTGTAAATATGAAAGGAGTACATGAGAGGTCTAAGAAAGTAGCATTTGGGAATTACATAAGTTGGACACCAAAAGTGAAATCTTCATTATCTATGCACTGGCGGCTTGTCAGGCACTCTCGTATTTGTCAAGTCGCATTTTTGATTGTTTGGTATGAATATAATTAAATTAATTTATAAACTTGTATTTGTATATTTGTTTTTTTGAGTATTAATATAATTAATAATAATTTAATATAAATGATAAATTTACTTTAATATTATACTACCTCTATTTCAAAATAATTATTCATTTTTAAAATTTTATTTTTTCATAAATAACTATCTTTTTAGAATATTTAAATAATATTAATGAATTTTTTTAATTATATCTCTATTAAATAGAGAAAAAAAATAAATAAAAAGAGATAATTAAAAAAATGAGTAAATAAGAATAATTTTATAAAATATATCTAAATTTCTTTAATATCTATATTTTTCAATCATTTTTAAGTAATAATCTGAATTATTAACAATCTTTTTAGAGACTATACCAAATATCACCTTAGTTTATTTAGATAACTTTTAAGTTGCCAGTCACCTCAATAATAATAATAATAATAATAATAATAGAATCTATTATTATTATTATTATTATTATTATTGTTATTATTATTATTATCTATGTCCAATTTTAATACCAGTACCTAGTTTATTAATAAAGAGGATTCATAAAGGTAATGACTTTTTGGTGTCCAAATTTATTTTTCTAAAATACCCCAATATTCTTTGTTGGTTATTTGTCTATTTTTTCATAACTTTCAAGTTCTGATATTATTTTTAAATTTTAAAAATTTTAATTTTAAAAATAAAAAAAATGTGTAATAAAAATAATTTATTAATAATAAAAAAATTTATATTGAAAATAAAAATATGGATTGATAAACATATAAATACCTGTAAATCCACTAATAATTAAGAATTCGGTTTTAAAATAAGAAGACTCCCTTATTATGTTGATTTTTTTTATTATTCAAAAATAAGTTTTTAATGCAAGTGAAAAAGTTAAGACAGAGAGAGAAAGAGAGCAAAAATGTGAAATCAATAAGATTAATTTTGATATTCTATTAATATAAAAAAAAAATTTATATTATTATTTATAAAATTTTTAAAATAATAAATAATTAAATTAAATATTTTTATTAATATAATAATATATAATTAAATATTTATATAAAATTATTTTATATTAATAATATATTAAAATTAAATTCAATCCAATAATTGTTTGTGATAAAATCAAACCTTGAAGGAGCCAAATTTTTATAACTATATAAAATATAAATTACTCTCAATACTACCATGATTTTAAAAGGCTGAGTAGCAAAACGCCAAAACCTGCTGGCTGCAGCAACTGCCCGCATGGTCAATTAGGTAGTAATGCCAATGTGTAGGACGGTCAAAATCGGGTGGGGCATATCTTAGGAAGAAGAAAACATAAACAGTTTGGGAGTACGTGCTTTTAATTAATTATATAAATATATTTTATAAAAAATTTATTATTATTATATAATTTTATATAAAATTTATTTATATAATTAATTAAAAATATAATTATATAATATTTTTAGATTATATAAATATTTCTCTCTTAAAAATTAAACTTGGCTAATTCTTACACGATGGCAAGGAGCTTGTCAGCATATGGAGCCAGTTATATCATATTTCAAAAAATAAAATAAAATTAAAATTTAATTTAAATATATCAATAATATAAAATAATTTTATATTATTAATTAATAAAAAATAATAAAAAAATATTAATTTATATAAATAATTATCTATTACAATAAAAAAATTATAAAAATATTTTATATTATCAATATATATCAATTAAATTCATAAAATTACTCTTTTATTCTTTATTTTTAGAATTATATTATTTATACATAAAAATAGAACATCCAAATAAAATATCCTCTCATATAAATATATAATATATTACCTTATTTTAATACATATATACCTTAATATTTATCCACACTCACATAAATATAATATATCCTATATTACCATCTCTACACATAATATATTTCTCTTATTTTTACTTTCCATTAACGATCTTCTCTTTCACTCTCTAGCTCTCAACTCTATGTTCGCCCCAGCTCTACGCATCCAATAGCAAATTGGAAGAAGACATCGGCAACGGCACAGCGGGGCACTCTGGCAGTGGCGACTCCCTGACCTCTTCTTCATCGCCCTCCTCCAACTCCTCCTCGTCTATAGATTCAGTCCTACCTACTCCGCCCTCGGTAACTACAACGCTGTCGATTCGGTCACCTGTGTTCCCCAGCGGCTACTCCTCCAGATCTACTTCGTCGCTTCCATCTTCTCGATCCCTCTCTAGATCAGCATTATCATCTTCTTCATTCCATTTTGCAAACACGTAAACCCCCATATTGGACACAGATCTAATTGAATGCTGGTTCTAGTCTCGGTGATTGCGTTGGTGATCGTGCTGGTGGCTTGTGTCGAGCTCTGGGACGACACCACTATTGTCGACGTGTACCGGCTCCTCCAGCACTCCATCGCCGGCACACTGATGACTGATGGTGTGTCGTGGTGGAGGGACAGCAGTGGTGGGGCCAATGATGGGCAACAGTAGCAGAGTGGTAGGAGGTAGGCGAGAAAGGAGAGGCAAAAGCAGTGACATGGGGAGGAAGAAGATAAAGATAAAATAGATAAATTATTTTAAAATTTATTTTTTATAAATATTAAAATATAAATATAATATTTAATTTTAATCAATTTTAACGGTAACATTAATATTTAAGGGTTACGATTTAGTCACCGTTTGGCGGAAAGCTCAACCTTCCCTATTTAACAGCTTGCCATTAAACTTAGGGTTATGCTACGATGAAGATGAACTTTTCCATCTTCACGTGAAGATGTGACGTGGGTGTCACAAATAAGTGACATATGGTAGAGGTGTATTGATATATTAATTATTTATAATATATTATAATAATATCTAATTTTAAGAAAATTTAAAAATATAATTAAATATATTTTAAAAATTAATTATCATATACTGATAGTATAAAATTATATTGACAGTATAAAATAATTTTATATTATCAATATAATCAAAAAATTTTATCAGTATAATTTTAATTATCATATACTGACAGTATAAAATTATACTGATAGTATAAAATAATTTTACACTATCAATGTAATTAAAAAATTTTATCAATATATTCAGTATAAAATTATTTTATATTATCAGTGTAATTTTACATTGTTAATGTATGATAATTAAAATTATACTGATAAAAATTTTTGATTACACTGACAGTGTAAAATTAGTTGTAAAATTATTTTATACTGTCAGTATAATTTTATACTGTTAGTATATGATAATTAAAATTACACTGATAAAATTTTTTGATTACACTGACAGTGTAAAATTATTTTATACTGCTAGTGTAATTTTACACTGTCAGTGTATGATAATTAAAATTACACTGATAAAATTTTTTGATTACACTGATAATGTATAATTATTTTATATTATCAATATAATTTTATACTGTCAGTGTATGATAATTAATTTTTAAAATATATTTAATTATATTTTTAAATTTTCTTAAAATTAGATATTACTATAATACATCATAAATGATTGATATATCAATACACCTCCACCAAATATCACTTATTTGTGACATTCACGTCACATCTTCACGTGAAGATGGAAAAACCCATCTTCACCGTAGCGTGACCCTTAAACTTATTGTCCGCTTTCGATGAATAACATTAGGCTTCCATGTTAGTCTCTAAGCATGGGGCCACAAACTAAGAATTGCCACGCCAATGCTAGACAATCAATTAATTGCTCTATATGGGGTGATGGAAGGAAACTTGCACTTTGATTTTTTTTTCGCTCAATTAATGAAATATAGCTAACGAAAGAAATAAAACAAAGATACTTTCGTTTGCTCATTCATGGATTAAGGGTGTATTTATTTGTAACTTCAACAGAGAAAAGTATTACTAGGATGTTAAACAAAGTCTTCTATAACCTTAAGCACATCATTATGTTGAAGTATGGCACGATCTCCCATACACTGTAATTCACAAGATGAATTATGTACATTGTAAGATTAATGGTGGATAGAATGGGTGTGTTCATTTACTTCCTTATATACGGTACATTATATATATTTTAACATTTAATTATATTTTACATATATGATTAAATATGTTTTAGAATTAATTAAATTTTCTCTGTATGTTACTTAAAAAATTTTATTTAATTCTAAAATTATAAAGATAAATTCTGATTATTTTAAAAATGATCAAATTCTATCTATATAATATTTTTTATATTTTAAAAGTATCTAAATTTTGCCTGTGTGATATTAGAAAAAAACTAAATTAATTTTAGGATCATAAAAGTGGAAATTTGATCAATACTAAAATATATTTAACCATTTTTTAAAATTTGACTAAATTTAAAAAAAAAAAAAAAAACTACAATGCAGCATAAATACAATCCCGTCCTTCCACCGTTAATCTTATAAAATGCATAATACACCTTGCATAAAGGTGTGCTGTAGCCATCACCAAGTATTACTATACTAAAGTATTTCAACGGACACGGCAAGATCAAATTATTTGATAGTTTTGGTTTACAAAGCCATTATGCAGGTACTTGATAGGGGTTAAAAGGAAAAAGAAAAAATAGAAAAAGGTCCCCAGTGTGATTTTTTTTTTTTTTCTAATTTGGCATACGAACTCTATGCCGCCGACTCTTATTCCCTCCCCCTTCCCCAAATTTCATCCCATCAAATGCATGGTATATGATCACTCAATTAGACATATTATTTGTACATCTAAAATGATGGACACCTCCAATTCCTTCTCTCTACTTTTTTTTTTTCATCAATTATTTCACTTATTTTTTTTTTTTTTTATAATTTTTTTTTCTCTTTTTTCTTTCTAGGTGTCCAAGAATATCTACCAACCAAGTGGTACAAAAAACATTTCTCATCACTCAATAGAGTTCATATTAATTAGTAATTTATCATAAATTACTGTAGTGTACTGGTGCGCACACACACACATAGCTGCCTTTAATTAAATAGTTTCCTATTAAGAGTAAATGCACCAACAATCCAAACACCTTCAATAACATTCTACTCAAATAAAAACTAGTTTCACCATATTTCTAGTGTTGTCCGAGTTATTATCCATAAATTCAATGGAAAATTAGTTTTTCAACCAATCATTTCAGGATCAAACCTGATAAGACAGGATAATACATTAAGCTTTGGTGGCTAACTTCTTCCTCAAAGCATAAAACATAGAAAATTGGAAATATCGACCATAATAAGAAAACGAAGGACAGTGTGTTTGGTAGCTTATTGAGACATGTTAGAATCAATTATATGGCCCAACAATCGATTTTGAGCATATAGGATAATGTTTAATTGTTAAATTTTAGAATCAATTTTTGTTTCTAGAATTAATTTCGTATAAAATGAAAAAATTTTACTCTCTTTATTTCAGAATATATGTCAAAAATAAAAAAAATACAAATCAAGGAAAAAAATTAACCTTAATAATAGTATAAAATTATATAAATGGACAAAATTATCCCTATTTAAAGATAGTGGGTTGTTCTAATATATTCTTCAATTCTGATTATGATGACAGTAGGTGGTAATTAAATTAAAGACATAATTAAAAAAAGATAATTAATACTATCTTGATATTAGAAATTGACAGATATTCTAAAACCCTAAAATATTAAAATTGGACAGATATTCTGAAACGAAGGAAGTATCTTTTATTAGAACAACTTTTAGAAAAACTATCAAATATAAGGGTGTGTTTGTTTAAACTTTAAAAAAAAATAATTTTAAAGTTTAAATTTTATATTTTATTGAAAAAATTAAAAAATAATTTTTTTTCAGAAGCTACTCTTTTCAACTTTTTCCAAAAAGCTGAAAATAATTTTTTTTAAGATTCTGTTAATTTTTAAAAAATTATCCAAATATATGAAAACTAATTTTTTTGGGTGAAAAATGTGATTATTTACCAAAATAATCTCAAACAAACGCACCCTAATCATTTTATTTTAAAATTAATTCTAATCAGATCAATTTTAATAAAATCAATTCTATCTAAAATTAATTCTATAAAAATAGAACCAATCATATAAGAAGAAAATAACCCTAATCAATTTTTTTCAAGCTTTCTGAAGCTCATCAGTCATCATTTCTTTAATACATTTTAATCATGATTAGTGAATCGTTTAAATTTTCAAACACTTCAAGTGACTGATCATTTTCTCTTAAATCTTCACTTCAAGCATTGGCCTTTCTTTTCTCTTAATTCTGTTGTAACTGGTGCAACTAGCACAATTTCCAGTCAGAACTATCCTTCTACATTAGAAGAAGCATGAAAATGATAAGCCAAAATTATTTAAGAGAAAGCGTAAAGTAATCTGGTTCATGGGAAAGAAATAATTATGACTCTGATGCTGAGTTCAGCTTCCTGCACTTGCACACTATAAGTATAGATACATAAAGAAACGAAAAAACCACTGTATCAAAGAGAAAGAAGGTGATGAAAAGCCATTCTGGAATAATATTAAAATAAAAAATCTTAGCTTAGTCATAAAAGTTAATTTTTAAAAATATATAAAACTATGACAATAGAGATATAAATCTTTTGAATATACAAACTTGATATATATTAAAAGTTATTCATTTTTCATCTATAACAATATCTTACCAGATCATTTTCCATATTTCCGATTTGATCCATGGAGATGCCGCAGAGAAGAAACAAACTACCAGTGCACAAAAGCAAGGCTTAGACGCATTTGCTTAACACACTGTGTTCTCCATATATTAATGCGGGAAACGTTTACAATGGTCTATGGTACACTGGTGTACCAAGATTTTTTCCTATAAGTCATCGGTTAAATTTTTTACAGTATGAAAGGACAAAATAAACTACTTTTTAATAACTATTTTACAATCGTGACATGTACAATTTTAAGGCTATTTCCTCATTGGCGCCACCGCTGTCCTCACTTCCGACACCGTCCTCACCTAGGTGGCTTTGGTGCCAACCCCACTTCCACAACAACATTGGCTATTTGTCAGCATTTTTTGAGCTTCTAATTTGGGTTTTTCTCAATTGGATCTGTATTATTATGTGATATTAGTAAATGATTGTGTGACCACCGATGAAGTAACGGGTTGTGTGATGTGGAGTGGGGAGCTCGTAGACATGAGTAGGGTAGAGGGCCGCACTGCTCTAGAAACGACCATGGCTAGCGGAGGCGAGGTGGCTGTAACTTGTGGTAGAGCATCGTGGGTTGTGTGTGGAGGAGATGAAGGTTGGGCTAAGAGTGTGGCAGCAGTGGTCGCTCAAGCAGTGACTAAAGACGCAACGACGGTGGCAGTTGAATGGGGACGTTCTCACCTCCAAATCTGCTGTTTTTAAAGAAGAATATATATATATATATATATATATATATATATAACTTTTCTTTCTTTCTTTTTTTCTTTTTCTTTTTTTAACTTGTTTATTTTCATTTCGCAATCAACTAACAAAATCAATGAAAAGAGAGAAGGATCCTAATATGGCTACAATGTTTGTGGTGCACAATATGTGGTTAAGGACAAAAATCTATGAAAAATGCCAAATGATTAAGTCTCCTACTGGCTGTTGAAGATTAGAGCACTCCAAATAGAAGCTTTTGCGAATTGGACCTTGCCATTTTTAAATGTCACGAGAGGAATTTGGAGGTGTAAGTATTTCTCTGTTGTCACTGGCTCCAAATCTCTGCTAATGGTTGGTTGAGGGAGATAGTGGAACATGGAGAAGGGAACGATAGAGAAAAGAAAAAGAGGAACATAGATATTTTTAAAATGTATCATCTGTTATTAGACTCACTGATAGACCATCACATCCTCACCATTGAATAATAAAATGCGTGATGCTCCTTGAGTCTGAAGAACATCATAGAAGTCACCGGCTCCCAAAGCTGTGTCCATTTATATCATTTAAAAAATCACCAATTTTTAATTTATTAAATAATTTATCTGTAATTATTAATGCGTGCATGATTTGATACTATTTGAATTATATAAGATATATTTCACTTAATTTAAGCCGTTATCTTTTTTTAATTAACATCTGAACGATTTTAAAATCTTGGTACAATGATGTACCTAGATTGGGCTTGGACTATGCGCTTCCATTAAAGCGCCAGTCAATGAAACGTAGGGGTTGAGTAGCTTCCCAGGTTGTCCTTCAAATGTCACATCAATGTCCTTTCGCTTTTCCGGAGCGTCAGTTAATTATTACATGATGTTGTATGCATATGTAAGAAATATGAGATATTTTTTAAAAAATATTATTTATACTCACGACCTTTATTTTATTATTTTTATATGAAAAAGAAGTTTAAAAAAATAAAAAATATGAGAAATATGAGAAAATTAAAAAAAATGGTAAAAGAATTCGGTAATTCAGGGCACGGATCCTATAATTGGAAAATTCTTTTGTCTTTTAAAGAGTAAATCTCTTTATATATAATCATTGATTTTTTTTTCTTTCTCTCATTTCTTTCAATAAAATCTAAAAATTGAGATATATTTTAGTGGAAGAAAATTCTTCCTCCATCTTTTTCAAATAAGATCGAATCCCTTTATTTTATATCCTTCTTAAATAAGGCTGAATTCCTTTCTTTTTTGTATAAAATAAAGGGATTCAACGATTAAGAGGCGGGATTTTATATATTTTTTAATTTTTTTAATTATGTGTTCATGTAATCGGATTCCCTTTTTTTTTTTTTTTTGAAACCGGATGAATTGAGTAATTCATAAATCAGATTCTTAACAAACATCATATTTTTTTAATTTTGTCAAAAATTTTATATTTCCCTAATAAATCACTAAAAAATTATATAAAAAATCAACCACACTTAAAATGATGAATTAATTAATTCATTGTCTAAAATAAAACAAATATAAATAATAATATTTTTTTTTTATTTTAGCCTTTCCCAGCTTAAATAACTTCTTTTCTATTTTATCGAAATTTCTTTTACATTTGTGTAATTCACTTCTCAATATATATATATAACCTCTTTTTCACTTAGTTATCTATATTTATTATTTATAAACCATAATTATATAGCTGATTAAATTTGTCTTTCATTTTTCCAAAATGATGCAGCTTTCATCTTAAATGCGCACAACCGTGGAATACAATTAACCTGTTGCCATATATCCTCCGAAAATGTTTAGGTGGCCCCAGACTATTATTTAATTATACTTATAATTAATAATATTATAATATTTTAGCTATAATTTATTATTAATTTATATTTTTATTTAAAATATTATAATATTATTAATTATAAACACAATCAGGTAATATTCTAAAACCACCCAAATATTTTCCTATATCCTGTGCCCATTCTCTTGCCACAACGCAAGTCTTCTCTACTGGTGACTCTTGCTTCAACATTGCCAATTGAAATCTACATCATTGCCTTTTTTCCTTTCTGATAAACCTGTTTATCCTACTTTTATAGATCTTTGAATTCGTTTATTTATGAATATGTTAACAAAAAAATTTAATTTTATCAATTTATAGATAAATTTTAAAACACTTATTTTAAATAGTTATCATATAATTTTTTTAGTGATTGATGAAAACAATATGTGACGCTAATTTTTTGTTAGCGACCTAGTGTTATAAGCCACTAGAAGTAAATTGATGATGAGTAATTTAAATAATATGGATGAAGTTATAGGTTTAAATTTTTTTATTTTATGTACCAAAAAAAGTAAACTAATATTATGCAAAAAATAATTTTAATTTTTTATAATTAAATATTTAACTTTTTATTTAGTATAAATGATTTACATGAAAATATTCAAATCTAAATATTTGATGTAAAATTATAATTAAAAATTTAATAAAATTATTTTATATGTAATTATTATTATGACACAAAATAATTATATTAAATATTTGTAAAAATCATTCCTATATTGGAATATGTTCTTACCTAGAAAAATCAAGTTGGTGTAGATTAGGGATGTAAACTGGTTGGTTCGTATCGAATTTGAGGGAAAAATAAATCTAAACTGATTAATTTTAATTGATTTGATTCGGATTTATGAAAATTTTTGACTAAATCTAAACTAAACCGAACCAAAATTCGGGTTGGTTGGTTCGAGTAATTGAATTACCTATTTAAATTTTTTTTTCCTAATTTCTACCAATAAAATATAATAAAAAATAATCATAAAAGCATCAAAATTTTCATGTAAGCAAAATTTATATTCTATTTTAATATTTAAAGGCTATATTATTCCAATATTATCATTAACACAATTAAAAAAATCACAAATATCAAATAATTGTCATTCTAATATATTATTTTGTTAAGGAAAAAAAAAAAATAGAGCGGTTTGCATCAGGTTAAGTATCGGGTTGCAAAATCCCAGATCCGATAACCGAACCAAACACTATTCAATTCTAATTGGATTATATCCGATTGACCTGATGATCTGAACCAACTTAATTGGTTCTGTTTGGATTGATCGAGTTTATCAAGTTGGCTTGATCCACTTACACCCCAAGTGTAGAGCAACTTCCTTCAACAAGATAAAACGTTAGTGGGGATTTGCTATTGCACTTCAATGTTTCAGGTCAGAGAGGATTTAAGTATGGTGGCTAGGGTAAATCAGTGAGAGATGTCATGCTAGGGTTGAAAAGCCCTTATATATCGTGAGATTATTGAAATCACCTTAATACTTACTTTTATTATCGGGATCTTTAGGAACTTTGTGGATATGCTCTCGAATTTATTTTCCTTATAGTAAGATCTAGTGTCAGTTATAAGGTTTTCATGGGATTTCTCTTTATAACAAAATCTCAAAGCTATCTCTAGTCAAGTCATAACAATTAATGTGAAGATTGAGCATAATTTGGCAAGACAATTGTAGATTGGGCTTCATATGGCCGAAATTGGGTTTAAGAGTGTTGGGCCTATCATGTGGCTTCGGGGCCAAGCTATAAGGCCCACAGAACTAGTCTAATGCACTGTATATTTTGTTTTTTTAATATTATAAAATTTTCATGTTACATTCTATAGGCTTATATGAAACATAATTAATCTAAAATGTATGAATTGAGGGAAAAAAATAAGAAATTCTTTATTTTGTTAAGAGAGAATATTTGAATATATTCTAAAGAATTTGTTAATGTTGCTAAGTTGTTAAGTGGATATCTAAAAACTTATGGATCTATCTTTTTTCTTGACATTGAAATTAGTATTTTTCAATATGTTGTTGGCACATCAAAATTGAATTGAAAAAATTGAGTTTTCTTTTTCCATTTCAAAAAAGTGAGCTATAGAATAAATAATTAGAAAATACTTCTAAAAAAATGAGTAGAAAATTTTTTCAGCTAAAGAATGAGCGAAAAAATATTCCACAAAGATTTCCCAAACTCTCAATTATAATGTCTGTTGCTTGACATGGAAGAAGAAGAAAAAATGAGATAAATAATTAATTGTGAAAGTTAAAAAAGTAAATTTTAATCATTAAATCTTGAATAAATGATCAAAATCAAAATATAAAATTATGTAACTTTTAAAAATAATCTTATAACTATTAAATAACTAATAATATTAATCATCCATATATAATTATACGTCCAAAAATCACTTTTATCACCTCTTATACAAAAACAATCATTTCACTTTATATACCCCCTATTAATATAGAATATTTATTTTGCGCTTGATTTTGAATTTATTTATCTTTTTCACCGATTTGTGCTTTTATACCTCACAGGGATTATTCATATCCAAGTAAAAATGGCAGCGATATATATACGCTACAAGCAGCGGCAGAACATATACCAATATAAACCAATGCCCAATGCAATACTGTATAATCCAAAAAATTGTAGACGTTAAATAGCCTAATCATTGAATCTGAGTTTAGTTCTTTCGTAGAGCTTGATACCCCGTGAGTTGACACTAAAAGGAGATGAAATAGTTACGAGAAGAAAATGCGCCATTTAAGCGAGAAAAGAAAAAACACGTAGTTTTACACACACAATCTAACTATGTTAACCAGAATTTGATAGTACAATTCAGATAAATTGTGAAAAATAAACTGAAACAAATTATATAGCTTATATATGAAAACAACTGTAAAATACAATGTGTCTAGAAATTGTGTCAGTATTTGATTGCATGTTAATAATTTATGTGAAACGCTGTTCTTCCTATTAATATAATAATGTTAACAATTTATAATGTCTGTATTTTACATAAAGATCATTGTTATAATTACAAATGTAGCAGAATTAAATTCTAGAAATATAACCTAGTATTTCAATAAAAAGACAAGCGTAATTAAAAATTAATAAAATTATAAACCAATTTTGAAAAGAAAAAACCCAATTAGCGGTTTCACCATCTGAAAAGTTTAGTCATTGAACATATCTTAGTTGGAAGATACCCCAGAAGAAAAAGTACTAATCATGCCAAGATGCCAATTACTCAGAGAAACAGGCTAATAAGTAATAACAAAGGCAAAATAACATTTGACATAAGAGTTCAACATCTATGTCTTCTCCAATGATAGAGACAGCACAAAGGCTGCCGTTAAGAGTACAGTTTGATCATTAGCATTAAGCAAAATGTACCATAAAAGCATAAAGTCTAACGCAAAATAAAATAGTTTGATAACATCATAAATTCCTCAAATACAGAACCATTTAGTGCGACAACTCTCCGAACATGCATGCATACTACCCGGCTGCCCACATAATTACCTCACTCCTGTAACCAAAATCAACCTTTCACCAATATAACCCATATTTATTTATATATATATGACATGGTATTTGAAAAAACCAACATAATCAAATATTGTGTAGGAAAAAAAATATATGTGTATACTATGAATCAATAATTTCTTGAGAATATACGGATTCTAGGTAGGTAGTCCATATGAATAACTAAGTCATATTATTAACCAACTTTTAAAATATTTAGTTTTCAAAAAGAAAAAACAGTAACCAGAAGAAATTACATGCCAACCTTCACCTCATTCCTCTCTTGCGCTTTTGTACCCTCTTCATCAGAAATTGTATTCCTTCTGCCAAAGTAGCTCTCCTTCCCTCTGCACAGTTCCACATTTCAGAGACGAGGTAACGCCCACTAGGATTATATTCATTTAGCTCAGTCAATGTTGCCACTACAGCATTGTATGCCCCTTCACCTATCTCATTTTTAAGCCCATTCAGCTTTTCATCATCATCCTTTATAATTTCCTGAAATGGAAAATGCACGAAGTCGCGAAAATATGTTTTACAAAAGGCGCATCCTTTTTTAAGCTAGAGTACATGGAATATTGAAATTTCATTGTCTCCATGAAAAAAAATTACAAGACGAAGATAAATAGAGCCCAACGAACCAAATTTAATCAAGAGTAACATGCAATCAACAAGAGAGAAAATTTTCAAAAATCTTTTATATTTAACAATGACACACCTTTAATTTCCCTTCAACTGTGATGACTTTGAATGGATGCCAGTTTGGGCCTCCCAGATACCCTTGCCACAGTGAACACAGTAGTATAGCTTTCCCTTCAGCTTCCACGTCATTATATTCTTCCTTCATAGCTTCCAGGAATGGTTTAGGGTCAAGTTCTCCCATTCTCTTCACACCAATATTGCCACGACTCTGTAGCTCTCGAATGGCCTATAAGGGACAGAGATTACAAATAAATCTTGGAAGCAAATATTGGACAGTAAACAGCCTATGAAAACTAAAAGAAAAAGTGAGAAATGTTCGGTAACACAAAAATACTTGATAAAAATAATGTCAACATATGAGCAATAAATATCCATGTATAGTTGGGTCTCTTATGCATAAGTCAATGAGAATGAAACAGAAATTATGAGAATTTAATTTCATGCAACCCACTTTGCTACTCAAACTGGAGTCCACACCAAAGACACAGAGAGAGAGAGAGAGAGAGAAGCTAGGGAGAAGGAATTAACTATAAAAAATGTAAATTTATAAGAAAACATGTGTATTTCAAAGCAATTTTCATTTCTAGCATTGTTGGGAATACGGACCAGTTTAATCAATCAAAGAATGTCATATTCAATTCAAATAACATTGTAAATGGGCATGCAAAAATTATCATTAAAGTCACAACCAGACAAGTAATGCAAATAAGAAGGACTAGTAAAAGTGTACCTCATTGAACAAATGCTGTTCCGAATTAATTTAAAGAATCACAAATGGGAAATGAAGATATAACTTAAAAAGCACACTTACTTTAATCAATGTATGACGAGCTTCCTGCAGCTCATCATCACTCTTACGCTTTATCATGATTAGTGTTTGGTTGAATTCATCCATTTCTTGAAGTGATTGTTCCTTTTCTCTTAAATCCTCATGTAAAGCATCTACCTTCTTCAGACATGATCAAATTCCATGTCGTTCAACACATTCACCTGAGAAAAATAGAAATTCAAATATTATTAGTATTGTGCTATTATTGAAGCTGACAGGGACTTTTTTGAACATTGATAAAGCTTAGAGATTGATAATACAGACCTTTTGATTTTCAGCCAATTTCATAGCATTTTCATGAGACCCTTTGAACATCTATTTTTTATTGCACTCTATGTTTTATAATACACATTTATTTTATTGATAATACAGAGCAGTCATTTTCATGAGCTATCACTGACGATTGAATTGTTAAATGGTTTTCAAAATGCACCAACAATCCAGAAACTCGTTCATCAAAGTCACAAAACATTGAAAATTCAAAATATTAACCATGTGAATAACAACAACAACAACAACAACAACAACAACAACTTAATCAATTTTTTTTCAATCTCTTTGAAGCTCATCATTGCTTTAATGCATTTTAATGATTAGTGAATCGTTTAAATTTTCAAACTATTCAAATAACTCTTCCTTTTCTCTTATTTCTTTTGTAACTGGTTTAACTAATATAATTACCACTTGGTTACTATTCTTCTATAGAATAAATACGCTAATACCTCGTGCTTTTCGATTTCCAACATTCCTTTCAACTGACGAACCTCCAGTTCCAGCATTTCCAGCTTTTGTTTGATATTCTTTTCTTCTCCAAGCTGAATGATTTTAGCACGAAGTGCTTCATTTTCTATCTGGAGAAAACACATTCAAATAACTTTAGATGATATCCTGTTATGATATAGACAAAGACACTTAACAAAGATGAAAAAAAAAAACAATTATACAAACCTTTAAAGCATTCTTATCAGCTTCTTGTTGATCCAGAGCAGCCAGCTAAAGAGAACAATCTACCATCAAACTCTTGGAAGACACAATAAAACACTAGTGGTGGCAAAGGAAGCCCTTAACAAACTTCTTATTAAGCACATTACTATAATTATGGTTACGATTTCAAAGCCACAACAAAAACAAATCATTTACATTAGCACAATTGAAAAACCCATACAATAAGGGAGTTGCAACCAGGAGTTGCCTAAAGGCAACTGAAGCAAATCGTAAATCTACATAACCCAAAATCATTGAAAAGAATGAGTAAAGTAGTCTGGTTTATGGGGGAAGAAGTGATTGTCAGTTATAAATCTGCAAAGTTAGGACAAATAGAGCAAAGGGGAAGAGATATAAACTTTCGGCAATAATATTTAAATGAAAAATTCTTAGCTTGGTCACATAAATTAATCTTCAAAATATATAAAACTATGACTTATAAAGAGATATGCATAGTTTTGATACAAACTCACTTGACATATATTAAAAGTTGTGCTTTATCCATAACAATTTCTTACCAGGTCATTTCTTATCTTTTCAATTGGATCCATGGAGGTGCCGCAGAGAACCAACAGCCACCAGTGACCAAAGTAAGCAAATGCTTTGCTTACCCCTCTGTGTTCTCTTTATAATGATGCATCAATGTAACGTACGTCGGTTGAATAGCTTCCCAGTTTGCCCTTCAAACGTCACATCAAATATCTTTTAACTTTTCATTTCACTGCCAAAAGAAGTTGTTGTATCTGTCGGAAAAACCTTTATATAAATATATAAATTTAACACATAAAATCTGCATTAATCTATAATAATACATAGAAATATGAGATATTTGGCCCATTCTACGGGTACCAATGCCCCCACTAACGCAAGCCGATGATCCTATTCCGGCTTCATCTCTCACAAGCTATAAATCGTAAATTATAAAATGAAAAAAAAAGTAAAAAAAGACCTTTTTAATGGTATGAACGACTTTTCCTATTCACCTATTTTCTTTTTTGGAACTCTAAGTTGCGACTCTCCTATATATCATTCTATATATTATTATGCTCCAATTTAGTTATTTCTATTTGAGCTATCTTCAATGACCATCATGATTCAGTTGCATTTGAATTATTATTTATCAAGTTACTCTCTTTAAATGATAAAAATTTATGATCCAATTGTATTTGAACAACTATTTATCAAATTACTTTTCTGATAGCATGAAATATTACTTGCTTAATAGTTTGCTAACTTAAATGTGTTTTTTTTGTTGTAAATAACCATATTATTTTTGCTTAAATTTCCATTATTGAATGTGTGGAAGATGTTAGCTTGGTAATGGGATTGCTAGATTTAGTTTATCCTCATGCTTCTGTTACTATTGGTAACTCTTGTCCTACTTATTTGAACTTGATAGCTCATTATCCCGCTTGATTGCTCATTTTTGGTAACTTTTATAAATGTCCCTGCTCTTTCGAACTTGAAATCCTAGATCTCTTCAACCCCCAAACTTAAATAGTTCAATCTATTCTTATTGTTTCATTTGTTGTTGCTCTTGCAATAAAATCCATTATACTGATGTTATTTTCAAAGTTGACTTATTTCTGGGCACATTTATACTCCTTTTTCCTTGCTCTACTCCTAATTGTTTAAGTGAGTTTTTTTTTTATATATTTTTTTTCACATAATAAGGTTTTATATCTATCTTCACTGATGTATCTATCTTCCCTTGTATCATCACTTTCATTGCAGCTACTACAATTATCACTTTCTAAATCTACAAAATGCTCCATACCATCACTTTCCATTGTCTCTTCTACAATGCTAAACAATTTATAGCAATCAATTTAAAACAAATTTCAGCACCTACAACTAAGTACACGGAACAAATTAAATTGCAAATTCTATAATTTTATCACTTTTGTACCAAAAACAATTATAACATAACAATGTTTCAACCACTCATCACTAACAAATATGGTATAACATTTGCAAAAAATAAGCTATCTTCTATTTTAATGGAAAAACAGAGGCAATAACTAGATCAACTAAGCCTACCAATCCCCATTGCCAAAGTAACAGTTTACTCAAGGTGATGAGCACCTAATCTTAACATAAGCATTGGCAAACTATGAATTTCCTTAAAGTTCAATGATTATTAATTCAATGCACTTTACACACAATCACTATAAACTAGTTATGAACAGTTATGAAAAACTTAAACACAAGAAGGAAGTTAAAAATCTTGATAGAACAAGTAATTTTTTAGGGAAGAGCAACAAAGACGAGTAACAATATCTCAAGCACCTTTCCTTTTGTATTTTTGACCCACCTTACACACCTTCGTCTTATCAAACAAAGCGAGATAGATAATAGATAAAATGGAGTAAGATGATTTGAACTAGGGTTCCAAATTTGGGAAAAATATGATATAAGAAAATGATATTTTGGAGAGGATGAGTATGAAAAAGTCATTCCCGTTATTAGAAAATGTCACTTTTCACCTTTTTTCACCCTATAATTTATCATTCACAGCTTATACTAGATGCAATAGATTCATTAACTTTATTGGTACCTGCGATTAGCTGCGTACACCATAGAATTGCCCGAGATATTTTTCAAAAGATTTTTTCCAACTTAAATGTCATCTTTTTTATTTTTCCAGAATTTCTTTCACATACACGAAATTCACTTCTCAATTACTAGTCAAAAGAATTTATTATTTGTTAATTATTATAATTATATAGTTGTGCCTTTTATTTTTCCAAAAAACGATATAATTTTCATCTTTATATTTTTTAACCGAAAAACTGATATAAATTTCTTTTTTAAAAATCAAAATGATATAACTTTCATCTTCAAGGCGCATCATAGTGGAGTACAATTCACTGGTCACCGCATATCTTGTACCCATTCTCCTGCTAAAAAATTCTTGTGGTCATTAAATATTAGATTATATATGCTCTGATCATATTTTATAAATAATTATATAAGTATTTCCGACACTTAATATTTAAATATTATTCTTTTATCACACAAAAATTCCTACTTTTCTGCCACAATGCAAGTCTCGTCAACTTTACTGATTTTCCGCCTTTTTTCAGTCCTAAACCCTTTTATATTCCCGGCATTCAAATTTACGTTTTCTTGTCATATCCTATTCTATAGATCTTTGAACAGCTTTATGGCCGTTTGTCTGATTGAAAAAATTTAGCAACGTGCTTATGTGAGTTAGAACGAATAAATAAGTGATATGAGATATGGTATATCATACAACCAATCACATATGATATATTGGATAATGATCCAAACTCTCCGTGGCTTCCCCAATCTCCTTCTACCTTTGTGGCATCGATGGCAAGCTTGGCCTCAAGCATATGTTGTTGGCGGTTTTCTTTACTTCAGTGGGGCAACCCTAAATAATGACAAAGGATCACACAATCAGATCATATTAAACCAAATAAAAAATCATAAATCAATATGAATTAGAATAAAAATAAAAAAAAGAGAAACCATATCTAAGAGATGAATAACAAAACAAAATTACGAAAGAAATCAAATCTTCGAATATAGTCAAATTACATTATATTACAACCCAGACAAAATCAAAGTAGAGCAAATCAACCAACCCAGAATCAAAAGAAACATGCAAACTACACTCCAATTAAACTAATCCCCCAACCAAAGATCCAACAAAAAGAATATACAATCCAGAAATTAAAACTCTCAAGAATAAGTGAGAGAACCAACCAACACAATAAATAAATAGAAGAGAAGAAAAGATTGCTTTGCCCCACAACAATCGCGCCTTCGCTCATCAGCCACTATCGCGAGCACTCACTGTGCCCTCGAATACACCGCACACACTACCACGAACCACAGAGCCTCCATTGTTGGAGATGCGATAGCCCATCGCCATGAACCACCGTTGCACGCTAGTCCACCTCAATCACCACATAGCACTGTGCCATTGTTGGTGAACCTCCCCGTTTACTACGACCCAATCGTGTCTAGATGTCGTCTTTGTCCTTTGCTACTTTATGGTTGAGAGGATTTGAGTGCGGAACGCGGATCCGAGTTTGAAGAAGGACAGTAGCAGAGATAGGATGACTCATGGTAGGTGGTCACTAGGTTGGGCAGTTGGGGCAGAAAGGAAAGAAAGGAAAAGGACGAGTAAGATTGGGGCAGGAAGTGAGATTGGATAAGGAAGTTCGGGAGAGAAAAGAGAAAGTTTATAGTATATTATATTTAGTGGGTTATATGCTATAAAGCACGAACGAACCAACTTGATGGTATATTTGTGTGTCCAACTCAAGTGAGACATCGACGCATATTGGACATCAGTACGACACATCTCTGACACGCAGTCTTACGTGTCCTATTTAAAAAATATTATTTTTTGGCTTTGACATGCGTCGGATATGCCTGCATATGGCTTAGATACGCGTTGGCCACGGTCTAACACACGTCAGATGTGGATGGACATGACTCGGATACGAGTAGAACACAACTTAGTATTTTTTTTTCCAATTATTTGATGGACCAAAAAAGAATTCAAAGGCCCAAAAACTCAAGTTCATTTAAGAATTTATTTTTTTTAAGATATCAATAGAAATAAAACTCCATATTTTTTAGTAGGGATATAGGAAGTATACATGACATATATTAAGAATATTCCATGTATTTGGGAGGGGTTTAGAATATATATATATTGTGTCCATGTCTTGTAGTTTTATCAATTTGGTATCTCTTTGTGTTCGTGTTTGTGTCGTGTCAAGTGTCCATATCGGTGTTTGTGCTTCTTAGGTTACATGAAACACCTTCCACATGTCATTGATATAATTAATATGTTCATGGTGGAGATTTTTTTAAATCTGCACCAAAGTAATCACCTACATTTATTTATGAATATATTAATAAAATGTCTAATTTTATTGGTCGATAGACAACTTTAAAAATAATTATTTTTAAATACTCAATTGTATAATTTTCTTTTAGAGGTTATTAGAATCCCATATTAATTAGAGATATAGTCAAAATAATCTTTATAAGAGTTTAGAAAACTCTCTCTCATAAACTAATTTTTAGAATTGAGTTAGGCCCTTAGTTCTAACATGGTATTAGAGCGATACCACCCACCATGAGAGCTTTTGCTACTTTAGGTTCTAATTGAACTCAATTTTTTTTTTTTTAATTTTTGATCATGCTCTTCTCATCTCTCCAAATATTCTTATCATAATTAAGAAAATCAAACCGGATCAGCCGATTTGAAAATCGAATCAGACTAGCCGATTCGATCAGTCCAACTAGAAACCGATCCCTAGATTGGTCTCGTCATAATAGAAAAATTGAAAATTTAAGAAATCAAAAGAAAGTAGTGTAAACTAGCCCAAAATCAATGAATCAACTGAGCCGACCCAATTCATCCGGTTGGCCGGTTCACAATTTTTTTTTTCAAAAAAAAAGACTTGTTTTGATTAGTCAAATCAAAGACTACTAAATCTAACTCTTTAAAAAAGTCTAGAGGAGATATGTACAGAGTAATATGATATATGGGTATTTATAGTTGTGTTAGAAGTGAAAACTTTTGGTCTAAACAATATTGGACTTGGGTGCTTTATAATAATAGTCTTGAGAGTAAGAAACTCCTAATTATGTGAGACTTGAGTGCTCTATATTTCAACTCTTTCAAATAAATGGTCTTGCATCATACAAGCATAAATATAAGCTTTTTAAATTATTTTTTACTTATAAAAATAATTATATTTGTATATAATTGATATATTAATATCAGAGTTGGTATAAGCTATAAATTATGTAAGGAAGTTACTAAAAAATTAGCTCAATATTCATATCATCAGTTCATCATGTTAAAGTTTTATTTTACTCTTCATTTGTAATGCTTAAAAATTTCTTAATTTCATTATATATATATAACTCCAATTGAATGTTGATTAAACTGGTTGAATCAATGAACCTTTGAATTAGTGTATTATCCGATTTGATTTTTCGTCTAATTTTCTTAATCTTGGTTCTTATTTCTATAAGCTGATTTTACAAAACTCAATCCATCATTCTCTCTTCTTAAATCTCCAAAATCGTGGTCATCCCTTCTTTCACTATTATTTTTTGTTGAAGCTGTCATTTAAAAAAAGACAAAAATCCCAAACACTACACAATCCCCATTTTTCCTTGCTTTGAATTGACTATATTTCTCTCAAAAAAAAAAAAATCTATCTATATTTCTCTTTATTTTAGTCAAGATTTTCCTTTTTGCCTAAGATGGTTAAACATGAAAAATGAAAATAGCTTCTGCTTTTGGTAGTTAAGTTTTTGCTTCTGCCTTGGATGATTAAGCATTAATGATTGGCTTCTGCCCTTTGTGATTAAGCTTTTGAATTTCACTACTGCCTTAAATGGTTAAGCATAGAGTTAACTTCTATCCTTGGTAGTTAAACATTCGCCTTAATTTGGTATTTAAAATTGATATTCCCTAAATTAGAATTTCTTGATATAACTCTATTGCTTTAATCTCTTTTTGATATAGTCCTATGATTTAACTTTTTTTTATTTTTTTCTTGCTTCTACTTTGAGCGGTTAAGTATTGATTTAACTTCTACTGTTAGTAGTTAAGCTTTTAATATATTATTGATGTTGTTCATTCCTTCTCAAGCTTTTCATGGTGGACTATAGCAATGCTCCGGGGGGCATTGGAGATCATGATTTGTGAAAAGTTTCAAACAAGGAAAATTCTAGAGGCTACTCATTCCATGTCAAATCACAACAGTAGCAAATAATTTGTCAATTCAGATCTTTAATTATTTTTGTTTTGCGCAACCTGACACTATTAGTGGAATGCTTGTGATTTCCTCCCGCAATTCTCGTACATGCCATTTGTATTAGTAGGCTATTGCCGTATAGTAAATGTATATAAACAAGTGGTCATACATTAAAAGAGAAAATAAATTTGTACATAATTGGAAGATAGACCCCAATCACCTTTTTATAGTATGTCTTTTCCATATAATCTTGTTATATTTTCCTTTTTCTTTTCTAATTTATTTTTTCTCCTCTCCTCTCTAGCTGTCTATGGGTATTGATGGGTTTTAATGTACAAATATCAGCCCTATACATTAAATAAAACATGCTGAAGTTTACAGCCACTACCTCTTATATTTCTTATTATTTTTTCAACATAATATTAGAGCTTATTCTATGGTTGTTATTAGACCACTTACAGATAATTAATCTTATAAATTTTATATTCTAGATTTTCAATCTTGGACATAAGGAAGGTGTATTAAAATCTCACATTGATTAGAGATATGACTAAAATAGCTTTTATAAGAGATTAGGCAACCCTTCTTCTATGAGCTAACTTTAAAGGTTGAGTTAGACCCACTTTAATTCTAATAGTGGTTTATAAAAATAATATAAGACACCAATTTATTGTTGGTACCATAAAATTAATAAAATTATTATTTATAATTAAATATATACTTAATAGTTAAATATTTTATAATCAAATATTTAATTTTTATATAAAATAATAATTTACATAAAAAAACTCAAATCTACATACTCAGTAAAATTATAATTAAAAATTTAATAAAGTTATTTTATGGGTTTAATTTATATGTATTGATTTTACACTATCATCCAATCATATGTTGTCACATAAGTAAATATACATAACCCTCACCCCCACTACTTCAAAAGTTATACAAATAGGAGATTATGATTAGATAATAATATAAAATAATTTTATATTGTCAGTATATATAAATTAATTACTTATTTTATATATAATTATTATAAAATTAAATAATTATATTAAATATTTGTAAATAATCATTTGTATATGGATTATTTGTAGGTGCAGTATGGATTCTATGCAGCACATTAAGGTATATAGTATGGGTATTCTTGATTGACTTGCGCTGTGGACACATTATTGTGCATTTTAAGGACCCTAGAGTTAAAATCTTCTACAGGATGATCCGAACCTCTTTTCTTATAGCTTTTGGATTTGCCTTGGGCTTATTTGGAATGCACATAAATAAGGTGCCTAACGCACGATTGGTTAATATTAACCATAAAAATTATCAAGGATATAAGGGTCTTTTTATTTTGTTTTTCCCTTTTGGTCCGAAGACATAAGGGTCTTCATCTGACATGTGGTTTGGTCAGCTTGGGCCAACATTACCTTGCTGCAAAATTGGATGGATGGAGAAAAACTTTATATTCAAGCTTCGTTTCAGAATGAGATTGTTTGATTAGTCTCGCTGATGCACCCAAAACCCTATTCTCTCACTCGATCCCAAAAAAAAAACTCATTTTTTATATTTCTATGGGATCATGTATAGTTAAGCAAGGTGTTGAAAAGATTACCGATTTAAAGATGCAATTCTCTCTCATTTCGGACTTTGAAGACAAGGTCTATTTCAATGGGAGGAGATAATGTAATGTAATGATCCCAATAGACTCATTAAGCTTGAATGAGTCAAATAGCCCAAGAGATGAACATGATATAAGTTTTCTGGGTTCAGAAGGAAAGGGTTATGCGTGGTATGAATCTGAATTCTCTTCCTCTGAGTTTCCTCTCTTCTTTGAAGTCCCCTTCTTCCTGCCATTCTTCTTATTCTGGTTCTCATCATTTAATTGATTCCTTTCACTACAGGTTACCATTGAGGATTGATGATCAAAGCTGTGGAATCGGCTTAGATCATTAGTCCTGTTGATAAACTTTCACATCAACTGTTTCATTGATTTTCTTCTCTAGTTACTTCATTTGTTGGATATTTGTTTGTGATCTGGATTTTGACTTGGCGTAATCCTGTTCCATTGTGAATAATCGCAATATCATACATGTTACATCTTGTGAAAATCCTAATGTCCATACATATATAAATTACTTGCAATGTCATGTTAATATAAAAACTTCTTTTGGACAACATTTGATGCCATTCGAAAAAGAAAAAAGATAGCAGCATTGGTTATGTAACTACCTTAAAGATTGAGCTCTTTCTTATGATTTATGCTAGTTGAGTAGTTGTAGTAACTTTTCTAATGCTAACTTGAAGCCTGAAGTGTCGTCAATATAATTATGGCAGAACGATAAAGGGTTGATTTGGGATTGATGCATATAAAGTTAACTATTTTTATAACTATTTAGGCAGTTATATAAATTACAAGATATAATAATATAAAATGTGTACATAATTGTTAATAATATAAAATCTTTATAATTTTCGTATATCAAATTTAATTAAAAAAATATATATGGAGAGTCATAATTTTTTTTCCCCTCTGCTAGACATTATAATCATGATTCATTTTTAAGGCTTGATATTACGCTGTTATGGAATAGCCAATATTTCCCTTGGTAGAACGTCTTTTTATACTCTTAATTTTGTTCGATTTCCAACTCTTTTTTTTTTTCTGGTACATCAATAATAACTAGGAAAAAAAAAACTAACTTTATACTCATTCCATTTTAGAATATCTATCCAATTTTGATATTTTAAGATTTCAGGATATCTATTAATTTCTAATATCAAGATAATATTAATTTTTTTTCAATTATGTCCTTAATTTAATTTTCACCTATTGTCATCGTAATCAAAGTTGAAGAATATGCTAGATCAATCCACTATCATCTATATAAAGAGAATAATTATAGTATTCATTATATTAATAGAAGTATGTTTTTTTTAGATAAGGATAATTTTATCCATTTATATAATTTTATGCCATTACTAAGATTAATTTTTTTCTTAATCTGTGTATTTTTTTTTATTTTAGACAGGTATTCTGAAACAGAAAAAATATATACTATCCAATAAGGTGGGTGTGGATTGGATTGGGTGGATTTGGAGGACATTTTCGATCTACCCTGCTCATCCAAACAATGGATTTGATTAAGTTGGGTTGAGCAAATTTTTCCTTTTAACCCGACCCAACTTAACTCACCTATGAATAAGTTGGGTTGGGTCAGGTCAACCCATGGGTCCAATATATATTTTGAAAAAAAAAATTCTATCAAAATATGTCAAAATATATAATGTAAGATAAATATCAAATATTTTAATAAACATAAGATATCAATATAAATAAATTTTAAAAAAATTTATAAGTCCTAGAAGCTTTCAAAATTTAAGTCCTAGTAATTTTCAAGAAAATATATATAAGCCTTAAAAACATAACAAATTACATAAATCAATTGAAATCAGTGTTATCAAATATAGTATATAGATTAACATAATTATTAACTTTATTATCAATTTTTTTAAGATATTCAGTATTATTCAAATGATTTATTGGATTTTCATTACAATAATTCATCAGATATTCCATCAACTTTTTATCGGTGGATTGAGTTGGGTTGTGTAGGTAAAAAAATTTCAACCCCACAACTTAATCCATATCTTATGAGTTAAAGATTTTTCAACCTGATCTAATCCGTCGAATCAACCCCGTCCATATTTTATGAGTTGACCCAATCCAATATCCACCCCTACTATCTGAGTTCCTCGTTACTCGACCACTCCTAATGGATTCAACTCTTTCTATATGAGACATAACATGGCAACAACAAATGAGCTGAAAGATAACAAACTAGGATTCATTTGGTTTATAATTCGATGAAATTTATACGTATATTAAAAGAGTTAACTATTGTTCAAAATTGATATTTTAAAAGTGACTTTGATGTAATTATTTTTATTTGAATGATAAAATAAAATTACTTTTGTAGATATAACAATAATATTTGTCCGTCAAAAAATAAAAACAATAATATTTGTGGGAATTAGAAATAAAATTATTAGAAATGATATAAATGTATATAATAACGTGATAAAGAGAAAGACATAAATATGAATAATATGGTAAATAACCGCTTCATGTTTCAACCTTGAACAGTACATCGTATCAAAGAGAGGAAAAAAAAACTTTTAACAATATATACGGTATGTATTTGAAAAAATAAAAGAATAAAATTATTTTAATAGTCACTTATTTATATAATTATTTTTTTATATATTTGATTATATGAAAATTAATTTATATTTGGATATTTTAGTTGAAAAATAATTTTAAATAATGTATTTTATTTAAATTATATAAAAAAACTACTTTTATATGGTAAAATTACTAAAAAAAATATAAAATAATTATTTATATTATATAATATCTAATACTTAGGATCAATTTGGTAAAAATATAATATATACTTCATATCTCTTTGAATATTAATTTATACTGAGTTTAACTTTAATTCATATATCTACAATTGAGTTACAAAAATTGTCAATCACAAGAATGAAGTTGTTACATCCTGAATAAGTAAATGAAAGTTTTGTATTTCTACATTTATTGATTCGGATTATGCCTTATAAATTAGTTAGAGGATTTATTTTTGGTTATACAATTACATGTCAACAGTTGCTACATTGCTTAATTCATTGTGGGCATTAATTCTGCTATATCTTCAAGTTGAAGGTATGTTTGTTGATGTATTGTAATAAAAATGAGTTTGTTTCATTATAAATTTTAGCTAGCCCAATGTGCTTGAGTCAAGGTGTGTCATGAAGCAATTCCAATTTCTATCGATAGGCTCGGCTCAAACAAAACACTATCAATCTTCACGTTTAGACAATTTTGCTAGGAGAGGGATTATGTCTCTTGACAAATGAATCCTTAATTAAACTACTACAAAGATTGTTTGAAAAGTAGCTAGGCTGAGGAAATTTTCTATAAGAAACTACAAATTAAACAGCTAAATGTAAAAGGCAATGAAAGCAAGTAAAATGCAAGAAAGTAAAGGCCAAAATGTAAAATTGCCGGAATGTAAAGGGCTGAAAGTAAAGATCTAAATGTAAAAGAAACTTCTAAAGAAACTGGTGTTTATATTAACGGTCGTGTGTATGCACAAATTGCCTCACATCATTATATATGGATACACAAATACAGAACTAGACAATTACTAGCAGAATCCTGCCAACCAAATTGTTCTATTACAGTCAACAATAAACTGCCACGTAACTGCTTCTGAACATGACTTCTTTGTTTGGAAAAATTGCTTGAAGCCGCTTTCAACTGCTTCTAAACAATTGCTCTTCAATTGTTCATGTTGCTCTATATTCGGCTTGGCTTTTACCAGTTAAAAGTAGCACCCTTCACCGTCCAAAATACACTCCAAGCCACATAAGTCTAAGTCCATCCATTGGAGCCCTCATCTCAATGTCTAGCCCATCTTTCCTCGGCAGCTTCTTTATCTTTCGTGGTTCGAAAAACCTTCAAATCAGCCCATATTCCTCAGCCCACTATGCTCTAAACTAAGTTCACCTGAGCTGATTTATATCAGCTGATTTTGGATCATCTAATAACTTCAACTATGCTATTAACCCAATTCGGCTGCCTAGTCATTTTTTAGTGTCAACAGAGTTACCTATTATTTGTATCTAACAAATTTTATCAAAATGCTAATGATAGGAAAATAATGCACCATTTAAAAATATCCACTACTATCATATAGCAAAGCACACAATCAAAAAGAGTTAAAATGCTTATTTCAAAACATGATCAATAATTGAAAATGAAGCATCAAAGCATAAGTAAATTTATCTTTTTTTTTTTCAAGAAATGAACAGCTAAAACATGAAAAACTCCTGTTGAATCAATAAAAGCTTAGGAAACTTATATCCTTCTTATAATATAAACACCTAACAGTATGATGAACTATTAGTTGAATCAATTAAAGTTTTCAAAATAAAAGACTTGTTAATCCAACCACCTTAATACAACAAAAAGAGGGATAAAAAAAAAACTTTTTTTTAAAAAAAAAAAACGTATAACTTAAAATATAGTTGCTTCCTCATCCCAATAGCCAAGTATTAATAGTCCATTTAAATTATAGGGCAAAATTACAATTTCACATAACATAAATAATAGAAAAAAAGATTAATTTTGATAAACTATTAGTATATTAAATTTAAATTTTAAAAATTAACTGTTAAGTAAGTTCTTTTATTTCAAAAAGTAAAGTGTGGAATAAAAAATTTAAAAATACTTCTTCAAAATGAGTAGAAAATTTTCTTAAGAGTTTAATTGAGATGCACTGACAGTGTAAAATTTTTTTACACTATCATCCAATCAAAATCTTCTATTTGCATGACCATTCAAGTAGTGGGTAGTTATATCAAAGACTTTTGCTGATGTGGTAATATATGATTGAATATTTGTGTAAAAAAATTTTACACTGATAGTGTATTCAAATTAAATCCTTTCTTTAAAGAATGGGCAAAAAAATTTCTTGTTCAAGTTTTCCCAAACTCTCAATATATATATATATATATAGGCATAATTATTTTGCGCTTGGTTTTGAATTTGTTTATTTATGTTTCTCTGAGTTGTGCTTTTGTATTTCACAGGGATTATTCATATTCAAGTAGACATAGCAGTGATATATATAGCAAAAAAAAAAAAAAAAAAAACACAGTGACGGAACATATAAGCCAATCATATGTGGCCCAATGCATTACACTTTTCAGTCTATATCATGAAAATGTTCTCCATAATATATGCATTGCTGGACAATTCACACTTAGTATGCCTGGCTCAACCCCTTAAAATACTATAGCTACACTAGATCCTATATTAGTAAATTTAAACATTTTTTTTTTAATTTTTTGCATCTTTTCTCAATGCTCCCTATAAAGTTTATAATTATTTAATTGGCAGAAACATCTTGGAAGCTTATATTATGATATCTATATTTATCCAAGTTAAGGGGCATATTACATCTTTTTGCTCTTAACTCGTTAGCTAAGCCAATTTCAAAGCTCAATTTATAATTCAGATCGCTCCCTCTCTTACTTTTAACTATCATGTATGCATTATTAATTGCGAGGAAACACCACGAAAATTGATAGTTTTAATTTTAAAAATAGAGGAATCTTTCAAGAACGTAATTAAAAGACATATACTTGGATCTAATTCTACGCAAACTTCTAGGCCAATTTATGCCGGTAAGATTGTAGGGCTAACAACTCGAAAAATAGTTAGTTGTAGCTAAAATTGAATTGCAACTTCATATTAAGTATTAAAATCACAGAGTTACTATTTTGAAGAAACTTTATTTAAGGCTGACGCTATATAACACGAAAGTCTTTTACACAAAAAGTGACGAACTGAATGTTTTGTATTACAAACGTATGTATACTCAGAAATTGGCAGAAATCACAAAACAATGGTGAATGGAAAAGAGTTCATATATGGCTTCATCCCATTCATCTTTTGTTTCGTACCGCAATTCTTCCTACCGGAAAAGCATTCCTGTTTATTTAATTATCACTTTATTTCAAAACTACATAAACAATTGTTAAGAAAAAAAACAAAATCGGTTGGCTTAATGCTGGCTAAAACAATAATTTAACTATCGTAGTTTTCATGTCTTTGTTATTGGATAAGTTTTTCTGATACATACAATAGCAACCAGCCAAAGGAAACTCATTGCACAAACAATGCAAAAAACTGGTTGTGACTGAAAAGAAACTCTAGAAGACAAACCGCAACCGAGCAGCTACAGCTAAGAGTTCACTAAGAGATGGTCACGTGTCACCTTTAGAGTTGCAGCACCTGCGTGTCTTCTCTCTTCTTTAGGCGCGTGTGTGTTGCACGTGTCCATGCATGGCTGCTCTTACTGTTCCTTAATGACATGTTGTCACCTTCTGGATTTTCCTCTATTACTATAAAGATCACGCAGCATTAACTATGTACCATATTTTGCACTCTATATAAAGCCTCAAGGCCTTTGCTCTTGTCACGTATAGCTTTGAGCCAAAGATCAAGTACTAGTAGTCTTAAAGGGTCAACGAGATTGCATAAGCATCCAAAGTAGAGAACAATTCCAAGTGTGAGCAAGATGGCATCTCAGCAGCAAAACCGACAAGAACTTGATGAAAGGGCAAGGCAAGGAGAGACTGTAATACCTGGAGGCACTGGTGGCAAGAGCCTTGAGGCTCAGGAACATCTTGCTGAAGGTTATCAATCTATCTTTTTCATGCTCTCCATCAAGTTTGTGCAATTGATGCAGATATTGTTACATTCAATAATGTTACATATAGACATTTACACTCATATCATATCTTATAATTTTTCACAGTTTTGTTATTTTTTATTATAGTTGTACCCTCATATCACATTTTTACATTTTTGTAATTCTTTATCATAATTGTCCTCGTATTAATACACTTTTACAATTTTTTTAACATTTTATAATACATTTTATAATTCTCCATTATAATCCTGCACTCATGTCACATATTTTTTTCAGTATATTCTGCTTATATAAATAGATATACAAGAAACATCTCAAAGAAAATTGTCTATTTAGCAGTTTTTTTCCTTTTTTGTGTTTGTTGGCTTTGTTTGCTAACATGACTTTATCTTTGGATTTTGGGATATTTTTGCTTTGGCGATTATTTTGCAATTAGGAAGGAGCAGGGGAGGGCAGACAAGGAAGGAGCAGCTGGGGACGCAAGGGTACCAGGAGATGGGGCGCAAAGGTGGCCTAAGCACTATGGATAGGCCAGGAGAAGAGCGTGCTGAAGAGGAAGGCGTTGACATTGATGAATCCAAGTTCACTACTAGGAACCACAACAAGTGATCATATAACTAGTGTGTTATGTTCCTATGCTAGCTATAATATGTGTGTTTAGTGTTTTAGGAACTAGAGGAACTAGGAAGGAATAGGTCGTAACTCTTGATGTTGTATTATCTAGCCAGTGAAAGTGTCATGTATGTTTGTGGTATTCAATAACTATCTAGCATATGTTTGGAGTCGATGGTTGAGTGTTTTAGGTTTGTGTATTTATGTGTCTGTTTATGGGAGTGTGATCATGAGGCATGGCTTTAGCTGTCCAGCAAGTGTTATCTTTTTGGAGAGGTTGTGCCTCCATTTCCATGTAATGTGTGTTCAATGGTGTAATGACAATCTAATATTATCTTATGTTTATCAACAATGGCAGACACATAGTTCCTGAACTTATTTTAATTTTCTTGTTTATATATAAAAGAAAATAAAGTTTAGTGAGAACCTTTTTGGTGAATGCAGATGCAGTTATCATTTCAATTTTATCGTTACAAAGTTTTATCAAACCAACTATCTTGAATCTTGCCAAATTCTTGGCAAATTAATCCTGGTTATGGTCATAGTTCAGATTAAGGAAGTGAATCTTGAGTCTCGCTTGAGGCAAATTAATTATTGTGTGTTTGGGCTGAAGTTTGTAAACTTAAGTTTGAATTAACGTGATTTTGTAAAATTAATTTTAATTAAAAGTATGTTATGTGATTTATGTTTGAAAGTTTCATTTTAAAAGTGAATTTGATAAAATGAATTTTGTTTGGATGATATTAAACAAAATTATTGTTGTTTGTAAAATTATTAAAAAAAGGTAAATATTACAATGTTAATATTTCATTATTTTCTAAATATATTTTAATAAATTATATAAATATTATTATTATATTTTAAAAAACTTTTGTAAAAATAAAAAATTTTAAATAATCAAGTTGTAATATTTTTATATAATAAGCAGTAATATACATAAATATAATATAAATAAATATACAATAAATACTTATAAGGAAAAATATCATTTATAAATAATTTTAAAACGTGCTATCTTATGGAAGGTTGCTGTAAAACATAATCATATTTATTTGGTAATATACATTGTAATTCATAAGAAAATAATTAAAAAATAATAACCATTTCTAAAGCTTTAACGTGAAAAAACTGAAGGAAAAAGTAACTCAGAGTTGCTTTGGCAAAAATTGGGGTTTGGATTAAAATTTACTGGAAAAATGTTACTATAAAAATACTCAAACATCTTTGGTGTTACTTTCAAGAAAGTAAACGAAGGTTTGGATGGCTGAAACGCCAAATCAAACACATTATTAATAACCTTTAAGTCTTAAAGCAAAATCAAATATCAATATCTTACATTAAAGATAAAATCTCTAATATAAGGAAAAAATTTTAAAATGAAAATTTCTTTAAAATAATGTCTCAAATTAACAATCACACATTCGGCAAATTGGAATCATTTTCTGATCACAAATTCACAATGTGAAACCAAATGAATGAACGGGAATGATGAGAAGAACTCTAAATGGAAACGAACACTCAAAATGTCAATCATAAAAGCTCAAAATACCTTCATTTGAATTAGTTTCTGGTTAATCTCCTTCCTGCACTCAAATCTTCATATAATCACCAAAACCATCATACCCAACGAAAACAAGCTTGCATTATTTTTTCTCCTAAGGGGACAGACCCAGATCCTATATTTAACATAATTAAAGGAACTAAAATGGAAATTTTATTTTATTTTTTAACACATGAAGATGATACTTGGATTTTCCCTTTTTCTTTGGTGAATGCGCTGTTGCCTTTGCTGATAATTTGCTCCAAAAGTTTCTTTCTATGAAATATGGGTTGCTGCCAAGAGGTCGAATGTGCTATTCTGAATATTTTTAAAAAAAAAATTGTTACCAAATGTTACCTAAAAGAAAATATCTAATGAATCAATATATTAGTCTCTGTCATTCATACATCTTTGTTGAATTGTCCGTGATCAAAATGGTGTCTAATTCAGGTCGAATGCAGATGGGGTCCATTTGCCAATGGAGAAGAAAGGTAGGAAGAACTGGATCCAAGCGTCTCTTTCAAGAAAAGCTTTAAGCTTCACTTTCTACATATGAAGTTGATAAGGTTATAATAAACAGGCTTCAAATATGTTTGGCATGTTGTATTATTTATAATATTACAGTTAATATAATATATCATGGTTTTATTAGTTGTTTAGTCCAAATAATATATTATATAAGTTTATTTAATATATTTTGGTCAGTTTTAAAATGTATTTAATTAAATTTATTGAGTGTCGTTAAAAAATTATTACAATTTTTACCATCGAGGTGCAAAATGCACATTGACGGATGAAGAGCACCTAAGTTGATGCCCGTCTTTAGATACTTCACCCGTCAAAGCCAAGACACAATTTTCACTGACACTTCAAATATATCTTGACATAACTTATGTGGTAAGTTCCTTATATTCATTTTAACCAATCTCAAATCAAATGAAGATAAGCAAACATTTTTCTTCATATAAGTAATTCAAAAGTTAAAAATATACTCTTCTGAAAAAAAATATTCACTTAAAATTGGAAAAAAAATATTCACTTAAAATTGGATGGAATAAACATAAAATACTTGATTGAAGTTTTCTTCTTTCTATGTCTAATTGCAGTGAACTCCCATTTTCTGATTCCTTTTGTTCCAAATTTCCTTTTTTCATTTTCGGTTCAGCAAATTTCCTCTAGTTTAAGTTGATTTTGTTTGCATTGAGGCTTGTTTATCTGAGCTAGAAGGTGACAAAATTAAAAAGAGCCTAGAAGAAGTTGTTGTTTGGAAACAATAAGACGTTCTGAAAATAAAATAAATAAAAAAAACAATAAGCCATCGGTTGTTATCTTCCGGGTATAATCGAGAGCCAGAGGCACAAACCAAAAAACACTAGAAAACTAAAACAGCCACTTTAACTGCTTAAGCCGTGATGAGGCATGAGACAAATTATCCCTTGTCCGATCCTTGTTCCTCTCTCTCTCTCTCTCTCTCTCTCTCTCTCTCTCTCTCTCTCTCTCTCTCTCTATATATATATATATATATATATAAATATATATATATATATATACACACACACACGCACGCCCATGTATACACACACCACCTGGTTCAACTAGCCGATCTTGAAGCATAGATATATAGATACAGAATATAGATACGATACAGATACAGCAATATAATAATATCTAAAAATTATAAGACATAATATGACTATAATATAATATATAAAATAGTATAAAATTAACATAAAAAGAGGAATAATAAAAATATATATCTTAAATTAAAAAAGAGGAATAATGACTTCAATGATAATATAAATTCTTATAAATATACTAAAATACACTAATCTTCTTAAAGTATAGGTATAAAATTTCAAAACAATTAAAAGTACATCTTGTAAAATACAATTAGTGGTATCTGAAAGTATTCATGAAGTATTACGTATCAGATACGGACACAACATTTTGTACAATAATAAGTTTCTTCTCAACCTAAACTCCAAGAAATCATCAAAACTTGATTGAGTGGATTAGAAAAGAGAAAACAATAAAAAAAAGAAAAAAAAGTAGTGAGAAAAAAAAGTAGCAATAAGCACAGCAGCGGACTAGCCTTGATCATAACTCAACCCATGCAGTGTGCCAAAGGCAGAAACAATGGAAAGTAGGTACCTAACGAAAGCAACTCTTCACATTTGTGAATTACTTCTCAATAGTGACTCCCTTCCTTTAATCTTTATTCTAACCATCCATGCCTTTTTGAGTAACTATTGTCTATTGCACATTAAAGATCAGTGGCTTGTTGCAAGAGCAGTAACCAGCAGACCAAGCACAAGAAATGGCTGTGCACTAGCCTGAAACATTGAAACCATTAAAATCTAAGTTTAAAAATCAAAAGTCAGGAACCAAATGAGATACTTTAGTCTTTATGTTTCTTGATTCTTATCTCAATTGGGTAAATAAAAGAAGACATATAAGGAAGTAAATTAGGGATATGGAAGAAACAAACTGTCACTAAAATTGTAATTAAGTCTATCTACGGATATGTAACTAAAAGAAGGGTAAATGAAGTAGGAAGACAACATTGATACAATTCACTTATTTTATCTCCATTTCTCTCTAGCTGAAAAATTGATTTACTTCTATCATCAAATGGAAGCTTCTCAACATTTTGTTCTCCCAAAATGTAGTGTTGAAAGGGAGCAAATTTGTCCAACATTTTTTTTGGCAAAAACTAATTATATATTGAAAAACCACGTAATCAGAATTTTGGAAAGACAATACAAGCCTAATTCAAAGATTCTTTTTTTTTTTTTTTTTGGTATAAGGCTGAATGTTTAGCAGTAAAAAGCAAACAAAAAAATAAGCTCCATATAATAATATTGTGTTACATGAGTGGATACACTAGAAAAGATAGTATAGAAATAAATACATTAGAGAGAAAGTTGGGGTAGTTCCTATTGTAAAAAATATGATAGAATCTCATTTTATGTAGTTTGGTTATATAGAGGAGACCTGTAGAAGCCCTAATAAGGAGAGCAAACTAAATGGAGGGTATCTTATCTAATGGTTAGAGGTAGAGGAAGACTAAAACAATAGTTTAAACCATTGAAAAGGATTTAGATTAAAAATGACTTGTTTACAGACATGGGACAGTGGTGTTGTTTGATTCTTGTAGTTGACCCCATCTGGTGAGAAAAGGCTTGGTTGTTGTTGTTGTTATACTATAAATTTTTTAAAAATTTACTTGGACCTAAACAGATTTTCCGACTTCTTGCAAATCTTCCCTTCTCAAGGGAGTTTTTGTGCTGGTTTTCAAAATAGAGGGTATGTTTAAGAAAAGATGAAAAATACAGTCGAGTTTGGGGTAATTATTTTCTCTACAGAACATGCCACGTTTTAGCCAAAAAAGAAAAAAAAAGCCATGTTCCATTCATGATGATTCAAAATTCAGATGATTATGTTGCTCCAGCTTGCCTCCTGGTCCATACTACTTATGCTTATGTACATACCTGATATTTAACATCATACTTCACAGGGTCCTTGAGGAAGTATTGGAACTGCAAGGCATAAAATCATATGAACCATTAAGGTGCTACCATCAATTTAGATGGAAAGAACAGAACAGCTTAGCATGTACTAATATTAGCTATAACATTTTGTAGAAGATAATTAACAAAATAAACAAAGGGAAAAGTGTAATTGTGTGCTTTACCTGAAATACAATTTGCGGAACTATTAAGGCAAGTAAAGCCAATGCATAATATGGTTTACCAGTCCCAAGAAGATACCCTGAAATTATAAATGTCAGCGTGAAACATGAATTTTCTGAAGACAAGGACAAGGACAGTGTCCACAGCTTTCATGACTAGAGAAAATTGTCTGCTGACATTTTAGATTACTATTGTTGAAAGAAGACAATTAATATGACCTACACCTATTACCATATGAACATTATATTTTAAACGCATTTAATTACAGGTCCATCTTATGAACATTAAAAGCATTTCTAGAATATAAACCAAACTCACTAGATCTCTATGTTTTCCCTTGGTACTTCCTTTCACCATTAATCCTATCCATATCATAAGAAATTTATTATCACCAGCACTTGAATTTTTGGTGACCTAATTTAGAAAGAATTTGACCAAGGAACTTTTACGAAGACAACACTCAATTGTCGTCAAGGTTACAACCAAATACCTTCTGGTTTTGAAATCATAACTTCAAAAGTCAAACAATAGTCACCCATAAATAATAGAGAAACATAATCATGGTGGTTAAGTTAATATGATGACTAGTTTTCAATTTCCTGTTATCGCACCCTGTACATAAAAACAAAGAAAGAACCCGACTGTAGAGTAACCATATGTAAGAATTTGAGGCATCAAAACGTACCAGCAACAGATAATTGTGTAATGTCAATAGCACCGACACATATCCATTTTGCAGTTTCAGCACCAAAAGCAACCGGAAGAGACTATGCGAACAAGATTGCCAATAGAAAGGTCAGAGCAGCAACTTCAGTGAATGTGCATGACTAAAATTTCTGAAATATTTGAAATTTTAGATTATAGTTACTGAAAGGCAAAGGATAATAGAATAGACCTGAAGCCCCAGAGCTCTATCCCCTTCAATACTTTTGAAGTCATTTACAATGGCAATGCCCAACTACAGTGTGATACACCAACAATATTAGCGGCCAGTCTAAGGCACCATGTGACATAACATCGCCTCACAACGCTATGCAAAATAATATCATATCTAACAAAATGCCATGTAGGATTTACTACATACTCCGGCGATGCTGTACAGGAGTGTGAGAACAATAATGTCTGGAGTGAGAGTTCCGAACAAAGCCTGACCGGCCCACCTGTCAACAAGAAAATGATCAAGAACTTATTGAACACAGTTCAATTCTAGAAATTATGCTTCAGAAGTGAATCAAACACAATATTAATCGTGATTCAGTGCTGATAAAAAGGCCCCAGCCAGCGTTACCCCAGTTTGTCACATTCCTAAAATCAATGCTATCCAGAAGGAATGAATTTCATAACATTTAAAAGAAAATATCATTTCTTGGTCTGTCCATGTTCATCTTACAAATAAAAGCAAAGCACCAATGATATTCAGTAACTCAAGATCAGTGGATAGATAAAAACAAAACCAATGAATTAACTAAAGCTGCATGTTCACAATCAGGATATCAGTTAAAATTTATAATGTATAACTATTATAAAAGCAAAAGGTACTGCACCATGGCAAACTGATGTAACTTGCTCCGAGGGCAAAGTTTCCAATCCATCCATTTTGTTTTAGCTGCAATATAGAACTTAGTCAAATGATCATGAAAGGCAAAAATGATAGAACACATTAACAAAAAGAAAATGAGGAGAATTTAAAAATTTACCTTCAAAGGAGGAGCGGAATATATATATGACAGAAGAGATCCACCCACAGCAAGGTAAAAAACTATAGGGAAGTCATGCCCTGCCTATAACAGAAACATTTTAGCAACTACCCTCCAGGTAATTTACATTCAGAAGAGATGGATCATGTGACCAGGAGTACCCACCCATACGTCCAATAGACCGGCCAAGGTAAGACCTCCTATTAGCAGCACCCATATTTGAGTGATAACCTGCAGAATTTTGAGCAAAAAATGTAAGACGTTAAACAAGCAGCAAGCCAGCAACAGGAAAATAAACATCAGTCTCAAATTTACTACACACCTCATTCTCAGATATTGCCCCTGAAGGAATTGGTCGATAAGGTTCATTTATTGCATCGATTTCTCGGTCATACCAATCATTTAGAGTCTAAAAATTAAAACAGCAGTAAAATTCAAGGTTATATCGGTTTGACACTTTCATTCATCCAACAGCACCTAGTAAAATTTGATAGATATTACCTGAGTATATCCTGTCATGAATGGACCAGACATAATCATGCACACAATTGATTTAGCAACATCCTCAATAGTCCAGTGGAAATTTCCTGCTCAGAGAGCAGATTGATGCAGAAGAGGAGTTGGATCAGATACATGAATCTATACCATGAAACCGAAGCATAAAATAGAGAACTTTAAAAATTAACGTTTGCAAAGAGCTAAAACTTTATAAGAGGTCATTATCATAACGTATTGTCGTGGACATGAAAATATGACAAATAAATATAGAAGAGGGGGAAAAAAGACAAGTAGGAAAAAAAAATCTCTAGTAAATAAGAAATTGAGAAAATATATAAATGCTAAATAGCTAGTTTATAGGACAGAAACTGCAAAACTTTATTCAATCTCTTGTGGAAAGGTCAAATAGTGGCCCAAAGGATATTGCCATTTTTAAATATGATATACTCTTTTCAGTTCGATGGTTAGCGTTATAGCTCTCCAAATAGATATAGCAAAATTATTTGATAGAAGGATCTCATATTTGAAATAAAACCCTTCTTTTATGTTCTTACACACATCATTTATCTTCCAATCCTGCATTAAGTGTATTAGGCACATTTTTAATGTGCTTGATGGTATTTATGTCCTTTGCAATATCATGTACTACATTGTAGTGCTACCCTATTTCACTAAACACATAACCTCACCCAAATTGGGTACAGTCTTCCAACATCCCCTATGCTTTACACACATACTTAAATCTCCATGAATCTAGTCTTGAACAGTTACACCCTCTTTTGGGCGACTATAGTTCTATCATGCCTATCAAAGATCACCAAATCTAAGTTATGCAAAGGAATGCTTTTTATTGATACTTTTACTTTTCTAGAGTAATGTGGAGATGATCAACAATGTAAGTGTGATGTCAAGGCTGGAATATGTGATATCATTTTCAGATTACTTCAAAAATGACATTGTAAGAGAAATCCTTGCCCCAAGATTGTATCATTATACCAAAGGCTGAGAAAGTCAATGTTAGGACTCCAGTAAATAGAGAGGCAGTAAATGGTGAGGTAAAAGTAAATGCTAGAATTTTACCCTATGCTAAGGTATACGTGAGAAAGAACCAGAAAAAAAAGAAGAATGACTTGAGAGGGGCGTGTGGCGTAAGTGAGAGTAGTGGGTTTTGTAACTAACTTTGCCAGCTGGCAAGGTTAGGGAAGGGTATGAGGTTTTGCTAATTCTGTTATGGGGGGAAGAGGAGGAATATAGGGAAGAGGGAGAGTGCCGAGGGGGGTATCTCAGATTGTTGGGACAGTCGATGGGAGAGAACTAGGTCTCTCGAATACCTAGTAAGCTTGTAAACAATTTCTTTTCAGTGTGAATAATACTCCAAGAGGGAGGAGCTAGATACCATACTGGTTCTGGTTCTATTCCTTTCTTTTCATTAAGGTTCTTCTGCAACTCTTCTACTCTTTGATACCGGTTTCTTACAACTGGTATCAGAGCCCACGATCTTGAGGCTCACATTGTATGGTCACCACGCGAGCTGCCATGGAGTCGAGATTGGAGGGGGTTGAGCGGAGTGTCACCAATGTGGAGCGACTGCAAGAAGAACAGGGACGAGTGTTAGCCAACCTCTCTCGTCAAATGGACCAACTGTTGCGCGAACGGAGTGTTAGTCACTCACGAGGTCGTAATTTCGAACGCTGCTTTGAACGCCATGGCCAACGACGAGAACAGGGCCATCGCGAACGCTCTGCACAGAGGAGATGTCTACGCCACGCTGCATTGCGCCTCCGGAGCGGGACGGGAGCGGCCGCGTCGGGATGATGGCTGGGGTGGTGGGCGACCACCGCGGCGGACGGAATCTGGCCGGAAGATTGAGCTTCCCATCTTTTCTGGTGATGATGCTTACGGGTGGATTGTCAGGGTAGAGAGGTATTTTCGGGTGAACCAGATTGAAGATTACGAGAAACTCGAGCTGGTTTTGGTGGCTATGGAGGGCGATGCCTTGACTTGGTTCCAATGGTGGGAGGAACAAGCTCCGTTTCCTTCATGGAGGGATTTTAAGGAAGACCTCATCAAGCGTTTTCAGCCGGGAGTAGCCCAGAATCCGTACGGGCCTCTGCTTCAGGTGCGACAAACAGGCACCGTGATGCAGTATCGAAGGGAGTTTGAGATTGTTGCAGGAGCCAGACGCCACATCAACCCCGAAATGTTGATGTGTATTTTTCTCAATGGGCTTAAGAAGGGAATACGTGCAGAGATGAAGGTGGGGGCATTTCCGAGCCTTAATGCCATGATGGATCGGGCGCTGGAGTTGGAAGTGAGAAATTTGGCTTGGAGAGACGCTGGGGTGAACCCTGGCATGAAGGGTGTAGGTGGACCCTCGAAGGGACCAACTCAATTTCGGGCCCAAAATTGAGTTCATAGACCAGGGGCTTCAAAGGCGGGCCCAAACCTGAAGCTGGGGGAATGAGTGAGAAAAGGACCAGCGGGATGCAGAGGCTGTCCCATGAGGAGTTGCAAGAGAGGCAACGTCGGGGCCTTTGTTTTCGATGTGGGGACAAATGGAACCCGGAGCATGTATGTAGGATGCGACACCTTCAGTTTGTCATTTTGGAGGAAGTAGCTGAGGTGCACGAGGAATTGGAAGAGGAAGACGTTGAACCCGAAGGAGAGGAAGCACTGGGATTGAAGGCTTTGCAACTATCTTCTCACAGTTTTTGGGGATTGACTTCTAATAAGTCTCTAAAGGTTTGGGGAGAGATCAATGGCGAAAGGGTGGTGGTGCTAGTAGATTCAGGGGCTACGGCGAATTTTATTTCTCTCCAGTTGGTGGAGAAGTTAAAGCTGCAAGTGGAAAAGATACATGGGTTTAAGGTAGAGGTGGGGAATGGAGCCATTGAAGAGGGGCATGGAGTTGTAGAGGTGTAGAGTTGAGGGTGCAGGGGATACATATAGTCCAAAATTTTTTTGTGTTGGGGTTGGGGAGGTCAGAAGTGGTGTTGGGCGTAGACTGGTTGGAAAGTTTAGGCCCTTTTAGGGGTAATTACCAGGATATGACCATCGTATGGAGGGAAAAGGGGTGTCACAAGATGCTGAAAGGGGACCCAACGTTATGCAAATCACGGTCTTCTTGGAAGACAGCTTTGAAAGCTTTAAAAGCCGAAGGAGAAGGGTATTTAGTGACTCCTGTAGCAGCTGATTCGGCGAAGGAGAGTAATCCAGAAGTTTCAGCTGAGGTTCGAACCTCATGGATGAGTTTGGAGACATTTTCCAAGTGCCCACTAGTTTACCACCACGGAGGGAACAAGACCATGCGATTGTCATTAAGGAAGGTGCTGAGATTCCTCATATAAGGCCCTACAGGTACCCTTATTACCAAAAGAATGAGATTGAAAAGATTATAGATGAAATGTTGCAATCGGGAATTATCAGACCTAGTACTAGTCCCTTCTCTAGCCCTGTTATCCTGGTGAGAAAAAAAGATGGGGGGTGGAGATTTTGTATAGACTACAGGGCATTGAATAGGATTACCATACCTGACAAATTCCCTATTCCTATCATTGATGAGTTGCTGGATGAGCTAGGGGATGCTAGAGTATTTTCCAAGCTAGACTTGAAATCTGGTTATCACCAAATTAGGATGAGAGAGGAGGACATACACAAAACAGCTTTTAGGACTCATGAGGGGCATTATGAGTTCCTTGTTATGCCTTTTGGACTCACTAATGCCCCCTCAACCTTTCAAGCTCTCATGAATAAGGTGTTAAGACCTTTCCTTAGGAAGTTTGTACTGGTATTCTTCGATGACATACTCATTTACAGCACCAATCGAGAGGTCCACAAGGCCCATCTGCAGCAGATTTTTGATGCGTTGAGAGTCAACGAATTGTATGTGAACAAGAAGAAATGTTGTTTTGAACAAGATCAACTGGAGTACTTGGGTCACATAATTTCAGGGGAGGGCGTCGCAACAGACCCTAATAAGGTGAAGGATATGCTAGATTGGCCAACTCCAACAGACTTGCGAAGTTTGAGAGGGTTCCTTGGATTGACAGGGTATTATAGGAGGTTTGTGGAGGGTTATGGGAAGTTAGCTTGGCCCTTAACTCAACAATTGAAGAAGGATAATTTCACTTGGGGAAAGGAGGCCCAATTAGCTTTTGAGAAGTCAAGCAGTGCCATGACCTCACTGCCTGTATTGGCTGTTCCCTCATTTAACAAGCCATTTATTATAGAGACTGATGCATCAGGAAAGGGAATTGGTGCGGTTTTGATGCAAGAGGGTCGCCCAATAGCCTATATGAGTCAAGTCCTTTCAGACAGAGCTCAAAACAATTCAGTTTATGAGCGAGAGTTAATGGCTATCGTGCTCGCAGTTCAAAAATGGCGACACTACCTAATGGGGCAGCAGTTTGTTGTGCACACTGATCAGCGATCCTTGAAGTATTTGCTAGATCAGAGGGTTGTGGGAATGGAACAACAAAAATGGTTAGCAAAGCTACTTGGTTTCGATTTTGTTATCAAATACAAGGCGGGAGCAGAAAATAGAGTGGCTGATGCTCTTTCAAGGAAGCTGCAGTATGCAGCAATCTCTACCATTTCTTTTGGGGATTGGGCTGAACTTGAGGCTGAGGTTCAAGCGGATGCCCGGTTGAGAGGCATAATTCAAGATTTATTGCAAGAGGCGAGTTCTCATGCAGGTTTTGAACTCAAGAGGGGCAGGTTGCACTATAAGGGAAGGCTAGTAATAGCTAAAGACTCAGCTAAGATTCCCCAAATTCTGCAGGAATTCCATGATTCCAGCACGGGAGGACACTCAGGTTTCTTCAGAACTTACAAGAGAATCTCGAGCTTGCTATATTGGGAAGGAATGAAGGGGCAGATTCAGAAATATATCAAAGAATGTGATGTTTGTCAGAGAAATAAGACTCAAACATTGTCACCTGCTGGTTTACTGCAACCGCTTCCAATTCCGGGAAACACATGGACCGATGTGGCAATGGATTTCATTGGAGGTTTGCCAAAGGCTATGGGAGTGGATACCATTATGGTGGTGATTGATAGGATGACAAAATATGCTCATTTCTGCCCATTAACCCATCCATATACAGCTAAGGAGGTAGCCAATGCTTTTGTTAAAGAGGTGGTTCGATTGCATGGATTTCCAAACACCATTGTATCAGATAGAGATAGGGTGTTCATGAGCACTTTTTGGACTGAATTATTTCGCATGGCTGGAACAAAATTGAGGTATAGCTCTGCCTATCATCCTCAAACGGATGGCCAAAGTGAGGCAGTCAACAAGTGCTTGGAGACTTACTTGAGGTGCTTTACGGGGACTAAACCCAAGCAATGGCCTAAGTGGCTTACTTGGGCTGAATATTGGTACAATACCAATTATCATGGTGCGATCCAAATGACTCCTTTCAAGGCATTATATGGAAGGGACCCTCCAACTCTAATTCGGGGAGGGAGAGAGTCCACTATTATGGAAGTCCAAACTCTAATGGAAGAACGGAACCACATGTTGGATGAGTTAAAGTTTCAGTTAGAAAGAGCTCAGAACAGAATGCGGACTTATGCAGATAAGAAGAGAAGGGAAATTGAGTTTGAAGTTGGGGAAAGAGTGTATCTGAAGCTTCAACCTTATAGACTCAGGTCCTTGGCTAAAAGGATCAATCAGAAATTGAGCCCCCGCTATTATGGGCCCTATGAGATTGTGGAGAAGCTTAGCCCAGTGGTGTACAAATTGCTGCTTCCAGCCACTTCACTAGTCCACCCTGTTTTTCACATTTCACTTCTAAAGAAGTGTGTATCCCCTAAGGTGGTTGCACAACCGCTGCCCGCAGCTTTGACAGCTGATTGCGAATTGCAAGTGCAACCAAAGGAGGTTCTTGGCACTCGGACTAATAACAAGGGGGAGCTGGAGGTTCTGGTAAAATGGCAAGACTTACCTGAGTTTGAGAACTCTTGGGAAGTGGCAACAGACATTCAGCAGCAGTTTCCTGGCTTCCACCTTGAGGACAAGGTGGGTTTTGAAGGAGGGGGTGTTGTTAGGACTCCAGTAAATAAAGAGGCAGTAAATGGTGAGGTAAAAGTAAATGCTAGAATTTTACCCTATGCTAAGGTATACGTGAGAAAGAACCAGAAAAAAAAGAAGAATGACTTGAGAGGGGCGTGTGGCGTAAGTGAGAGTAGTGGGTTTTGTAACTAACTTTGCCAGCTGGCAAGGTTAGGGAAGGGTATGAGGTTTTGCTAATTCTGTTATGGGGGGAAGAGGAGGAATATAGGGAAGAGGGAGAGTGCCGAGGGGGGTATCTCAGATTGTTGGGACAGTGGATGGGAGAGAACTAGGTCTCTCGAATACCTAGTAAGCTTGTAAACAATTTCTTTTCAGTGTGAATAATACTCCAAGAGGGAGGAGCTAGATACCATACTGGTTCTGGTTCTATTCCTTTCTTTTCATTAAGGTTCTTCTGCAACTCTTCTACTCTTTGATACTGGTTTCTTACAGTCAATTGCAAAGAAAATGAAATAAGGCAGAAACAATAACACTAGCAACATTTCAACAGTACAATATTAATCATGCCATGTTTAAACTATAATCATAGCAAAAATGTAGGACCAGACTTCGCTAGACCATGAATATCACTTCTTGAGATTCGACTAAAATGGAGTACCAGAAGCAGCAGCGCCACAAACTACACCCCAAACTAGCGGAGGCCAAGTGACAGGCTTCGTAAGTTGAAGACGAATCTTCCATTTATTCTGCACAAAATAAACAGAAAGAATAAGTACAAATGCACAGCACATAAAGTTGTCTGATCATTTCATAATCATAATGTTACCAAGTAATAAAGCAATAAATTTGCAGTTGCCAACAATTGTTATGTTAGTAATTTATAAACAGAGTCAAACTTAATTTTGTTTCAAAATATTAAAATACATTTTCAAGAATGTATATGAAAATAAACATTGGTTCAAATATCTTGGCAGATTATGAAAAATGAATACCTTCGGATAAAACATTGTGTTGTCAGATTTGGCAGAGTTCACCAATAAGTCAATAACAGCATGAAGAATAAGAAATTTTCTCTAAAATAACTAGTTTCTTTTCATCCATTCTTGAGCTCCTACTTCTCAAAATGAGTGAAGAAATTAAAAGTAAATAAAATTGCTCTTATTTATATTTTAAAAAAAAAAAAAGTCTGCCGTGCTATTCAACTTTTTACTGCCATCTAATCTAATTGAAAGCATTTGTTGCATCCATAATTAAAATTGAAACCCAAATTTCTAACTATACACAAAACTGGTTGACTCACTGATTCTTGGGCAGCTCCTTTAATACCAAGAAGTTGATTAATGTTCGAACCATCTTTCGACGGAGCCTTATCCGCCGCCTGAGATTTAACTGCTCAACCCCACCCCCCCAAAAAATAAAAAAATTCTAAGAAAAACACTAAATAATTGAAATGGCCAACAAAATAGTAACTCATGAAAGCACAAAATACCCTTATTTGTATCAGTTTCCGTTGCTCTAATAGTTAATCTCCGCCCTGCAATCAATTTTCATATAAACTCTAAAACCATCAACCCCAATGAAGCAACAGGCACCAAAAAGCATAAAAACTACAAAATTCAGTAGCATGAAGAACTAAGCAGAAGCCAATTAGCACATTGAACATAACAATACTAAAAGGAACCAAAAGGGTACTTCAAAAACCCAATAGTTCACTCTCTCAACAACCAAAAAGTGCTGTGCTGAGTCAACCTACTAGTGAATGAGACAGGGATTGGTGATAGAACAGGTGGCGCTTGAACTGAAGGGGCCCTTGTTCTTGTGCTTGAGAGTGTACTTGGTGAAACTGAAACCATGTTGAAGATAAGGGAAGCCATTGAAGATAGGGGCTTGTGAATGAAACTGAAACTTCAAAGATGCCACAGAGTACACACAAGAGAGTATAAGTGGCCTTCTATGGAGTAAGTGATAAAGTTTTCGAGTTAGCAACTGTTTTGATGAAGGGGTTGGATAAGATACTTTGTAGTGTACTAGATTTAAGGTGTTTGTGCCCACGTGGTGTCGTGTGATTACTTAGTTTTACATTTGTTCGACCAAAGACTATTGAACTTTCGACGTTGGCAAGGCGCATGTTGGATTACTTGTGGTCAATTGCATACGATATCTTTGGCGCTTGCTATGGCCAATATTGCCATGTTTCTTTTCTACTAAAGGTTGGGCTAAAATTTTTTAATTAAAAAGATTAATTTTAATATACTATTTAATGGTATAACGTATTATATATTATTAATTAATTATGTAATATCATATATATAATTTTTGAGTAAATTATTATTAAACCTAAACTTTTTTAATAATATAGTAGTACATGATGCAAGTATATAGTGGTAGAAAAAGCAAATAGTTGATTATATATATATATATATATATATATATATATATATATATATATATATATATATATATATATAAGATATTTTACGTTTACTGTCTATAACATTTAAATCCGTAAGTATCATAATTTTAATTTGTTCATGCGGTTAATGACAATAAAAATGTTGGACCAGACACTAAAAAGATTTGATAGTTTTACAATTGGACCGGTCATTTACCTAATACAAAGATAAGCTTAAGATTCTAAGGTTTTACAAGGATTAAATTGACATTACATGTACACATATATGTTATAAATTTATAACAATAAAAATAATACATTTTAAGTGATTTTTATAGTACTTATTTCTATAAATATATAAATTTAATGCATGTGCTTCTGTAGTACTCATTTCTATAAATATTTAAACATATTTGTACTCTTATTGGTTTATAGATTCAAATGCCAGTTTTAAAAATATGATTTTTCGAAATTATTTAAACGGATTAAATAATCGATTTTCGATTTTTTGATTCAATTGGACTGGCTTTAACAACTATGATATGATTCACCAAAACAGAAAAGGATATTGAATATGTATGAAAATAAATAGTTATTTTATATTCCTCTAAGTATTACCATTTAGAAATGAATAAGCCAGTGTTTTAAGTGATTTTCCTGTTTTTTAAGTTGATCGAAAAGGTTCCAAACATTCTTAAACGTTGGAAAAAAATTAGTTGAATTATGTCAAATTGTTTCTGTATAACACCTTTTTTTTTTTAACAATTGCTCATTGTTGTTTATTGAGTGTATCTAGTGTCCAGGATTCCCATTGCTTCCTGTAGAACTCTTGGAAGTCCTTATGTATAAAGTCTAGACCATGAGATTTGCAGATCGCACGTGTGAGCTTGGCTTCTAATTGAGTTTTCATATGACTTTTTTTTTGCGGACGTCCTATGAATTGTACATTTTTCACTTTTTTGGTCAACTAAATTATTCTCCTATTTTTTATATTTTTGGTCATAGAATTCTACATTTTTCATGCGAATAATGATGTAGTCAATGCAATGGGCTATAGTAAGTTGATCCAACCACTTTTTTGGGGCTTCGTTTGTTTTTGGTTGATCAAACGAGGACTTGGACTTTTAGTAGTTGGGCTTTTATCAAGTTGATCAAACAACAGGTTTCTCACAATTTTTCTAGTTTTGGGCTTTTAGCAGTTGGGCTTCTGCTCCATTCTTTTCTTCCTTCCGCTGGTAAGACCCATTTTTACTCTTCCTGCTTAATATTCAAACACTTACCATACATCTATGTATCATACCAACAAGCACATAGATTAGCTGGGGAGATGTTGTCCTAACTCATATCTAAGCCGTAGATATGCAGTTATATTAAAATTTGAAAGGAGAAGCTTTGACTGCTCACAAACGCGCGCATACACATCTACCAACAAAAACACACACCATATGTCTACACCTTTCTTAGAAACCTATTACATTCTTGATACCCTATTAACTACATCAATCAATAATATATACATATTCACATAATTTTAATTATTTAATTATAAATAAATTCAATTTATTTTGAATATATATTCATATTCTAAGTCTGTTACTTATATTTTATACAGAGAAATATGAATGTAAATATAATGTGCAATATTAGCATTTTCTAACTACATACATGTATGAAAAGGACATATGATAATCATGTCTCTCGTAAGTGGAAAGTGAGACTGCAATTGATGCTCACGCAACTTCATTACTTATCGTATTAGCTTTCCAATTTCCCCCATGTCATTGCCCTAAAAAGGCTAGTGTTATCTGTATTGCTCCCCCCATTTGTGCGCAATAAAAGTTGACATGGATTGAGAATATGACACCAGGCTGCTTAGTACATTTAGCTTTTTAGGAAATATTTGAGTATAGTCAAACGTGGGCATAAGCTTTTTGGGACTAAAAATCTCATCATAGTGGGTGGGAAGGAATTAGGTTAACGAAAGATTGTCTAACTTAAATCTTGGTAGAATTTTTAAAATAATATCTATTTTTAATTAAAAAATATTTTATTTTCTAGGAAATTATTCACACAATTTTAGACTAAGAACAGTAGTTCTTTGAAAAATATACCCTTAAAGAGCTTGTATACCCTAGTCGCCCTTCTTTTTTTTCTCTCATACTCAATATGAAAATTAATTATAAATTTAACGATTATGGATGTATTTGTTTAATTTTTTTCCAAAAAAATATAATGCATTTTTTATAATTTTTTTCTGGAAATCTTATTTAACTTATGAAAGATTACATAGTATTTTTTATTTTTTTTTAAATATCAATTTCATTTTACATATTCTTTTTTTTTTTTCAAAAATTCAGACAAACGAACCCTAATTGCACATCTTAATCATATTTTTCCTTTTTATTATATAAATTTATTATTTTCATTTTCATTCTACTTTCCAGAGCCTAGAACCCATTAATATGCCGGAAGAGAGTTTGATCGGAGTAAAACACTTAATCCATGATGTTCATAAATAATAAAAGCAGCGGGCAATTTCACACTCAGTGTTCTTATCCTTTGTGCTGTTAGCCCAATGCTCTCCGTCCTGTCATGATCTATCAACTGCCGCCAGCATGGGGTCTTTCTGACTTATTTGGTTGTCGCCCTCTCTTGTACAAACAAAGAAAATAGTAGAATTATTTTTCGTATAGAAAATAGCAGAGATAAATTTTACTTTGCTATAATACCAAAAATCCAATTATTTACGGGCACGTTATTTATACTACTAAGTTTGTCTGTTAAATGGCTGCTCATAGTTGTATACAGGACTAATTTTAATCCTAAAAGATTTAGATGTAAGTCTTATTATGAGTTTGGTTACTACTCATTAAAGAGGCATTTGACTTGTGTAATTGATTTGTTTTCTAACATTTTTCAGAGAATAAAATTAATTTAATAGGTAAACTTGGATTTGGTTAAAGAATTGGAGATTAACAAGATGTGAATATAAATAACATTTCAAAATTATAAAACACAAATACTTGGCATGTGAGCGCTTGTGAATGAGAAAATTGGGGATTGAGTTTACACTAAAGCTTTATAAATATCTTCGTGTATCAATATCTTCTTGTACTGTTTACTTTTTTGGAAAGTATTTCATATTTTTTTCTTTTGGTGAACTTATAAGCATGAATTTGTTATATGTTATTTATTAATGTTTTATTTCTCTGTATGTGTGTAATATTTGCTGAGTTGACCCGTATATTTGGGAGTTATGCTGGGCTGCTGGTGTTCTCTTACTCTACAAGATTGGTTTATTTTGGTTAGAATGCCATATTATTTAAGGATATAGCTAAAATAGCTTTTATAAAGATTTGGACAATATTTTTCTTATGAGTAAGTTTTTGGAGTTGCATTAAACCCACTCAATCCTTAAAATAATATTAGAACTTATCTTGTGGTTGGTATTAGGCCACTTGCAAATATTCATTCCTCAAATTTTATGCTCTAGATGTCTAGTTTTGGGCGTGAGAGGGGTGTGTTAAAGTCTCACATTATTTAAATATATGACCAAGATCATAATTATTAAACTCGACGCGGTAATCAACTTGGCCGAGGCACTAGGTCATTGATACAATTAGTGGATCACTGGTTTAACCAGTTGAATCAAATATAATTAAATAAATATATAAAAGTATATTAAATCTCAAATAAATATAATAGAATAACATAAATAATTAACAATTTAGCACATTTTAGATATAAAATATATATTATTATCGGAATATCATAACACAACGGCGCACATGATCAGGTGATTAGAGTTGTGCCTACTTTCCTTATAGTCCTGCTTCAAATCCCATTTGGTTGGATCAGTGAACCAGGCCGGTTTGCATCGGTTTATATTAGTTTGAATGCAGAACCAGTCCATTGCTTGACTTGGACCAATAAATCGGTCGAACCGGCTGTTTTGAGTTAGGTTTAATAATTATGACCAAGATAACTTTTATAAGTACTTGGACAACTTCCTCTTCATGAGTTAATTTTTTGGGGTTGAGTTAGATCCCACAAAAATTCTAACATCATTCTTTTTCCTTTCTTCCAACTAGGCCACCCCCTCAAAGTTACTTTTAATTCCACTGAACTTCCATTTTGGATGGGTTCTCTTTAAAGGGATTTTGGGTCCTCATTTATGGTTTTATGGACTTGAACATCACACAAATAATATTATTTCATTCAAGATCTCACTAAATTATGATATTCTTAAATAATTTTTTTCTCTTTGGGTCTAAAAATAAATCATTACCAAAAATTTCACGAATGTAATCCATGTTCAAGATATTCAAATTATGTAATCCTAACAAGCATATTGGCATATAAAGCATTTGTCCCACAGAAGAAGAATAACGCTAGCTAGCTCCAACTCTTGCAAAATACCTTGAAGAGAATGTGATTCCTAACTCCACCAACGATGCTGCCCAATCTTTCTTTAACTTGATTACCTTTCATGCCCCATTGCACAGATATTAAGAGCTACCATGGGATATTATAATTTCTTAGGATTTGCTAGATCTAATGTTCTTTGAATATTATTGGTGAAAAGATTACTACTTGACTCAACCAAATTTGGCACCTTAACTCCCTTTTAATAGAATCTTTGCGATGTAATTCTATGCCGAGAAAAAAAAAATAATAATTTGAATAGTTTTAGGTTTCGATCATGTTTATCTCATTTGCCATTCAAATTCAATCACCACAAAGAAAAAGAATTAGCTAGAACAGCATGTAACCAGAACGATTTTGGATATACTCATGTCCCTTTATTTGTCTTTATACCTACTACATTATTATTTTCCAATACTTAAACATATAATAAATTTGTAATCTTTTATGATTCTTTTCCAGTTAATAAACAACTCAAACAACAATAATTTAAAGTCTAAACAGGCAATGAGATCCCCAAGTGCACCACTACTTTTGCAAGTATTTAATAATGAAGGATATGGTCCCGTTATCCTTTCTAGCAGGTAGCAACTATTCGTTTATATCTAGTTGTAGTTGGTAACTTGTCTGTTATAAATAATATGTCTCAATCACTAACCAAAACACACATAAAGCCTATCGAAACTCCATAATGGTCCATGATCACTACATATATCAATTATTTGCTTGCTTGAAACTAGATACGTTATGTACCTGCGACAAGTGTGTATAGATCTAATCACAACGACAAACAAAACTAGCTCAACTGGTCTTGTTCTTGTTCCCATGCTAGACAAAACAATGACTCAGATCTACGTGCACCCGATAGTACTGATCATGGTAAAATATAGGTACACTGAGTTCATTACTTATGGCTATCTAGAAGCAAAGTCAATCACCCTATGAGGTAATAAGTTGAGAGTGTTAAAATATTTTTGGCACATTTTGTTAACTTGAGAGAGTAAACTTCCTGCTTATATATATGCGCTTGTTATCTTATTGAGACAGTATATGCATTCGTTCACAGGGGAATAAGAAATGAAGTTTCTCTCCTCTCTCTCTGATTTTCTCTCCTTTTGTCTCTCTCTCTCCACTTTTGAGACCTGAAGAACAAATCTAAGAACAACTATAGATTCCTTGTTTTCCTCAATTGCTCCAGATAATTTTCCAGCTCAATCTTGCTTATGATTTCAATTAGTTTGTATGTCTTAATGGGAGTTAAACTAAAGATATGAAGAGATCAAAATCAAAAAGAAAGCTAAAAGCCTAGCAAAATCATCGATTGTTGTGCTTGCTAAACCAACTTTAATTCAGCTTAGCGTTATCCAAAGATAATTTACTTTATTTGTCGAAAGCGCACCCATGTTGATAAAGGATATGGAATGAGATGCGTTCACGATCAAATTCTTTATTTTGGACCAGCTAGTAGTATACAATATGAATCTCGTAAGAATCTAATAGTACTTCCCTTCAAGTTTTACCACTAGAAAATAATAAAAATTTTAACAAACCCCCCAAATCAGCCTCTTTTAATTTTTGCACTGGACAAAAATTAGTCCTTGTAGAAAAAAATTTAACTCGTGGTCCTGTAAATTGCAAATGTCCGATAAATTAGTCATTGTCAATATTTTTAAAGGATTTATAGAATAAATTAATCTCTAATAATTTATAAATAATTTAAATTAACCCATAACAAAAATATAAATAGAATAAATAAGTCCATCAAATAATAAGAAAAGATTAACATGTCTTACAATTTTAATACTCAAGGACCACACGATGTATTTTTTTTTTTCTTAAAGGACCAATTTATCTAGTACTATTTTTGATTGGGACCAAATTGAGAATTTTGTCAAAAAAAAAAAAAAAAAGAATTTACGTCGTCCCCAAATAAGAAAGCGCTTCATTTAAAGATATTTGGTATGAATTTGAAATTCATATTGTTGTACGAATGGTATTGACACTGTAGTTTTACTTTTTCCACAACTTGGGTTTTTTAATATTTTGTGGGACCATGTAGATTTTGAGAAGTGTGTATATTACCCCACTTGACCCAACAATCCATACTAGCTCAAAGTTTATTAAGTCAGATTTGGATTATAAAATTTGATTCGATGCAAATTTCGAGTCGGGTTTGGGTATATTTTTGATTGATTTGACCTGATTCGAAGTTAAAATAATTTCAAGGAAGTTATATTTTTTAAAACAAGTTGATAATAAAAAAATTATAAAATTTTTAGAATTTAATTTAAATACATTAATAATATAAAATAGTTTTATATTGTCAGTTAATAAAAATAGTAAAAAGTGTCAACTCACATAAATAACTATCCATTATAATGAGGAATTCACTATGATTTCTCATTTTCTCCTAAAATAATTTTATACTGTCAATACATATCAATTAAACTCAAATTTTTATACTTCAATGAATATATTTTATATAATATAATATTATTTTTGTATTGATATAATTTTTTTGAAACATATATTATTACATTTCTCTTGAATTTTGTTTATCGCTTCTAAAATTATATAATTTTACTATTTTTTTTCTCAAATATGATTTTACTATTTATAATATTTAAATCTTTATACGTTATCAAAATGTCAAGTTAACCGATTTAACCCAATGACTAGTTGGATCATTATCGGATTATGGAGTTTGATTTCAAAAAAATAACCTAATTAAAAAATTGATTTAGATTTGAATTTGATTTAAAATGATCTAATCTATCTATTTTTTTTTTATTGACCCATCTTGTCTATTGTACACCCCTAAATTTGGTATTGAATTGGTGACTTTTGTTTTTGAGCTACTTAGCATTGCTGTTGTTTTATATAGAATTCGATATTTCAGTTTTGTGGGTGATACTTGTTTTCTATTCTCATTATATTTTTAAATAAATAAATATAGTAGTAATTGACACGAATTGTTTTTTCGTAAGTGGCGTACAAATACATGAAAAAGCAGGGTAAGTGATTTGCGCTTTGGTCTGTTGATTGAAATATGACAAAACGAAAAACAGAACCTATAGGCTAATAACTCAACATCCAGGTAAGCGTAATAAAGAAACCAGAATCATGGCTTAAAAGTAGCCACGTTGATCAGATTAATTTACCACATCACTGTCCCATCTTATTCCATTTTTTCTCCGCTAAAAGTAATGACTATAAAGAAGAAAAAAATAGGAGTATTCCTAAGGAACATGGTGCCAATTTTACAAGGATCACGTATACATATTTGTATGTGTGAATATAAACCCATAATTGTACAAGTATGAAAGTGTATACTTATGAATGACTTGCTCGCAATAAAACTCAAATGCAACTTTTTGGTTCAATAAACTGTTGCCACGTATTGTCATCGATAGCCTTCTTAACAATGGCTTATGCAAGCAGTTTAATATTTCCCATCTTAAACTTGTTCATGTTTTCAAATCTATATAATTAAGTTCATGCTTCATGGATATTCTTTGTTCTAGCTGCATTTTAAGAATAAGCTGTGGCACAAAACTATATACCACTCGCATATGCAAGCGGCAGCATCCCACACTACATGAGTGAGATTCCCATATTCGCATATTCCAAGTCTTCACGAGCTAGCCCATGCCTTCTTCCACGTATGTCTCACTTTCAGTTGCTGAAAATTTACACCCCAACTTTGAACTTTGAGCCTCCCTGCCCGAGTGTTTCTACTGACGGTCAACTTATTGTTAAATTAAGCTATTGGCCTTAGCAATTCAGAAAGGCTATATCATTTTTCTATGGTAAAACACAATTTGTATGCAATATAATATGGCGTCAAATTATTTCTGGAATTTAAAATTAAATATATTGTCACAAATTTTTTTTTTTCTGCCAAAGAAAAAAGTAATGCTCGTGCTTCTTAATTTTCATTCATTACAACCTTTGAGGCATGCATAAAGGTTAAAAAGTCACAAAGTCAAATATCCATGATAAATTTTTAAACCCCACTAGCATGAAATGGAATCCTACGGCAAACATGCCTCGCTGGTAATTGGTACTTCGAGGTAATCCACTTGCCGGCCACATCTGGAGATATATAAATGCCTTGGTTAAATATTATTCAAGGGATTTTTTTTGGTGTGTTAATCAAAATTGTACATCTTAGCAAATGTTAAGCCTATATATATATATATATATATATATATTTTGGAGGGTGACTATTACCACTCCCAAGTGTCTATTGCTACTTATTATTTATTGTCTTTATTTGTAACATTTTTAAAATGCTCTTAATTTAAAACTTGTTTTATGTTTGGTCAATTTTTTTTTTCAAAACTAAATTTTGTGTGGTAGAATCCTAACAGACCCACAAGGAGAAGGACATTAGGACAAGATGAAGATAGAAGGAGAAACAAATGAGATTATATAAAATTATCATTTTTATAATTAGTTTTAGACTAAAATTGATTTAAATAAAAATTAATTTTAAAATATTTTGTTAATTACCAAATAATATCTATATAAAACCTAACCGCATTATACCTATATATTTTGCTTTTTAAGATTGTAAACACTCCTTAAGTTGATCTTAAAATAATATTGATGAATGTGTTTAACATCTATATATTCATCTTATATGCATAAAAAAATTAATTTTTTTTTCAATTAGGGTTATTGATACCTACGTCATTTCAAATTTCATTCCATGTCATATACCTCACCCAATTAAGGATTCACTTTCACGTCATTTTATTTCTAGTTATATCAAACTTTGAATCATGATAGGATTCTTAATTTAATTTACTAATTTCTATTCTTTTTTTTTCCACTATAAACAAATGAAACATAGCATAAAGAAACCTATAATGGAGTTGACATAGTGATAGAGACATATTATAATCACAAGGAGGACTCCAATTTGATTCGTAGAGAGAACTCTAGTTAGGAGGGTAAATTTGATTACGTCCAAAAGGGATTAGTCTCATTCCCTCGTAATAGGGAGGAAGATCCCTTAGAAATCCCTCCCCCCAAAAAAGTATAAAGGAATGTTATATATGTAATAAATAATACTAATGATTTTTATAATTACTTAAAAAAAATTAATATTGGGAGAGCTTTATCCCTATAATTGATTAACCTAACTCGGATTAGATTAGTTGAAATCCTATGGACTCCAAATCCTAGTGATTTATATCAAATAAAAAAATATTAATATATAACCAAAAAAGTAAAATGGATTAAAAGGAGAGTTTTTTATCCAAGTTAATAATTATATTTAAGTAAGAAGCTTTTTGTGTTAAGTTTAATTATAGTTAAATTTTATATTTAATATTAATTAGTATAATTATCAAATAAAAATTTAGAATATGAGAGTGATAGTACTCTACAAATTCAATATAAGTTTTTAGTTAAAGGCTTTTTAGGAATGTCACAAGTAAAAGTAATAAATGAGGTGTGACATAGGCAATTGGGAGTACGGGTGACAGCCACTCCTTTAATTTTAACAATTTATGTATGATTTAATAATAAAGATTCTTACTCAGATAGTAAGTATATTGACATAATTATTCAATTGAATGATTCTTTATAAATACTGGATTTCATTAGTTCAACTATTGAATTAAAAGTTGACACAATGTAAACAAAGTGAAAAATAATATTTTATATGTTTTAAAAATGAAATGATACTTTATCATCACAACATATAATATAATTTTGAAAAGATAAGTAAATATTGACTATTAAACAGCATATCTATTATTGTCTAATTTTTCTGAAATTTGATATGATTTATTATCAAGATAACATCTTATGATTCAATGGTTGAATTATTGAAATTCTATATTTATAACAAGTTATTCAATGGAATAAGTATATAAAGACTAAACAAGTGTTTGGTATAATATTAAGTAAGCTACAATTCTAGCAAGAGAACCAATGTTCAAATATTAAGGAAAACAATTATTAGAATGACATCTTAGTTGTAACAATTTCAATGAGGTTAGTTGATGCATTGTTAATATAAAAATATTTTATACACTATAAAAATGTTTAACTCTTATGATTATCACCTTAAAGGTCATATATATAGTAACATACAATTGGATTACTTTTTTTATCATAATCGCTATCTCATAAAAGTAGAACAGTGTTATACCAACAGAAAAAAAATGATAGAAAATAAGGGTGAATATTAGATATAATAATATTATATGACTTATTTACCCATTCAAACATTAATATGTGTATAAATAAATATGTGTTACATCTTATTTTAATAAATAAATTTAAGGATTTAATTTATATATATTATTAGTATAAAAAAATTTTATATTATCATTCAATTATATATTATTATATCAATAAATATAGTTAAATCTTCCATTCAACTCACTATTTGAATGATTATATATATAAAAGAATATAATTGATTGATTGTGTGAAAATCTTTTACGCTGTCAGTGCAATATAGTTAAACTCTAAATTTAATAAAAGTTCTGACTCACTAATTATTTATGTTAAAGGAATATGGAATTCCAATAATTTGAACGCCAAAATAACCACCGAAATGCTGGAATCTTGAACAAATCTCTTTCAATTTTCAATAATGAGCGAGATTTAGGACATGATTTTGGTTGTAAATATGCGTTTTTGCATCCGGTAATCATTGATGTTGGTTTGCTGCCCTTTTATTGTTTTATTGGGATTGAAACTCTATGAATGCGACTATGGCTTATGTTGAGATATCTACTTTTGCTTTTTCCCCACTGTCCCTAGTGTATTTTATAGTTGCCTATGTGGGTAGGAATTCAACTACTTACATATTGCTGAATCTTATCAGGATATGTGTTGGCCAGCTTCTACCTGATCTTATCAAGATAGAGATATATTAAAATTTATTATTTCTATTTTATTTAATAATTTAAAATTTTGAAAGATTTTGTTTATTTATGATATGATATTAAAAGTTTTATAGTTAAATATCATAAAATTTGATCCTTGTTCAGTTCAAATAAAAAAATTTGATCCTTGTTATCTTTTTTGTTTTTTATAAAATAAAAATTAAATTTAAGTACATGATAAGATAAACATGTGAATTATTGACATTGTATTGTAAGGACAATTGAAATTTTATATTTTATTAAAAGATTTAATTTCAATGAAATTTCAATATTTTATATAATAAATTAATTGTATTTTATTTTAGGTTAAAACTAATTTTTGGTCCCTACATAAGTCATAGATTTTGATTTGTCTCTACACAAAATTTTTTTTTTTGATCCCTACACTAGTGCTCTATTAAAGAATTACTCCTTGTCATTAGAATATTATTAGACAGTGTCAGTTTTTGCTATTGTAACTATCAGAATTTGATATAGATATGATATGCTGCTAATATAGTCTTGCAATGACCTCTTTTAGGTTTGAAATAGTCTTTTCCAAAAATAAAAAAGTGACAAAAATAGCATCGAAATAGCTTTTTTTAGGTTAAACAATTTCAACTAAGTTTTACCATATCTCATATCAGTTCATGTTACCCGCGTCAACAAAAACTAATATTATCTAGTAGTTTTCTAATAGCATAGCTCACTTAGCACCACTATTGGAATCTAAACCAAATTTTTTTTATTGTATAGAGATCTAAACTAAAAATTTTTTAGTTCACAGGCAAAAACTAAAATCCGAAACATTTATAGGGACCAAAAACTAATTTTAATATTTATTTTTATATTAAAAATATTATCAAAATTAAATAAGTGATTATTGAAATTGTTTAGCATTAGAATTGTAAAACAAAATGGGATTAGTTTACTCACTGTCACAACCTTGGGTTTGCAATAAATATTTACTTCAAAGTGAGGTATCGCAAAATAAATAGAGCAAAACCAGAATCTTCAGCAAAACAAATTTATATTAGAGATTTGACGTGCTCTGTGCAAACCGAATTATTTATCGCTACAATTGCCACCTTGGAAGTTCTCGATTTACTTTGCAAGGCATACGCTATTTCTATTCCGGTTGGGCAAGTTATTAGTAGATAATAAAATGGAACGTGCCATATTGGGAATAAAAAATATTTATCTAACACTTGGCTAGAAGAAAATGGGAAACAATTTAGTATGACATAACCACGGTGATAAAGGCATTACAGAGAAATATTGATTCAAGTGGTAATTAAGGACACCAAAGGAATGGACATAGACATGTACCTTAGTGTCTCAAATTTTTTAAGATCTTTCGTTGTTGTTTTTTGGTCCTCCTATTCTTTTTAATGAAAATTTTAGAAGCAGGATAGTTTAAAATTCATAATACTAAGCGCGGTGAAATGGCAAAGAGAAAAAATTAAAAAAATTATTAATAGAGTACATAAATGTTAAATACTTTTTATAATGGAAATATTTTGTCACTGTGGTGTGAATATAAACAGGTGACCTGATAGTTTAATGTGTTTATATTGTTGTTAATTAACTCTGATGGTTCTAGATTAAGAAGCACCTATACTTTAAAAATAATCGTTGTGCCTGTCACAAATACGTATTGCATTGAATATTTTCAGATATTTTTAATTATATTTAACAAATTTTTTACTTTTTATTCTTATATAAATAAAAATTTTATAATAATAAAAATATAAAATATAATTAAGTACATTTTATTATGTTCACAATAATTTATCTTAACATTAAAATCATTATTTTTCTCTCTTGATTTAAAATTTATGCTTTTATATTGATTTTATACTAATTTTGCATTTATCCATGCTATATTATTATCAATGTACTAAACAATTCAAAATATGCATCACCAAATATTTGCTTGTCGGAGTATTGACGTCTTTCTCATATTCAGTCCATCTCCTTAGTGATTAGGCAATGGCCCCATTGATTTGATTAAGGAATAAATCCATACATGAACATGTAGTGTGCACTGCCGAGTCATTTTGGCATGCTTTGCGCTTGCATGGATAATGAAAATGACACACAATCCAGCCTTCTGTTTTACACGAACGACCACCCATCCCTGCTAGAGGGCACTCACCTGTTTTGGCATTTTCGCAACTCTTGGCCTTTTTCACTTTTGTTCTTCCCAATTCCCATTTTTTTTTAATTAACAAAATCAAGTTTAAGTTGATCAAAGGGCTCACTCTATCTAAAGTCATAGCGATATATGAATAGATGGTTGATCAGGTGAGCTAATCCTTATTTCCTTCCCAATTCTCAATTGTTATTTGATTTATTTATTCTTAAAAAATTAATAATAATTGCTAAAGTGAATGTGTATTAACTTTTTTAAACAAGATATTTAAAATTTACAATTTAAAATGATCATATAGTAAAATAATTGTATTACTTTTTATTTAGTGAAAAGAAAATATTTATTCTCTTAAATATATTTATTTATTCTTTTTGATTCTAGAGTCATTACTTTAAAAAAAAAAAAGATAATTAGCAATCACACCCCTTAAAATTTCAAGATATAGCACTAAATACTAAATTTGTGTAAATATTATACTCCTCAAACAGGTGGTTTTTAACATAGGGATACAATATTTGAGCCTATGAAGGATTCATTCAATGTTAACTTTTAAATTTCATTAAAAAATCAATGGTTAAGATTGCATTCCAAGTTTTTACACCTTAATTATTCTCAATATTTCACAATTTCATTCTCTCTGTTTCTAAACTGCCACACACATTACTAGTCCACTACTAACCTTGTTTGTGGAAACACGACCTCACTGCTTCACAATTTAGCTACTGCAATAATGTTGCCCTCTTACCCTCTTACACTAGTTCCTTCCCTACGCCGCCCTCGCGATAGCCGCTGCCAAATATTCCTCCTCCACTGCAACCCTACCCTCTCAGCCACCTTTCACTAAGGGCTAAGATTGTATTCTAAGTTTTTGCAACTTAATTTTTCTTACTCTCAATTTCAATTTCCTTCTTTATGTATTGCCACAGGCTTCTTTCACACCTTTTCAAGCACCTTTAGTCCTTTTTTTTTTTCCGTTAATTATCAAATTTCATGCTTGATAGAGGGGTGAGTGCTTATTATAGGGTTATGAAATGAAGATAACAGTGTCATAACACTACACATTAAGCAACCTTTAGCTAATTACTATTTCACACAAAACTTTTGTAGGAATGATACCCCTTACAAATTTTCATACTCTTTTGTTGAGCACACAAAAACCACTTTTCCTCAAAAAATATAAGTATAGAAATAAAAAAATAACAAAGAAACTTTGAGTCAAGAAAAATAAATGAGTAAATTAGTAATTCTTAAATTATGATGGAAAGGGATGCTTGAATTATGGATTCATCCTCTTCAATTGTGACTCTTTTAGTTGAACTGAACCATCATCATTATTCTTTAGCGTGCTTGCTTAACCCTTAGTAAAAGGTGGCCAAGAATGTGGGGTCATAGTGATGAAAGGAGGAATATTTGGCAATAGCTCTTGTAAGGATGACATAGAGAAGGAAGTGGCATAGGAGGGTAAGGGGGCAAGATGTAGCTAAGTTTTAAGGCAACGAGATCAACGAGATCATGTTACCATGAACAAGGATGCTGGTGTGTGTTGTGGTGCAGAAACAGTGGGACTAAAATTGTGAAATGGGAATAATTAAGACAGAAAAACTTGAAATATAATCTCAACCATTAATATTTTTAAATGAAATCTAAGAGTTAATATTAAATGGATCTATCATAGACCCAAACATTGTATCCCCATGTTAAAAGTTACTTGCTTGGGTTAGAATGTAATATTTACACAAGTTTGGGGTGAAATGCAATATTTACACAAATTTGAGATTTAGTGCTATATCTTAAAACCTTAAGGAGTGTGCTTGCTAATTGCCCTTAAAGAAAATTACTTAATTACCACTCTTTGTTCAAAATTACTTGAACAATTTTTAAGAAAAAAATGATAGTTAAGAAATTTTTTCTTTGAAATAATGAATTTAAAATTTAAATTCCTCCTACTCAAGTAAAACTCACTTAAAGTTGTAATTTATTTTTATTGTAGTCAACTACTGTTGAGTTATAATTTATTACTTTTGAACTCTTATTGTTAAATTCTAGTTTTTAAATTTTGTTCACATGTATTTTAAAAAAGAGGTAAGAAACATTTCTCACTCTTGATTAAATCATATTAATTACTTCTAATTAAGGAATCTCATGCCCTTTCATGAGGATGTAGTAATTGCTCTAATTTATGAGGGCTATATAACATTGGGTTTTAATTTAATTATAAATCTTTGAGTAAATCCTTAAATTAGTCAATGGCAATGTTTTTGGTAGATACATTCGTCACTGACAAAAAATAATTGGTTCTATGGTCCTTGACTCACTTGCAATTAGTAAAGAGTCTAATGTTGAGGTAAAATGATAATTAGGACTTCTCTAACCCATCACATTGGGCAATCTCAAAACTCAAAGTTTACATAACTTAAAAAAAAAAAAAATCCCTAAATGCAACGTTTTAATCTACCTTATCCATCCTTTACCTTTCAAAACGTTGCATTTGGGGAGGATTTTTAAAAGTTATATAAACTATGCATTTTGATGGTGTCACATGGGATGGGATTAGGGAAGCCTTAGTCATTATTTTACCTCCACATCAAATTCTTTAGTGAGTGAAGGACAACAGGTGTCCAATTTTTGTAATTGTTAGGGACCACATGATCAATTATTTTTTGTTAGATATCAATATGTTTATTGAGGACATTGTCAAAAACATATTTGGGCTTTACTCTAATTCTTTAGTTCTATTAATAATTTTCTACTGTGATTTTAGAATAGAAATATCCTTTTCTCACTTAAATTTTTGTGGCAAACAATAATCACACTAATTAAAGGAAAAAAAACCAATAAGATATTGGTTCAAGTGGAAGGAGCTCGAGCCCTTAAGAATGAAGTTCTAGATTCGATCTCAGGATTTATGTGTATAGAAAAATACCATTGAGAGGAATCCAAGTTTAGACATTTGACCATACCTTGCGAGAATAATCACTCACATGTCGGGTGAGAGGATACTTTGGAAATCGAAAAGAAAAGAAAAGAAAAGAAAAAGATGTTAAATCATTTTTAAGTTTTCAAGACGTTATTTGATTTTATTTTTAGAACATAATTCCAAATTGGTCTTCGAAAGAATTATGAGACATCAATTTATTCTTTAAAAGATTTGTGACATCAATTTAAAGATGTTTTGAATGAAAGACTGGTTGAACTCAAATATAAGTTATATCAGGAAGTTTATTGTATAGATAAAATGGTTATAAGAATAACTTATTGGATAAGAATGAAATAGAAAATAAACCTAAGAAAGTAACAAGATAAAGATAAACCTACAACTAAGAATATATAAAGCAAACTGAATCTAAATCCTCATATATCTAATCCTAACTAACATAGGCTATTATTTTTAGTTTATCACCCCCTTCAAACTAGATGTTGCCATGCAAAGTCGACAACAGCAGAAATGAGTGGTAAGCCTAGATCATGATAAAAGTAAATAAGTTGTTCTTGAATAGAAGACATCTTGCCAACAAGCACAAGATCATCATATATGGTCTCAAAACACTAGATACAGACATGAAGAGCATATCGGAGTATCAACCAAACCTTATGAAAAATTGTCAAGTCATTGGCCAGATAGTAAGGGTCCTTAACAAGACAATTTGTGAGCCATGTTTGAATAAGATGATAAGAGATTTGCCAATAGCAAAAGCCAAAGGTGAGCTGATCAAATCCTTTGCCAAGTGACATACACATCAAAGGGAAAGGATATCATTGGGAGGGGCACTGGAGTTTTTTTGATAAAGCCACCAAAGCCAAAGGGCATTAGAGTTTCTCTATTGAAAACGGCACCAAGTATTTTAGTGATAATAATAAAAAGACAAAAATAAACCTACAACTAATGATAAGATAGAACAAACTGAATCTAAATTCTAACAAACTAAATATCTAATCATAATTAACATAGGCTATTATCCTTACTTTATCACAATTTAGTGCTCAAAAGATTTTTCATTTCGCCTTAGTCTAAGCGTTAGACATTGTGAAGAAAACGCTAACTGAGATCTCTAATATGTCGCGTTATATGATAATATGTTACGTCGTTTACAAAGATGAACTCTATCTTGGTCCTAATAAAAGTTGTAGAGCATCAATTTAGTTTTTAAAAGATTAACTTTCATTTCTTCTGAAAACTAAATAATATTCTTTAACTCTTTCGAACCATTTTGGTAGATAACATATCGCATCATTACATAATATGGCATGTCATTACATAATTAAAGTGACACATCATATATCAATTAGCTGTTTCTTTGCAAAGGTTAAGATTCACACTAATGTTAAAAAAAAAATAATCTTTTGAGAAAATAAATTTATATTACAAATTTTTTAAGGATTAAATTAATATTTCACAACTCTTTCAATAACAATTTAGGCTTTTACTCTTATTTTTATTTAGAAATATCAATTTTAAGTCCTTGATGTATCTCTTATGACATATGTTTGGAAACCTGTTTGCATGGGTTAGAATCGGTTTTCCAAAATCGATTCTGACCAATTTTGTGATGTGTGGTTGTATAACTCCAAAATTAATTATTACCTTTAAAATTGATTTTAAAAGAACTGAAAATTTTTTATTTTATATCAAAATTACTTTTAGAGGTACTACTAAACATAAATTATTTTATCTCAAAATCAATTCTAATCAAGTTAATTTTAATAAAATCAATTCTATCAAAAATTAATTTTACAAAAACAGAACCAAATACGCTAAATGATACTAAGTAAAAACTACAACTGCTTTTTCAATCGTTAAATCTTTTAATTTTTACGAACATAGAATAGTACAAGTAGGTGCATCTTATGTTTTCTAGGAAGATAACGCGTTTAATAACAAATTAAAAATACTTGCAAGTATCAAAATTAATTTCTTATAAATATTTTGATAAAATTATACAAAATGAATATTGTGACAATAATATTCTTCTTATTCATTTCGTCTTTTGATAATTTTTAAAAAAATTAATTTTGATATATTATTAATGTACAAAGTTTTATAATATTATCTAATTATATATCATTATAGATAAAATTTTTGAAGAAGTAGATGTGAGAGTCAAAAGTTTTTATTAATGTAGCAATATATGATTAAATATCTATATAAAATATTTTATACTGATAGTACATAAAAATTAAATTAACTTCTTAATACAAAATGATACTTCAAACAGAAAGATCTAAAAACTAACCATTTTGTAAGAATTCAAAATAATGAATTTTGAAAAAAAAATAATTATCAAGTTAAAAAAAAATTTAAAACTTGTTTCACTGTGAAATTTGGTTCAGATTTGCTGTCAGTACATTCCTATTTTACGCTATTTTAATGTTATTTATCATTAAATGATATCTGTTGTTGTATATATATAAAATCAATATTTGAAAGTCTTTTGGACCTGACTAATTAGTTTAACCTTTTGTTTGGATGATAAAAAAAATAGAAAAAAAATAAAAAAGAAAGAAAATAGAGAAAAAAGAAAATAAAGAAAAAAATTTATTCTCTCATTACTTGGATGAAGAGAAAATGGAGAAAAAAATGAGAAAATTTTCTCTCTCTTATTTGATTAGAGAGAAAAGTAAGAAAAAAACATATTTATATTAAATTTTTTTATTTTATATAATATAATATAAATATTTTCTTGTATTTTATATATAGACAATAATAGTAATTTTACCTGAAATTTCTCTTTTACTAATTTTTTTATCTATTATGAGAAGAAAAGTTTTTTATGGACCTTATCACTAAACTTATTTTTCTTATTTTCTTTTCACATTTAAACAGAAAAAAATCTCAAATTCTCCCCAATTTCTTTCCCTTTTATCTTGAAACAAGTAAAGGGTAAAAAGTTAGATGAATTTACTATTGAAAAAAAGTTCTAATAGAATTATTTTTTTCATTTATAAAATCAAAACTCGAGATCTTTTAAAAATAAATAAATACCAAATTATTGATCCAACTAAGTATAGGTTATATATATATATATCATTGATATATATCAAAATAATTATGAAATAATTATTAAGGTTATTTTGGGTATATTTATTTTAATTTTTTTAAAAAATAATTATGAAATTTAAAATTTATATATAATTAAAAAATTTAAATTTTAATATTTTTTAGAAATAACTCTTTTTAATTTTAACAAAAAATTGAAAATAAAATTTTTTAAGATTTTAATTATTTTTAAAAAATTATCTAAATATAAGAGAAGTAATTATTTTAATGAAAAAAATAAATTTTTGCCCAAAAAATACAAACAAATACATCCTTTATTTGTTTTAAATTTATATTTTTTTCGATTCAAAATAATTATTACTCCCTCCGTTTCAAAATATTTGTCTAATTTTGATATTTTGGGTTTCAAAATATCTGTCCATTTCTAATATCAAGATAACATTAATTTTTTTTTCAATTATGTTTTTAATTTAATTGTCATTCATTATCATCGTAATCAGAGTTTAAGAATATACTACACCAACCCATTATCTTTAGATAGGAATAATTTTGTTTATTTATACAATTTTATGTCTCTACCAAGGTTAATTTTTTTCTTTAATCTGTGAATTTTTTGATTTTGGGCAAAAATTTTGAAGCGGAGGGAGTATTTTAATTATTTATATAAATATTAAGAAATCTAAAATTAAGAAGTGATTATAAAGATATTTATTAAAATATTTTTATTCAATAAGTAATATATTATATTAATAACTTATTATTTGTTATGTGTAGAGTTTTATAACGGGTAAAATAAAAAATTTATAATAAATATTTCATTAAAATATAAGAATAATAAATAATATAAATAAATTTTTTTACTTAAAGTGATAATTATTTTAAATTATAAAAAATATAAAATAATTAAGAAATTCAAAATTAATATTTAATTATGAAGAATATTTACTAAAATATTTTTATTTAACTTTTACCATCTAATTAATTTATGCTATTAAACTCAACAAAAGTATGCTTTGGTTATAAGCATGCGAAAGATAAAATTAAAAAATTAGTAATAAAATAGACAAAATTGATCAAGAATTTTTATTTAAAGTGGCACATATAAAGTCTGTTTGAATAATATTATTTAGTTTATGGTTTTTTAAATTTTTTAGAATTAAACATTATATATTTAAATTTTTATCTTGCTTTATAATAGAATTTATTTTTTTTTTAAATTATTTTTAATGCTTTTTAAGAAATTAAATTATATAAATTTTAATAAATAAATTTTAAAATACTTAAAATAAGTATTTTATTATTACATATCTAAATATGAAATAACTTATTTAAAAATTGCTTTTGCACAAATTTAAATAAGATACTTATTCATTTGAATACAATATATTGTAGATCCTAATACTCCTTTTCTATAATATATTTGTGAGTTAAGATTAAAAAAATAAGAAAAGAAAGAATTTAAATAATAACTATAAATTTACTTTAATTTTTAAATTTTTTTTAAATATCAATTTATAAATACACCTTAAAAAAATATAAATTAATTTCACAAACTATGCGTCATATATATTTTAAAATACTTTAAAATATACATAGAGTATAATGGAGGATAAAGTATCTTTTTTCATTAAAAAAAAGTTAGCTTGAGATAGAGAAGAAAAAAGTACACGTCATCTTGCGTTGTTGTTTGTGCTATAAATAGCATAGAGGGAGCCACCCTTGTTTCCATTTTAAGGCAGAGGTCACCCAGCTCCTGTGCCCATCGCGCCACCATAAAACACACACACACACACGCACTTTCGCGCACACTCGCTCGCTCACTCTCTGAGTTATCATTAGTAGGGTTTATGCTTTTATGCCTCTCTTTCTCTCTCTCTCTCTCACTTTCTCTTTCTCGTTCACTCTCTCTCTCTCGCTCTTTGCCACTTATTTAGTTAGGAACGTGCCCATTCCGTTTCCGTGAACCACCGTAACAGAAAACCGAATACAGTTACAGAGAGAGAAACTGAAACTTTCAGAGAGAGAAAGAGCGAAGGAGCGAAACCATGGACACTTACGCGGTGCATTTGGCCATGGCGGCGCTTGTCGGAGCTTCCGTCGTGGCCGTGTCGGCGTACTACATGCACCGCAAGACGCTCGCACAGCTACTGGAGATCGCCAGGACTGTCGAGAAGGAGGCCGCCGGCTCCAGCGGCGGCGGCGGAGGAGAAGGAAATGACGAGTCGCCGGTGCATTTAAAGAAGCGCCGCGGCGGTGCGAGGAGGAAGGGGAACGGAGGTTACCGGCGGGGCTCAGCGTCGCTGCCGGACGTCACGGCGATCTCCGGCGGCGGGATGGACGGAGAGGAGAAGCGGAACGGACCGGTGCACGTCGAGGGGATTCCGGCGGGGTTGCCGCGGCTGCACACTCTCTGTGAAGGTATGGCTACTGCGCTGGAACTTCTCAATGATTATTGCTTGAGACTTTTTGGAGTGCTTAATTTATAGTAATTGTTGAGAGAGTAGTAAGTTGAGCTATAATCTGGTAATTGTTTGGTGTTGAATCGGTACTGTTGCAGTGTGTAGAGACCTATTTTGATTGATTTATGCAACTTGGATCTTTTTGTGTAATGTAGAGACTTCCTATTTAAGGAGGGTGAACTTTTTAGCCCCCCCTTCCCTTTCTCCCCGTTTTAGTGTAATTGAGAAATTTGAAGTCAATTTCAAATCCTGTGAAAGGAATTGATCCATTGGTTTCTGTTGATCATGTACTTTATTATTAGCAGTTTTGAGTTTTTTCGGTTGTTTCGGTTCTATAACATATATAACATTGACAGAAAAGTTCACATGATGCAGGAAAAGAATACGAAACACTAATCTGAATTCGGGGATTTTTTTTTTTTGATAAAGATATAGATGAAAGTTTAGCTGTAAAGAAAATAAAGACAAGGAAGTGAAAGTATTTGCTGTTTGTAGGCAAGTCAGCATGACAATTTAATTCTAAGGTTTATTTTTTATTTATATATTTATTTTGTGTCTTTCATGAATTGTATCAGTTTAATTCCATTTCTGGTCTCACACGGAGTGTTGTTGCGAGCGTGGTGGTGTATTGGAAACATCTTTCTTACTCCTGGTTTTCTGAGTGATATATGATTTGTCATTTGGGTTTAAAGTTGTTCACTGAAAATTTAACAAAATTGGTCAGCAGTTTCCAGTGAATAAAACTAAGAAATCACATAGCTTCAAATTGAAAAGAGAGAATAAGGGAAGTAAACTGAAGCATCAGAATAATTTGAAAACTGAAAAATCTTATTTGCTTTGAATAATTTCTCTTGGAGGATCAGTCTTCTTGTAGCATATTCCTCTGATATCCCATCTGGCAATTCAACTAAACAGTTTTTGAGCATCATTGTTTTCTTTAAGGAAATTATAATTTATTTGTTACTGATATTCCTTTGCATCTCCCCAGAATTAAGACATACTTACAATTGTTTGTTGTTTTTGACTATGCAAAGTTGGTAGGATAAACCTTATCGTAGCATCAATATATGGTGTTACCACTGTGTTTGCTTTATACTGCACATTGTACTTCTGATGCACTGCATCAACTGTCTGGTTGAAAGGGTTAATCACAATTATTTTTCTTGACTAAGATATTTCCTTACAGGAAAATTGGCACACTCTGGCTCCTTGAAGAGAAATTTTTAAGACCAACTTCTCCCAACTCCCTGTTGCAAGTGCTAGTGCCTTTGAAAGTGTAGAAGGGTCAGATGATGAAGATAATACGAGAGACAGCGTTAAACTAGATATTTCATATCTGAACACAAATGGAAATGTCGTAAGTCTGTTATGCACTCGTTGCCATTAAGTTTACCATTTATCTTATATTCTATGTAAAATGAAAGTTTGCTGTTCATGTGATAAGTAATTCTCTCTCTGTCCTCTGTGCCTCCTTGTGATATAGGACCAGTACCGCTTCATCTTGTCCCTTCTTCCTGGGCTTGGAATTACTCTAGTTCTTTCCTATTACACTTTACCTACACTTCAATCATCAGATGATGCAGTGTTCAATGTCCACTAAAGTAAAGAGTTTGAGTGATCTCTGAGGTTGAATTTGAAATGTATGCAGGGGCCAGAAGGTAAAAACCAATATGAGACTTTACCTAATCATGTTAATGCTAATGGAGAGCAGATGGCAATTGCTGCTTCAAGTATGATCCGATCTCATAGTGTTTCTGGTGACCTGCATGGTGTGCAGCCTGACCCAATAGCAGCTGACATTCTGAGGAAAGAGCCAGAGCAAGAAACTTTTGCACGACTGAAAATCACTCCTATTGGTATGAAATATTGCTCATTCTCTTGAATGCAATAAATTGCTTGAAATGGGTTTTCTCATGGCATGTATAGAAAATCCACTTCCTTCAAGCACTTTTTACTGAAATTATTTGTAATTTAAGAAAACCATTTAGCAGACGATAATTGTTTTATTTGTGGTTTAGAGGCTCCATCACCTGATGAAGTTGAAGCTTATGTGGTTCTCCAAGAATGCCTTGAAATGAGAAAAAGATATGTTTTTAAAGAAGCTGTTGCTCCATGGGAGAAAGAAGTTATATCTGATCCCAGTACCCCAAAGCCTAACCCAGAGCCATTCTTTTACACCCCTGAAGGAAAGTCTGATGTGAGTTTTTTGTCAATATTATTATTTTCTAGTTTTCCACCTGTGAAACTTGATCTCCCAATTTATCCTCCTGTGATTAGATGAGTATTATTTCTGATGTGCTGCAGCATTACTTTGAAATGCAAGATGGGGTTATTCATGTATATCCAGATAGAGACTGTAAGTAGCTAAGGAGTAACACTTTGTTTTCTGTATCATTTTTATAGTTTTACCAATCTAGCTGGTATTCTTAAGTATGCCTGCCTATAAATTGCAGCCAAAGAAGAGCTTTTTCCTGTTGCCAATGCAACTACTTTTTTCACTGCCCTCCATCAGATACTTCGAGTTATAGCAGCAGGGAATATCAGAACTTTATGCCATCATCGGCTTAATCTTCTAGAACAAGTAAATACATGTTCAACATGCTTAAATACAACTAATAAAGTGTATTTCAATTGACGATTAGCATCTTGTGGTTGTTTGCCAATTTCTGTATGCATGCAGAAATTCAATCTTCATTTGATGCTAAATGCGGATAGGGAATTTCTTGCTCAGAAAAGTGCTCCACATCGAGACTTCTATAATGTTAGGAAAGTTGATACGCACGTGCACCATTCAGCATGCATGAATCAGAAACATCTTTTGAGGTTCATAAAGTCAAAGCTAAGGAAAGAGCCTGATGAGGTGATAGTTCAGATCTCTTTGTTGACGTGCTGTAACTTTGCCGGTGGTGTTGTCCCCCCCCCCCCTCTCTCTCTCTCTCTCTCTCTCTCTCTCTCCTGGATGCATGTCATTGAACTGTAAGACTAGAGATAAATCACAAGTTAAGCAATTTTTTCTTCACAACAACCAAGCCTTGTCTCACTAGATAGGTTGGACAATACCTTAATGTCCTATTGTGAACATTGTCTATAGTCAAACCATTAAATCTAAATCTTTTTTAATGTTATCTTGATCTTCCTCTACTTCTAACTATTGGGCTATCTTCTATTTGATCTCTTCTCCTTATTGGGGATTTTACATGCCTTCTCCATATCGACCAAACCACCTAAGGAGAGATTCTGTTATCTTTTTCACAATAGGTGAGCTTTCTCTTCAATGCATTCAATCTTAATCCTATACTGTTTAGTGCGTCCACTCATCCAACGCAACATCCTTATCTTTGCAATATTGAACTCACTTTTTTGTTGGCTTTTTATTGTCCAATATTCAGTCTCATACAACATTGCTAGCCTAGTATTATAATTGTGTGGTAAAATTTTCTCTTAAGCTTGAGTGGTACTCTCTCTCTCTAAAAATCACAAATAACACTCGAAACACTCCTCCAATTAATTCACCTTCCTTGAATCTTGTGGTTTACGTCTTCCTCTATTTCCTCGTCAAAGCGATTTTTTCTTTAAGCATATAAATTTGGGCATGTTAATGAGTATGGAATGTATGATATATTTTGTACTATTTAATGCAACATATGAATGGGATGGGAAATGCTACAGCAATACTTTTGACGTTCAGGATACTTAGAATGATTGACTGACTGACTGTCATCAAATGCAGAAGTCATTATCATATGCATTTTGTTATGCATTTTTGGCTACAGATATTTTGTGAATTGTATTTTAGGAAGATGATATGCATTGAATATTCATACTATGTATAATTTAAATTTTTTTCCAGGTTGTAATATTTCGAGATGGGACATATCTGACCTTGAAAGAAGTTTTTGAGAGTCTAGATTTATCTGGGTAAGAACTTATTTTGTAATTTTTATTATAATTATAATTTGTAATTGAAGTTGGCTAGCATTAAGTTTCAGCAGTTAATCTGTTTTTGAACTTCTTAACAGATATGACCTCAATGTTGACCTTTTGGACGTTCACGCAGACAAGAGTACATTTCATCGCTTTGACAAGTTCAATCTTAAATACAATCCATGTGGCCAAAGTAGGCTTAGGGAGATATTCCTCAAGCAGGATAATCTCATCCAAGGTAATTTCTTTTCAGTATTACACATTTGAAGTCCTATCTCATTCACCTCTTTGTTTGCTTATAAGTTATAACCAGCAGTCACAGTGGCAGAAAGCCTGGTGACTTTGTGTAGTATCTTTGCTTGGTATTCTACTTCAAAGTTTCAAACGAGGTTTTAATCACAGGCTAAAATTCAATAAAACCTATCCAACTATGGTTGCTCTGCAAAAAACCCTCCTATGCTTTGAAACCCTAAGTCCACCAAACCATGCATATAAACTCACTGTAGGGGGTTCTCGAACATGCTCGAGGGGGTTAATATTAGTAGTATTACATTTTGGTTTAGTTTAAGGAATTGTGTTGGAGGGTTTAAAATCACAGTGAGTTGTTTTGCCCCATGACCATCATTGGATGGGATATCTTGAACTTTGGCCTTTATAATATATCATGGCATCCTGGGTTGTATTAAATTATTAGACAACTCTGCTGCTGTTTTTATGGGTTGTATATTTATTGCAATAGTTTATTTATGGGTTGTATATTAATGGTAGGACTCAATGGCGTCACTTAGTCCACGTAGCTTACATTCCTTGTGGGAAAAGACTTGGTTGTTATTGTTAGAATTTGAAAGAAAAGGACTAACATTTGGCGAGGCTCTAATCCACTGATTTTCTGCAATATAAAATTTTAATCTATATGCTTTTCTATATTAATTGGCATTATTTTGGTGGTTGAAGACAAAAGGTTGGATTTACTAGGAGTATATGTACTTGAAGTTGAAGTTTAGATTTTTATTCAAAAGCAACTGCCACCTGTGGATTACGAATTAGTGCAAGAAGCAAAAATGAAAATGTCTTGCAAATTAATAGCATGTGGCTATCGTTGAAATGTTACAGTACTCATTTTGGAGACTATAGCTATGATTTGTGTTAATTGGCTTTAATTTCTAAGTTCTTTACTTACAAGTACTCATACTATTGTCTTGCATTGAATAGGGCGTTTCCTTGGTGAGCTGACAAAGCAAGTGTTTTCCGATCTTGTTGCCAGTAAATATCAGGTGCTGTCCTGAATCCTTGTATATATTTTTTCCTATCATGTTAGAACATGCAACATCGTATAAAATTTTAAATTTCCAGTAGGACTCTTTAAATTTTTTGCATGCTTATTCCCTCCTAGATGTTCATTACTTATGTCTTTCTGTACCTGATTTATTTACAGATGGCAGAATATAGAATATCAATATATGGCAGGAAGCAAAGTGAGTGGGACCAACTAGCCAGTTGGATAGTGAATAATGATTTGTACAGCGAGAATGTTGTTTGGTTGATTCAGGTATTCTTAGTTTTTATTTACTGAAATCACAGATCGGTTTTATTTATCACAATATATAATAAAATTTATAGTGAGGAAATATTGTTATTTTCACTTAGTTTTCATGCATTAATCAGTACTCTCAAATTTGATAGTTCTCAATATCACATTTTTTACTTTCATATCATAATTATGTTTGTTCTCATTTAGATTATGATTTTGTTTGGATAAACATTGCTCTAAATCTATGGATCAGTGTCTAGAAGTTCCTCTTAGGACTGCTGAGTGTCTTCTATTATTCGGGAAACTTCTCCATTTCTGGCTTAATTTGCTCAGAAATTGTAGTGTTGGCAATTGATGGTAGTTCTTATAAAATCTGTCTTGCAGCTTCCACGGTTGTACAATGTGTACAAAGAAATGGGAATCGTGACCTCATTCCAGAACATGCTTGACAATATCTTTATTCCACTTTTTGAGGTTACTGTGGACCCCGATTCACATCCTCAGCTGCATGTTTTCTTAAAACAGGTGCGTTGCTTGTCTACAAATTCAATTAACTTTTAGAATAAACATCTGTTTTGGTCCTCTGAAGACACAAGTCTCATTAGTTTGGTATTAGTTTGGTCCTCTAATCACAAATATTTCAAAATAGTTCTTCATGTCATTTTTCATGTCAAATTGGTCATCTTGGAGGACCAATTTGATATGTTAGTATCAAAAAATGACATTGAAGGACCAACTTGAAGCATTTATATTTTAGGAATAGCAAAATGGGTGTTAGCTCTGCCTTTTATATTATAGCAGTTTATTCCTTCATGGTTACTTGTATTGACTGCTCATGGTAGGACTATGTTCTATTATGTGACACTAATTATTAGAACTATGCATTGCACAAGTTGACTTTACAGTTGCTTTGCTCTTCACTATATATAGTATTAATTATTTGGCTAGTTATTTATTTCTCTATTTATTTACAATTTTAGGTTGTTGGGTTGGATTTGGTGGATGATGAAAGCAAACCAGAAAGAAGGCCAACAAAGCACATGCCTACGCCTGCTCAATGGACTAATGTATTCAACCCAGCATATTCATACTATGTGTATTACTGTTATGCAAATCTTTATACCTTAAACAAGGTATGTAATTTTCTCCAGAACAACTGTATGTTTCTGTATCAATTTTTGGTGCTTGGGTATTCACTCTATCATCAGAGAATACAACCATGTTTTTAACTAATAAGGGGATCCATAAAGGAGAATTAACAAGTTTAGTCTCTTCGTAATCTCTAATAATAATGTATACTATATTGCTTAAGTTGCATATTTGTCAAATCATATTATATTAATGTTTGCAGTCTTTCTGATCTGACATTCACTTTACATAGTCTATACATTGCTGGTTTCTTTCCTCTAGCGACCGTAAGCTACTTTAAATAGTATTAAAAGACTTTTCTGCCTCTAGCTTCCAAGTGAGTGTTTGAAATTTTTTTATTTTGTTTTGATGCACCAACATTAACCTAATATAAATATTTCTCAGCTTCGTGAATCAAAGGGAATGACAACAATCAAATTCCGTCCACATGCTGGAGAGGTATATACTGGAGTATATTTTCTTTGCTTGGACTTGTTTGTTATTATTGCATGGAAACTTGATGTATAATAATATTATATTTAGGCCGGGGATATTGATCACCTTGCTGCAACCTTTCTTACTGCTCATAACATTGCACATGGAATCAATTTGAGAAAATCTCCTGTGCTTCAATATTTGTATTATTTAGCCCAGGTATGCCCTTTTTTCAACTGATTACTTAGTTGTGGACTTGTGATATTTGCAGTGGCTAATTATTTTTTGTGGAATATTTTTTTATCAGATTGGGCTGGCTATGTCTCCTCTGAGCAATAACTCCTTATTCTTAGATTACCATAGGAATCCTCTTCCAATGTTCTTCTTACGGGGTTTGAATGTTTCACTTTCTACGGATGATCCACTCCAAATTCATTTAACAAAGGAACCATTGGTCGAAGAATACAGCATAGCTGCTTCTGTGAGATCTCTCTCTCTCTCTCTCTCTCTCTCTCTCTCTCTCTCTCTCTCTCTCTCTCATATATAAAAAGACAGTGCTTACAGTCACGACGCAATTCTTCCTTTACAGGTGTGGAAGTTGAGCTCATGTGATTTATGTGAAATTGCCCGTAACTCGGTTTATCAATCAGGCTTCTCACATGCTTTAAAGGTACATTTCTTATCAGTTTTATGCATAGATGCAAAGTTCTTTGCATATATACATTGTTCTCAACTGATCAGTTTCTTGTTTAGTCACATTGGATTGGTAAGGAATACTACAAGAGGGGGCCAAATGGAAATGACATCCGCAAAACAAATGTTCCTCACATCCGGTTGGAATTCCGCGATACGGTATGAGTTTATTAATGGTTAAACTACCACATATAACTTGTATGTGCCTTTAATTTTTCTTATGATTTGAATTTAATAATTTGTACTAGATATATTTTCATGGTTGAAATATAGTGTATACACAAATTGAGATTATTACTTGTCAAAATTACAGCCACATTAATTTATGTTTGTTGATAAATATGTATTTGAAAATATTTTCCTGATCATGTGTCTGTTGAAGCCAAGGAAAATCACACAGTATGATTGCTGTCCTTGCAGATTTGGAGAGAGGAGATGCAACAGGTTTATTTGGGCAAAGCCATTATTCCTGAGGAAGTAGACAAATAATATGCCAGAGGCATGTATTGATACATACTTGAAGAATAGATGTTGTGAACAGGTTCTATTTCCTTCTTTCCTGTTCTACCTTTGGAATTTAGCAATTTCTGAGTTTCTCCGATGTTAATTTAATCTGTTCACTCGTAGGTGGAGATTGAATTCCGCAAATTCATCCACCGTCAGAGATACTACAAGCGCTGAAGACATTACACTGGTTCGAGGATTTGAACCAGATACATATATTAACTCACAAGATCACTGAGCTTGAGCATCGTGCAAGGCTTACAGAGCTACGGGTTAACATAGCTCTGGGAAAGTGTTTTCTTGTATTTATTTGGGCTAGATTTAAGCTGGGTAGGGCTGGCAATAATGGCATGCATTGGGCAAATGATGATGCCTGTTGCTGCTAGAAATATAACATAATATGATCCTTAGAAGGGAGAGAAATTCTCTCTCAAAATTTTGACTCTCATTTTTTGTCCATACCCCTTAGTTGGAAGAATAGGGGTCTGTCAGTTTTGGCATATGCATGTTTGACGATGGCATGCCATGCCAGAGCTAGATAGAGTATAAGTGAGAGTTAAGGTTTATACTGTTATACGATAAATACCATGAACTAGATTGAATTCCCAATGTCAAAATAAAGGTTGGGTTGGAATGGGAAGCATCTTTCTCTATTTTTTTTCTATAAAAAAATAAATTCCCAATACATTGCATAACAGAAAAAGACTAACGAATAATGGTGGTCAATTAGTAGGGGGTTCTTGAGAAGAAACATGGTTCTTGCAACATATAAAAAGGGTTCTGAAGCTAAGAAAGAAGAGAGTTCTAAATCGGGGTCGATGGAAATGCCGGGTATCAGGCTTTATATTCTGGAATACTGAGTAGTGTTAATCATACACACATATCACATCATATGTATACATGTTTTTAACCTTCTGCTTATAGCATCTGATTTTGCTAAATATCATTGATGTAAGGTATGAGGGGCAAGTGATGTGTGGCAAACATTTATCATAAGCCATTATGCTGTTCGGAGTTTTTTGGTTTCCATAACAAAAAGCCGTATGGTTAATTAATTTTCTTGAATGGGAATCTTTGGACAATTGAACAAGAAATCAATTACAATTTCGTTTAATAGGTTTTTGGTCAATCTTTTTATTTTGGGATACACGCTTATTTCCTTTTCACAGGTCAATTAACAAATTAATTTCACGCGCACACACACACACACAAAATTAACACCAAAACAAATAAGACCGAGTTAAATCATGAGTTTTCAGATTAAACCCTAAACTTGAAATTATATAAACAATTACACATGCAATTTTATGAGTTTGACTTTTGATAAATTTGAAAAAAAAAAATTAGTCGTTGGCTTTCCAAAACAGAAAGAAACATAACCAAAACTAACATGCCTTTTTCACTTTGCCAACCCAACTATCTAAACTTGAGTTGGGTTGGATCAGTTTTGCCAAAAATGTTGGGTGATGACCAACTTGACTTGAAACAGTGGTTGATTTATTTAGTTGGTCTTTCACTCATATATTATGATGATTTGGGTTCAATTTTTAGGTTTTTTTTTTTTTGTTCGTGGCTTATATGTAAGTACTTTTGTACATACTTGATGAGCTCGTAAGTATATTCTAACATTGGACTAGGGCAACCCTTCTCAATCTAAACTTTAACCTAGTAAAAAGGTATATATCATTTTGGTGATCACTCACATCAAACCAAAATAATGAATAAAATGAAAAATATATTGCATATCTTAAAAAAGAATTTTTTTTTATAACAATTTATGGTTCTTGAGTGGGAGAACTATGTGAGAGCATGGTTACCCTAAAACATGTAAGGTGCTTTCTATGGTTACTGGAGACCTGGAGTAATTTTGATACACTTCATAGTTGGCTCAATAAATTAAGGCAAAAGCTCTATTTTTGTTCTTAAACTTCTAGTGTGTGTTTGGGAGTTTTGATTTTGAAGAGGATGGGAGAGAAGGGAAGAAGTTTGAAGAATAATATAGACTCACAACTACTTTCCAAACCCTTTCCCTTCCTTCCCTTTTCCTCTAAAATAAAACTCACAAATACACCCTTAGTAATGTTTTGACCTTGTCCCAAAAGTTTTACTTATTTATTTTTTGTTTCAATTTCATCTCTAGCATTTCGAACAAGTTTCAATGTTACCTTTTTGACAATGCTGTCAGTTTTTCTAATGAAGGTTACTGACCTAGTTCTAATATGTTCATTTTTATTTGACATGGATATTATGTTATACATGCAAAAGCTCTATTTTTGTTTAACCATACTTATTGAAATAAATTAAGCCTTATTTGTAGACAACTTCTAACTTTAAACATTGAAGTTTAGACGATCAAGGATGAAAATAGAGTTTTTGCATGAATAGCATGGCATCGACATAAGATAAAAAAGGACACATCAGAGCCAAGTTAGTAGTTTCCATTAGTAAAATTAACGGCATTAGCGCCAATGAGTTTTAGCTAAAGTGGCATCTCTCTTTATCCTTGTGCCAAGGGATTGTTGGTGTTGGACTGGAGGTCTAATCCCAGTCCATTATTTCCTCCATCTCCTATCTTTACTAGGAGTTTCTTAAGACCAAAAAAATAAAAATAAAAATAATAACAACGTTAGCGCAAAGAATAACATTGAAGTTTTATCAAAACCTTAAAGGTAAAATTGAACCCAAAACAAAAAAACTTTTGGAAGGAAATCAAAACATCACTGGAAAATAAGGGATAAAAATATAGTTTTTTTCCATAAATTAAATAAATGACAAGCGTCTTATTAAATCTGAATAAACTCTCTACATGTCTAGTGCTATTTTTTTTTTTTTAAACACATCCAACTTGTTTATTTTTATTTTACTAACCAATCCAAACTAGAGACTAATTAACAGTTAATAGAGCATATGACAACAAGGGCTTCCTGATTGGCACAGTGGGTGCCGCCATCAGGAATGCAAACCAAACTATTTTAGTTTACCAAGCCTGTTTGTTTTTTCACTTGGAACGCCAAAATGTGTTCAGAGGTGAATTTTTACTCTATAGAAAACCTTTCATCACTTTTAACTAGAAATGATAAAATAGGTCGAATTTATCGGATTGACCCACATAACCTGTAAATTTGGTTGGATGGATTCATATTTTCAACTTGCAAAACAATTTCAACCCACATTATCCACCTTATATCCACCCTGTTGACCCACAAGTTGAAGCAGGGTGGGATAAGTTTGGCTGACGGGTCACTTATTTTTTTTTGTTTTCCTCCTTTTTTTTTTTTTCACATGACATACTCAATATTTAGGCCTCTTGTTGGCTTATACACACACATGCCTCAAAAGATATTGATAAATTAGATAATTAAGAAATATTTTTCAAGTTTGTATTGATATTATTTTGTTGTATTTAAGTAATTTTTTTTTATTTTTGAATTGGCATATTCAATCCAAATTATTAAAGCAGGTTACTCATCTCGCCCCATTTAAAGCTTGACCCGTAACGCGTCAAGGGGGGTAGAGCTGGGAGGTTGGTCCATTTGCCAATGCTACTTTACAAGCACATCAAGGGCAGATGTGCAACAAATTGGAGACCACAATTTAGATATTTTGACTTTTTTTTTTGTAGGATGCAGTTTTTTCTTAATTGAAATTTGTAATCAATTAATTATTAAATAGTCCCTGATTGGTGCTGGCTTTGTAAAATTAAAATTAAAGTTAGATAGGTGAAAAATTAGCATCGGACATGTCAATTGCTGATTAGGATTTCAGTAAAACAGTTGTCGTTATTTTATTGCGCCAACTAGATAAGATACCAAAATCCCTTCACATCTCATATACCACAAAATGCACCTTAAATGTTTATACTTCCACTTAAAAGCCGCAAATTGTAATGAGAAATTCAACCATGATTTTAAATATATTATGGGTGGGAAAAAAATCTCAGCTACTCATGTCTAATCTTGTGAGGAATCTGTATAGATAGGTTATGTGAAAGTATCTTTACCGTTTCTGATTTTCTATCAATGATTTCCCAACATGATTCTTCATAGATCGAGTTTGTGGCATTACTCCTTATCATAATCAATAAATGCAAATAACCTTTTTTTTCCCTGAAAAAAATTCAGATCCTCTTTTCATCTTAATTTTCCAATATCGCTTGTCATAAGAGCTCCTCATAAATACCATCATAGTAGCATCATGTAAGGTAAGTTATCTTGCACCAGTCCAACGGAGACAGCCAATCTACATACACACAACAAAGTACGAAACAAATATCTCCCACATTTTAGGATCACTAAACCAGAAACACATTCACCCTAGAAGGACTTACACGCAAATCTCACTTTGGTCCACCCAAAAAGTGATTTTTTTTTCCCGCTCTAAACCATGATTTGAGATTAAATAAAGATCATAATGAAATATAATTTAGGGTTTTACTAAATCCCAAAACCCTAAATCTTGTGTCTTAAATATAATTCATCATGATTTTACCAAACATATTAAAATGAGTTAAAATTCAGTTTGCAATCTTCAAACTATAGTTGGAATTCACTAATTGCCAAAACAATTCCTCAAGCACTCGATTCACATGCCATACGAGCAACTAAATAAACATTGAAATCTAGATAAAAAAACATCTGCATATGGGCTTGTACACCACAATGACCAATTGATAAAATAGGGTGTCAAAAAAATCAATCTATCACTACTTATTACTACCCCACTTTGTATTTTCAGCCTTAAAAATCGTAAAATAAAAAGTATAAATTGATGCTTTGCTGCTACAAATTGTTACAAACTATCATCAAATCAGTCCCCACCGTTATAAAAGAAAACCAATAAAACAAATCATGAAAAATGAATAATGCCTCAGTATCACAGTTTTCGGAAGTAAATCCTTCCAATCATATCGGTGATCATTACAAGCCTACGGAAGTCATCATCGGCAGTGGCAACAATTACCACAAACATATGCAAAGGGTTGGAAGATGATAATAAAACAACACAATCATTAACCAAACAAAAATTCATACGAAATTGGAAAAAGAAAAAAATCTCAGTGCACATCTAAAATAGTCAAAATCAAACGAATGTAAAAAATATACGAAACATTTACACCATAACGTGAACAAACATATAGAAGAGTAACATTTCAGAAGATCTCAAAAATAATCAATTAATTAGGAACGAAAAAGAAGGATTGCATAGCTAAGTGTCCTGAACAGGAACGAATGCGATGCACAAGGAAAACTCAACCTTGCGCAGAAACGAATTGTGGCGTTAAGGTTCTTTATATAGGTGAATCGAATGGATGAGATTTAAGGGTTTAGGTTTGGTGGCAAAATCGTAATTTACTATTTTAGAGGCCCAAAGGCTTGAGTATTATATGGGCTGGATTTCCTAGACTTAGACCCAATAGAAATTCAAGGCACGATTTTTTAGCGACAAAAAAAATGGCAACTTTTCTTGTTTTTTTGAAAAAACGAAGGTGTTTCAATATTATTTTTCCTTTATTGATTAATTACCAGTAATATGTAACTATATAAAAATAAGGCAGTGATTATTGTTTATCAAGTAAGGTTTTTAATAAAACAACAACTATATAAGTATTAAAGTTTAATTTTAACAAACTACTAATGTAATATATTTTTATATTATCTTCTAATTATATACTGTAATATTATTAAAAATATTTGAATTTTATAGTAATTATCTCAAAAATCATATAAAAGGTATTATAAAAGGTGCAAAATTTTTTACACTAGTAATATATTAAAATCAAACTCCAGGTATATATTAAAATAATAAAGTTTTAATGATGAAACTTAATCACAAAATTTTTAATATAAAAATGATTTCAAGCCAGTAAGTAATAACAACCATTGCCAATCATTATTAGTGTTACAAGAAAAGAGCAAGGAAATTGGACAGATTTTTATTGTAAAATGCTTTTTTTGGGTCTCCTTTCACTTCCAAGTTTAACTCAAAAGCTTATGAGTGCCCATTGAAACGTTACTAAAGCAATGTAACTCTTAGCTAGGTGCTTTATGCTGGAGTTTAAATGCCCGTTTCACATTTGATAACTAGGTGCTTTCTGTATGGTGGAATCTGCACATAAGCATTGATGATGCACCTGTATATATAGCACAAAAATGCCAATGAATAATGAAATCAGTTATTCACAAAAAAAGGAAAAATGAAATCAGCATGTGGACACATAGCTTACATAGTAGTACACATCTTCATGCACAAGAAAAAATTAAAAAAGAAAGTGTATATGGATCTTTGTGTCCACTTATATTAATTTTTCATAACATTGTTAGAAATATTCGATTCCAGGTGTCTGGAACTCCAGGCAAACACCAGTGTACGCAATCTGCATTTTGTGGGTTAGCCCTTTCCTCCTCAGTTAACAATTTCCCCCAAGTTTCAGTGTAAATTGAGGAATGAGCATCAATCCTGTACTCTGAGATTTGTGTTATGTTGATGAAAGTAACTGGAACTTTCATTTTGTTCACCACTTTGGCCACCACACCCATCATACCCTTATTAGAACCACTTCCCCAGTGATTCTTTTTCATCACAGGCTTTGTCTCATTGAAACACTTGACACCATCCTTGTTGCCCCAATCTGAGCTTCTGAAAAAAACGTGACACATGATTAAAATTGTTAGGATGCATTTTTGTGCTAGTGTTTTCAAACATTGCGTCAAAGATATATACAACTGGCTTCAAAATCAAGTTGTTATATAATGAAAGACGAAGCTTAAAGTTTTATTGAGAGAGAGAGACGTTGTGTGTATAGGCGACATTGTTGTGAAGAAGACCCGGGTTTTGTTTGGATTGATGGTTGAGTCAACCCAGTTGGCCCATGTCCTCAAGCCTAAGTTGTAAGCAATTTGTGCATCCAATTCTTCATACCCTTCTTCTCCATTGGCAAATGAACCCCATCTGCAATTGACCAGTGGAAGTTAGACACCATTTTCTTCCTTTTGGTTAAAGATCAAATGCTTTAGTAGAGTAGTTTCAATAATAGAACGATTTAGACATCAAAATTGACATGTTGTAATTGCAATTTAAATAAGTCTGATTTTCAAGTTCAGTTATACAAATATTGAATTGATATATTTCTTTAAGTAATGGTAAGATCACATTCAATACTTACATAATTACACTTATTTATATACCGATTGTTACTTATAGATTTAGATGTTTAAAGAATGTGCAAGTAAAAACATTTCTCTTGGTAAAATGACTATTTTGTGAATGAAAACGATCATGAATTAATAAAATAGATGAATGATTGAGACAGTACGATGATCCATTAATTAGTTTCTTTTAGGTAACATACAAATGATAGCTAAGTTCAGGGGCTTACAGTGCTTTAATCCTAGGAGGATTCATCCACCATACATAGGTATTGAAAACAAGGATATCCACTCCCGTCCAGTTTTTAGCACGCTCCATGATTGAATCCACTTTCACTATCTTCTTGTTGGGATCTCTTATGCGAAAGAATTCAGTGTTGGACTCCACAAGCATTGGGGCCCAATAGAATTCTATGGTGGCATTATATTCCTACATGAAGCACAAACATAAAAAGAATGGTTAGGTCAGATTTATGAAACAGAATATATAAATTTAAAATTTTATTATATAATTTTATAAAACATGAAGAAAAATTATAAATTATCATAAGAGTTTAATTGCTACTTATAAACAGTGTAAAAGAGTTTTATACTGTCATCTAATCAAATATTTGTATTTGTAAAACTTTTAAGATAATAAGTAGTTAAGTCAAATATTTTTATTGATCTTGAATACATGATTATATGTAAATTTTTTTTTTCAAAAATGATGTATACAAATTAAATCCTTATTATAAAACACCAAATAGAAAATAATAATTAGATTATTTCATGATTAAGGAGAAAAATGAAGATAAGAAGAGCACTATCCCTTGGTGTTTGAAGGGTATTCAATATGGATATGCACTTGAAATTGATTCAACAAGTACTTTAAAATAAAAAATTTCTTAAAGAGTATAAAGTATTCTTAAGAAAGTAGTTAAGGAAATAAAAAAGAAAAAAATTAAATAAAAAGTTTTCATATTTAATATTTTTCTTTAAATAAATGTTACTTAACTTAGAACACTAGTTGGCAACACCATTAAAATATCCAAGCCAGGTCCTATCCAAGCTAATTTTTATGGAAAATGTTTTTTTTTTTTGTGTTTTTTTGTTGAGACAACAGATATCCTCCTACCAGAGGCAATACTATTAAAATCAGGTATGATCACTTACGCGATAAAACTCTCCTTTCAAAATTTTAATACAGCTGCATATTTATGAGTGGAACTCGAAATCTCTGTTTAAATTAGGACAACCCCTATCAGCTAACCTACATTCTTGCTAATTATATGGAAAATGTCTTTATACATAAGCTTTAAGAATCTCTTTTGACATCTCTTATCAATATGCAAATAATTGGGGATTTTAATTACTTTTTTAGTAAATGTGGTGAATGTTGTAAGATAATTAATAATGTATGAGAAATTTTTTAATCAAATTTACTACTTATATAACTGAAATTTATAATTATTAACATATAATTTTCTATATTTTCTTAAAAACAGATTCATCACTTACATAGCTAAAATCTCCCCTTATTTATACTTAATTTCACTAGTGTCGAAAAGGATATCCACTATCACTATCACTATGTAACCAATTCATATTAGTTGTTTATGTATTTATTTTGCAATTATGCAATTCATACCCAAAATAACATCTATTTGAGTTGCAAATGCTTGAATCTACTTGTACCTACGTGTTTATGGCACGGTTTGAATTAATTTTAAGGAAAAAATTTATCCAATCTAAATAATATAATCTATAACAATTTGAATTGAATTGATTTAATCAGTTTTTGATAAAAGAAAACCTTAAGTTTAGAATATTATAAACAAAAAAGTAATTTGAATTAATAAAATCAATAAATAAAAGTAAAATGACTATAGAATATATATAAAATAATATTTAAATAAAAATGACATATAAATATAAAAATTATGTGATAAATTAAAATTATTTTAAGTAAAAACATAATTTAATAATAAAATATTATATAATATAATATTATTTATTTTGAATTGTATTGGATCGATTTAGAAATCAAATTCGAAATCCAATCTAATACAAGTGTTTTTTAAAAAAATAAGAACCAATTTAATTCAAACTTTCGTGGTTTTGCTGGGTTTTAGCTTTTTTATTTTTAATCACTTTAGCTATTTTGATTGGATTTAATTGGATTGAATTTTAGTATCCCTATGTCCATCATTTCCGTGTATCATTGTACCAAAAAAATTGTATCAATACCTTGGCTTTGAAGACTGAATGAACATGTCCACGTTCCATAGACTTTTGCTTTTCAGGTATGATCCATTCAACCATACAGACAAAAGATTCCCATTGATTTTTCTGCAGTGAATCCCCTACAAATAGCAGTCGCTTTCCTTGAAGCTTTTTGAGAGCTAGCTCCGGATTAAATCTAACAGATACATATATGATCAGAAAGTATAAGATGAATATAAGACTAAGTCAGCAATCACAATATGTAAATAGAGCCATGTTAAAGTCCTAGACTTACTGGGGTAAGGTGCAATCTTCTGGCTGCCACTCCCAATGGAGGTAGTCAGAGTCTATCCTCCCATTCTTGGCACAAGAATAAGGTCCACTTATGTGAGGACAACTTGTGTCTGAGTACAAAGGCTTTATTGAATTGTTAAACACCCAATTTCCATTGGCAAAATTGCACTCCTCTTGGTCAAAAGCAAATATGTCATTAATCCATGAGTCATTTATAACCTCCTCTTGTGCTATTTTTTCATCTGTTGGACAAGCACAGCATGGGCCATGATTCAATGCAACTTAGTCAAATTGGCAATTAAGAAACAACATAGGCTAAGAATAAGATGATATACGTAATTGTCACATAATTTAAGCTAAACTTACCGGATTCAGGTTTGGTATTGTTTCCAGGACAAGGTTGGGACGTGAAAATATTGGAGGCGGAAGTTAGGAAACCGAGTCTTTGCAAATAGAAGAAGGCCATGAATAGAAGAACACAAATTGTGGTGACAGGCAATTTTCCTCTGGGAGGTATCATTTTTGTTCCTTTGATCATGGTAAGGGGAATGACAGAGGCTAATTAAATGTGGGAAGAAAGAGTATTAATTGATCCGTGAGGACATACCTTGATGATTTTTTTTGAGTAGGAGTGAAGTTGAATCGTAGACCTTGGTTGTGTTGTGCATAAACTTTGCTGAAGCAAACTAGAGGTCAATGAATAACTTCTAATTAAGGTCGAACATCTTGCGCTCCTCATCTTGTGCTTTAATTTTTATATTTCCTGTGTGAAGCATGTGAGCAATATATTATTGAAAGGCTTGTCAAGTCTCTCTAGCTATAGTCTCTACTACCATATGATTTCGTGCTTAAGCATGACTGCAGATAACATATGCCAGCTAGAAGACGTTACATTGGTCAATAGCATATATGGGAGAAATGATTCTTCATTATACATTGTTTTTACATAATTTTTCTGCTTTTGGGAATATTGAGTTTTACAAGTGATCTTTTGATCTGAGGAATTTGGAAAAATAAAATAAAATAAAAATAAAATTGCACCTCTGCCCTTCTGGTCACTCTCTATCTTCTTTGCAAGCTGGATTTGGACGTCAATAAAGACTAGAAATGTCTTCGCCACTTGTATTTCCTTGCAAGCTAGATTTGGACGTCAATAAAATAGATTATGATTCTACAATGCCTTGGAGAGATAGACATAAGGTAAAATAATAATAATAAAATTTAATAATTAATTAAACATGCGCCCGAACACTTATCAAAAAGAAATGTTTTAGTCACTTGTATTTCTTTTTGCCAGTATTGTGTTGCAATTTTCACAAAAAAAAAATGGTCGCAATCAAATAATCTTGTTATCGTCAATAGTGCTTTTTTTTTAAACAATGTTTTTGAACACAGCATTTTAAATATCTAAATCAACATATGGAAAATTATATATAAATAATGGAGGACTTCAGATACACTACCAGATAGTAAAGGTGGTGGTGGTAATAATGGATAAGATTCTTTCATTGGATTCACTAGTAAAATAATTAAAATTATTAGTTATTATTAACACATAATTTCTCATATCATCATCATATTTTTACACAAGCAAATTCATCAATAATACAATTATAATATCCACTTTTTCACGCATAATTCTCCATACATCCATTTGAGTATATAAAATGTTATGCCCAAATAATAGATCAATTTATTTTATTTTATTTTAATTGCAATATGACTTTATGTGAGACTTCATTAAAAGTGTTTAATTCTTGTAATAATTATCTTAAAAGTTATATATATGATGATTTTTTATGGATTAATAGTATAAACTATTTTATATTAATGATGTATCAAAATTAATCACTTTTTATAATGTTCTAACTTCAAGTTTTCATCAAAGTATTATAAAATATATCATGCAAGCAATAATATATAAAAGGGCACAAACCAAATAATTTAATTATAAAATTTTATTTTATTTTGATTTCTCGGTAGGTATTCATCATCGGCAGCAATAGAGACTAATCCTCTTTGATGCGTAAAGATTATCAAAGTGGGTATTGCCGCTCCTAGAATAGCCTTTTTCCATATACATGGCCATGGATTGAAACCATGACATTGTGTTTAGGAGATCCAGCTTTCTATCAACTGTGTCGTACTTTGTTGGTTACGAAATTTGATATTTTGTAAGCATTAATTTGTATTTAGTTTCATTTCATAATTTGCAAAAATTATGATAGGTAAAGACACATTCTGCTATACACCAAAATAATTATGGTGCATAATGCACCGTTTAAAAATTTCTTGGTGTATCGTGTTCCTTAGTTATTGAAGTCGTCACTTGGTAGTTGGAATATCGAACAGTATGAATTTAAAGTGGATTACCGGTGTAGTAGATTGTCCTTTGTAATTTTGAAATTTGTGCTAATTAGAGTTCGAAGGTGACAGTACCACAAACCCAGTGCTTCCCTTCTCTACTCCTCCTTCCCAAAACAAGCTCTTCAACGACCCCATCACCTTCGATTGCTCATTTTTTATGTGTATGGAAGCCCTTTTCCTCTGCTGGTTCACCCTCCCCATATTCTTAGCCTAGCTACGTTGCTTGACCGTCATAATATGCTTCATTGTACACCACGACAGCTGGATGAGTTTCCTCATCATTCAACAGTTCATAATAGGCTTAGATTTTCATTTTTTGAATTGCTTTTCTTTTTCAATAATACACTGTCATTGAAAAGGTCGGCTGGATTTGAACTTATCCTATAATATGTTCTGTAAATTGTGTAGTGTTCTATGATTTATTTATTTAAACTTTTTCAAAAAAAATTTGATTCAGAAAATTGAGTGTCTTGATTTGTTCTATCATCACTTGTGTAATGTATATGACCCATTTTGAAATCCTTGGTTCTAAGTTCAATGTATTTGAAAAGGATTCAAATAGTATTATCTTGCTAGTTGCATTTGACCTTGACATTGTATTCAAAAGCTTGACTGGATTTTTGAGGCTCTGAGATCTGAAACTTAGTCTGAGTTCATTCACAACAGCAACATTCCAAGGTAAAGGGCAGAACCAAGCAATTAATAACGTATATCTTTCGAAAGTTGCAACAATAAACAAATTTACAATAAGAAATCTTACGAGAAACAAATGTTCCAGTCGCCGGCTAGATATCATGGCCACCGGTGCCAACACCTTTGTACCAACCTTCATAAAGAAAAATTTGATTAGGCGAGATGTGTTACCGAGATCTCCTATTCAAAAATATGTATGAGATTTGTTTGATTTCATCATAAAGAATACAACAAGGAAATTGACTTTACGAGTAATCGTCTATTCCCAGTTCTTCTTCTGGGTCAAGGTGCGGAACATGATGCACCAAGAATTTTTTAAACGATGCACTATATACTATAGTTATTCCGGTGGATAGCAGAATTTGGCTAGAGTAAGTGATACAAAGTAACTCGATCATTCATAACACTTTCGTTTTATACTAAAAAACATTTTTCTTTGCGATTAGGCACTTGTGATGAATGTGTATTTATATGACACAAATGCCAATGGAGGATGAATGTGTACACTTTACACGATAGACATTTCATGTCACCCGAAAAAAACAAATACAAAAAGGGAAAAAATCAAGGGTCTTTGTCCTTTCTTTTTTTGGGGATGCACTGGGTCTTTGTCCATTTATATCTGTCATAGCATTGCCAAAAATATTTGATTCCAAGTATCTGGAACTCCAGGCAAACACCAGTGTATGCAATCTGCATTTTTTGGGTTAGCCTTTTCCTCCTCACTTAACAATTTGCCCCCAGTTTCAGTGTAAACTGAGGAATGACCATCGATCCTGTACTCTGATATCTGAGTTATGTTGATGACAGTCACTGGAACTTTCATCTTCTTCACCACACTGGCCACCACACTCATCATGCCCTTATTGGAACCACTTCCCCAGTGATTCTTTTTCTTTACTGGCTTTGTCTCATTGAAACATTTGACACCATCCTTGTGGCCCCACTCTGCACTTCTGAAAACACAACACATTTGAATTGTTAGAATCATCTGCTTTTTAGTGCTTGCATTTGCTAAAACTTAGGGACTATTTGGTTTGTTTTCTATTTTTATTTTCAAGTGCTATATTTTCAATATTAATTATACATAGTCACACTTTTTTCTTCCGATTTCTGCTTTTTGTATTTTATAGAAATAACTGAGATGACACTTTTGAGAACTTCTTAAATATTTTTAGAACCAAAAAAAAATAAAATTGTTGTTTATTATTCATCATTTAACACTTTAGTTTCGTTTGTCATTATTGTCTTTCACTTTTTCTATATTTTTAATGCAATTTTTAATGCAATGGTTAATGTATTAAGTGATGAGCAATTTAGAGGAAAACATTTTTCTTACTCTAACAAGCATCTAAGAATCTCTTATAATTAGTATTGAAAACATACTTACTGAAAATGAAAAAGATAAAAAATAAAAAAAGCCCCTTAGGTTGTTATAGAAAGCTTAAGCTTTATCACCAAAAAAAAAAAAAAAAAAAAAAGAAAGCGTAAGCTTTACCACCAAACAAAAAGAAAGCTTAAGCTTGAATTCCTCTTGAGAGAAGGAAGGAGAGATTTACTTTGTATGTGCAGGAGACATAGTTGTGAAGAAGACCCGGGTTTTGTTAGGATCAATAGTTGAGTCCACCCAGTTGGCCCATGTCCTCAAGCCTAATTTGTAAGCAACTGGTGTATCCAGTTCTTCGTACCCCTCTTCTCCATTAGCAAATGAACCCCATCTGCAATCAAATTTAGCTACATGTTAGACACCATTTTCTTGCTTTTGGTTAAGGATCAAATGATTTAATACAATGCTGATCTTCTAGCCTTTTATGTGTAACATGTGATGGATTCATAGAGGACTCACAGTGCCTTAACCCTTAGGCCACTCATCCACCATACATAGGTATTGAAGACAAGAATATCGACCCCTGTCCAGTTTCTGGCACGCTCTTGGATGGCATCCACTTTTATTATCCTCTTCTTCGGATCTCCAATGATGTGGATATCACTGTTGGACTCAACAAGGAATGGGGCCCAATAGAATTCTATAGTAGCATTATATTCCTATGTTAAGCACATAATGTATAAAAGGATTAGCTTGGAGTAAGTGACTTATTTTCCAATACTTAGCATGTACTATTCAAAGGAATTCCTAGTAGCTTTTCATGTATTGATTTGGCAATTGCATGATTCAGAGCAAGAAGAGCTTCTGTTAGAGTTATAGATGCTTGAGTTATATTTATATGTTTGACCAGCTATTCAATGTATCTATACCTTGGCTTTGAATACTGAATGAACGCGCCCTCGTTTCATAGACTTTTGCTTTTTAGGTATGATACCTTGGACCAAACAGACAAAAGATTCCCATTGGTTTCTCTGCAGTGAATCCCCTACGAAAAGCAGCCTCTTGCCTTGAAGCTTTCTGAGGGCTAGCTCTGGATTAAATCTACCAAATGTAGTAATTTAGAATGTGAGTTACATCAGTCAAATATACACCTCCATGCAGTTATGTTTTTTGCACATACTGATTAAGACATAATAATCGATATGTGTGCATCGTTATTCAAATAAGTCTGGATCTCAATTATGTAAGTGTCGAATCACATATTGCCTTCATCAATAGTATAGATCTATTATCAGTTAACATTATGTTCTACACTTACATAATTGAAATTTATACTTAACTGAACTGCAATTATCACATGTTGATTTGGGTGTCTATACACTATATATGAAGAAAATATTTCTCCACCTCAAAGGCCAAAATGTAGAAGATGAAGGAAAAATGTTCGAGTGTGCGAGTTACCGTGGCAAGGTGCAATCTTCTGGCTGCCACTCCCAACGGAGGTAGTCAGAATCTTCCCTTCCATTCTTGACACAAGAATATTGTCTATCTATATATGGACAGCTTGTGTCAGAATACAAAGGCTTTATTGATTGGTTATATACCCATTTTCCATTGGCAACATTGCACTCCTCTGGATCAAAATCGAACCTATCATCAATCCATGATGCATTTGCAAGCACCTCCTCTGACTTTCTATCATCTGTTGAACAATAACAATATGAGACAACAGCCAAATTGGTAGGAAATAGATAAGGCTAAGATTATTTGAGATAGTTATGGACTAATGGCATTAATTTGTGGAGTTTAACTTACTAGATTTTGCTTTGTTGTACTTTCTAGGACAGGTTTTGAACTTGAAAATGGAGCTGGAAGAAAGGAAACTGAGCCTCTCAGCATACAAAACTGCTATGAAGAGAAAAACACATATTGTGGTGATAATGATTGGCTGAGGAAGCTTTCCTCTGGGGGGCTTCATTATTCCTGAAGGGATCATGGGGAGAAGGGGGTGACAAAAGCTTAAAGGTAGCCCAGTGAAAAGGAAGAGTATAAATCAATGCACAGCACAACAGAATGATGAGGACATTATTGTTTGAGAGGGTTTAGGAGGGAAGGTTTTATGCTTTTTGGAGTAGGAGTGAAGTTAAAGCATAGTATGCTTGTGTCATGAATAATATGCTAAAGGATACTAAAGGAGGTTAAGGAGCGAGTTGAAAGGCTGAAGCTATACATTGATCCAACCACTATGTTTTCTAAATTATGTAGACCATTAGGAACTTCATCAGGTGGGGAAATATATTATTAGAAGGTTTGTTGAGTCTCTCTAATTCTCTCTCAACTTGCTTGTGTTTGACCAAGATTGCATAACAGATCTGTTCGTACCAGCTGGTAGATGTTTTGTCAATAGCATAGGAGACATGATTCTTCTACATTATTTCTTCTTACACAATCTTTTTATATAACTTTTTAGTAGTTTTAGTTTTGATATACATGGTGAGTATCGTGTACCAATTGAGCCAACTCTTGCAAAGAATTTGAATTATGTAAAATCAACACCATAAACATATGATGGTTGATACCAGGTAAAGTATAAATGTACAGTTAATTTTCTCAATGACAGAGACAGATTTCTATGAATCTCTCTCTTCCTCTCTGTTCAATACCTCTATAATTTATGCGGGCTGTTTGGATCTTTGAATAGTGAGTGGCCCATGGTTGTTTGGCTTGTTTTTACTTCAGAATTCAATTTTAATTTGTGCCCATATGTCATTTTGTATTTTGTTTGTTAAGTAACTTAGAGATGTACCTTTTCACCTTTTTTGCCATTCTCTTAGTTCCTTTTATGCTAGATTTGGAATTCAATAAAAACTAGAAATGGCTCGGAAGAAAGAAACTAGAAATGGTTTATCACTTGCTTTTCTTCTTTTGGAAATAATTACTGTTTATGTCACACTTTGTCACGTCATTTTACTTGTTATGATGTAAACTTTATGCAAACAAGGAAAAAGAGATGGCCTATGACTTTATGTGTACTTCAACTGTGCCTAAGAGAGAAATGACAAACAGAAGATAAAAGAATGATGGTGATTGACATGGATTGAGGAACGATCGAAGAGGAAGAGTAGGAGAAATTAAGCAGAGAAACAAAGAGGGACACGCTAAGTAAATTTTCTTCAACAATTTTTTTTTTTTTTAAAGAAAAAGAGATACTCAAGGGTTGAATTGAATTGCGTACTTGACTGAAAGTAGGCGAGGTACACGGTTTGATTGTACTTGAAACTTAACATGAGAGGAAAAGCCACAAAGGGATATAAAAAACACTAAACGTAATGATCTATGTGTCTGTGAGGAATGATATGAGTGAGAATTACTTTACCATCTGAAAGTGAGAAGTAACATACTTTGAACGGGTTTGTCTAAAATGCTCATAAAAAAGAGGAAAGTATGAATGTACAATGTATTTTAACCATCAATTTAGTAGTATAAAAATAAGATTGGACAACAAAAGATCTTATCAAGGGCTAAAATTTATTTCTCTTTATCCCTAAGTTTTTATATGTATGTTAGAGTCTTCCATTTAGAACGATTTGGCTTTTCATTATTTCTTTGCCAAATGCGCCACCTAATACCTCATCCCAAAGCTATTAGTCTGTCATGACTTTCGTAGTGCTGATCGAGTCATCTAAGTATTTTCAAGACGGGTCAAATTCTCTCAAAATACTCGATATTGAACTCACTCAGAATGTTTTAGTACTTGTGGTAGTAAATAGTAACTTGCACAATTCTACAAGGTCTAATCAAGTGCTCCCGCCAAGTCACATGTATATTTTTTTCTTGCTTTAATTTTCAGCAGCTGGTAGATGGTAATTACTATGAAAGAGTGAAAAAATAGGGTGGAAAGGTTGAGCTGTTTTTGTGGGAAAGATAGATAAACATGATGGTAAAAAATCTTCCAGCCAAGTAGCAATGCAACAATGAAGCAATGGATTAAGCTTAATGCATTGCTGTTCTAACAGTAAAAACTTTATCAGTGAAAACAACCCAAGTTCTTGGCTTGAGAGAGTATGTTGGACATTACGACTTAAACGTAGACAGTGGTTGCAATACAACTCAACACCGTAACAACTACCAAAGTATTAAAGAAAATTGTCGCCATAAAATACTTAATCAAACCAAACAAATCAACCCTGGTTGGGTACGAAAGTTGAAAGCTTACAAAACCAATCACAAACAAATCATCATTATTCAACCGAAACCTCCTATGTAATCCACCATCAACATCAACTCATTACTAGTAATACTATTGTTGACAACTTGCATTTGGAGGTGATTTTCTTGTTACTTAAAACACGGATTAACCTAATGCCACTAGATCTCATTTTTTCTTTTAATGGGGTCATGACAAGATCAATTTTCCAACCGTAGGTAACATTTTTTTTAAAGTAAATATATTTTTAGTTCTAATATTTTGAAGTTTGACATCAGTTTGATCATAAAGAAATTTGATATTAATTTAGTTACATTTTGTATTTTGACATCAATTTTATCATTCTATCAAATCAATAGTAATTTCTATTATAATTTATCCTAATTGGTATATTAGTACACTATTATATTGCTCATTTATCTTAATTGATTGAGAAGGGGAGATAATTTTCATCTCATTAACTTAAAAATAAAAAATATTAAAAAATTAATTAAATTGAAAATTAAAATTTAGTCATCTAAATCCTTAAGAATCAATACTGATAAACTTCAACTGCTTATTCCCTAAACACCCAAATTGATAAAAATGAAGTTGGAAAGCCATATACAATGTTAAAGATGATAAGTTACTAACTATTTGATAAAATGATGAAATTAATATTAAAATTCAATATATTATAACTAAATTAATATTAATTTTTTTAAAAATTAAACTCGTATCAATTTTAAAATATTAGGATTAAAAAAAATATTTATTTATTTTTGGATATACGACGGCAGGTAACATGTTACATCCAATTTCCTCTTTTTCTTGTTGGGCTAGTGTGCCTTGAACAGCCCACTTGTAGGGCCCAATAATCATATTGGCCTCACTTTGTTGCCCAGCTTCGCGACTAACAGTGAAAACAGGTAAACAGCTAAAGCTGAACCTTCCGTACGACAGCAAACAAAAAGAACAAATTCATACAGCGACCCAAAAAAAACGATGCCCTCAGGCATTCGGACACAAAAAAATAAAAACTTCAGACACCAAAAAAAAAAAAAGACACACATACAAAAGCTTAAGCTTTATCAAAGATAGCACCATCGCAGACACTTCTCACTCTTCCAGCCTTTTCCATCAATGGCTACTATCAACCTCTCTTCTATGCAAGTTCTCTCCTTTATTCGCTTAGTCTCTTCCGTTCCCCAAAATACCCCTTCCCTTTTCTTCAATTCACAGCCAAAGCCCTCTCTGAATCTGCGCCCAATTTCTTCGAAACCCTACGATTCAGGGAAGAAGCCTCGGCCATGGGACGCGGCGGTGGCTCTCGCCGTAAAGAACCTAGGCCAGACGGAGCCGGTGGTGGTGTCGCCCGAGAACGGCGAACTCCCCGGAGAGTTGCCGTCGGACGCCGGAGTCTATGCCGTTTACGACAAGGACGGCGAGCTTCAGTTCATCGGATTGTCGCGGAACATTGCGGCGAGCGTCTCGGCTCACCGGAAATCGGTGCCGGAGCTGTGCGGCTCCGTCAAGGTAAGAGGCTTCGTGCTATGCTGATTTTGTGGTTTGTGAATATTGGAATGTAAGAAAAGATATGCTTATGTGTGTGGTTTGCACTATTGTTAGGTCAAATGTGATGATATGATTGATAGTTATCAACTTTTCAATTGTTTATTCTCTTTGTTTTACCTGGTTTTGATTCGCAACGGAATCCATGATTTGGAGAATTTTCTTAGCTGGAAAAATAAAGTCATTGTTATAGAGTTGAGAATGTTGCCTTGGATAAATGGAGATAGATATAACAGGATTAGGAGTGAATGCAGTAGACAAAGTTGGTATACCACTTATTGTGGAAAAGATGATCAAATCTCACGGTGATTTGGTTACGTGTGTAGAAAGTTGCTCCAGTAAAAGGAGAGTAGGGAGGGTAGTCTCATACCTGGAGAAAGAGGGAGACCAAGAAAAATTATAGATAAAACGATTGAGAAAAATGTAGATTTTAATGGTTTGACTATAGACATAGTTTACAACAGGGCATTGTAGCGTTATTTGATCCATATAGCTGATTCCACCTACGAACAAGACTTGGTTGTTGTTTTTGAATAGCAAGTTGAAGAATGGTTTATTTTTTATGGTAGAACCCTATGTCTTTTTAATTTTGAGTTTTTCTTCATGATGAATATTGTTTTGATCCAACTTTCATGGTTGGAGCAACTTAACGGTATTTAAAAAAAAAAAAAAAAAGGTAGGTAAAAGTTCCACCAAAATAAAAGGAAAGTTGATATTTATAGCACTTTCTAACTTAATTTTTTTCAATTTTTCTATCCCCTTTTTGTGTGGAGTTTTCTGTCTTCACGAAATAAAGTGTCCTACAATTTAACACAATGAATTACTCTGAAGCTTTGAGGAAGACCCAAGGGGGGTTTACATTTTCATTGTCAAAGAAATGTAGAATACATGCATAGAATATATTTCTGTGAAACAGGCCTGTTAGATGTAAAACTGAGGGCAGGAAAAGAAAATGGGTGGAACTGGGAAATGAAAGCAGGAGTTTTGCTTGGTATAAGAAAATTTGGTGATGCCCAGATAGAAGCAGTTTAGGCTCATTCTGGGATGTTGCAGTTGTTGATTCCATCATCCACGGGATGCTTCGTGCAAGTATGCTAAAAAAAGAATATTTAAGGTCCTTTCTAGAAAGGGGAAAGCAACATGGTGTGGTGGACATTTACACCCTCCCTACCCTTGAGTCAACAGGCCCCACACTAACACAAATTTGGTGCCTGGAGTTGCATGAGCTTTATTCCTTACGACCATGCTCGTGACCAATATCCTCTCGAAATACTGTTGCACAATTTAACCCTTTGAGTTAGTAGGAGCTTTGAGAAAGGGGATTTACTCATTTCATCTACACGGGTTAAAGAAATGGATAATCCATATGAATGGTCTGACTAATCATCTTAGGCATAACTCGCAACCTGTGTGTCTTTTTCCTGCTTTTTAATGTAATTTAAAACAACAAAGTAGACTTGAGCACAGATGCAAAGTGCAAACACACACTATTGGAAGTGATGCAGTCTCCTGATTTTTTTTTTTTTTGGGGGAATTCTTTTAATATAATCATAATAATATGCTCTGTTAGACACCTTTTTTTATTATAATCCAATCAAGATCACCATTCTCCAAATCTTCTGTGATATTACCTTCCTGGTGAAGATTTTTTCATTTTGAAATTGTCTGTTGTAGGTTGGGGTTGTGGATGAGCCTGACAGAGCATCTCTAACTGAAGCATGGAAGTCTTGGATGGAAGAATACATAAAAGTCAGTGGAAAAGTTCCCCCTGGTAACGAGTCTGGAAATGCCACTTGGATAAGGCAGCAACCTAAGAAGAAGGCTGATCTTCGGTTAACACCTGGTCACCATGTGCAATTAACTGTCCCGCTCGAGGACCTCATCGACAAGTTAGTAAAAGAGAACAAGGTAGTTGCTTTCATTAAGGGATCTAGAAGTGCACCACTATGTGGATTCTCACAGAGGGTGATAGGCATTCTTGAAAATGTAGGAGTAGATTATGAGAGTGTAGATGTGCTGGATGAAAACTATAACTATGGATTGAGGGAGACACTGAAGAAGTACAGCAATTGGCCCACATTCCCTCAGATCTTTGTTAATGGGGAGCTGGTTGGAGGTTGTGATATAGTGACCTCCATGTATGAGAAAGGTGAACTGGCTAGTTTGTTCGAAAAATAATTGTGCAAGCTACTCTGCATTTAGGCATTCTTTTGAAATGGGGGAACTAGGAATAGATCTCGAGACATTAATGGAGACGGGGTAGTGCAAGTCATGTAATGGTTTGTTGTATTACTCTTTTAGATAAAGGGGATAAAAAAAAAAAAGAAAGAAAGAGAATTAGTTGTGTATATTTGCTTTCCCGATCTGTTGTATATTTGTCTTTTATTTAAAGCTTTTGCAAAATGCTTATTAAGAACTGAATGTGGGGCTGTCCTTCACTAAGGATTACTCTTATAGGCTTCTGAGAAAGATCATTTGGTCCCTATCTCAACTACAGATACTGTCACAACTGAAAAGCATTAAAAAATAAGAAGAAGAAGAAGAAAATTACAACTCACACCTGCCAGCTGGATATATTGAGTGATTTCTCTTCAAATTGATGATGAGTAGAACACAGGTGTAATCTTTTGGGATGCTAGAAAATTATCATTTTACATTATTTTTTGGGTAGTTAGCAATCACGAGGATATGTTACAATATGTTGATAACATTCAGATCAATGCAAGAAAAATAAAAATTTTAGACTGGTGAATCTTGAGATTTTGAGTGTTTGTAAAATTTTAAAACAAAAGTTGAGAAATTCAGTGATGGATTGCGGGTTATGGTGGTTGCCAGCTGAGGGAAAGGAGGGTCGTTGCGAGACTTCTACTGCTCTGTAAATTCGAGAAAGGTTAGAAATACGCAAAAAGAAAAAGTTTAAGGAATTTAACTAAAAAATTATATTTGTTAAGGGAGAATTTCACCCTCCTCAGTCCTCACATGTGATTAATTATTTGCAAAAAAACATAAAGTTTTTATATGATTAATTTTTATGCATTAATTGTATAAAATAATTTTATATTATTAATTAATAAAATTTGAGAAAAATAACAAATCCATTATTATTATGTGTAACTATTTATCATAATTTGACATTTTTTTCAATTTTATTAGTTAAAAATATAAAATTATTTTATATTATCAATACATAAAAATTAATTTTTTTTATATATACTGAAAACTGGAAGTTATTTTATGATAAATTTAGTATATTTATTGAGAATATAAATGAATTCTTTTTATTTTATATTTCATACTTTTTTTTATTAAGAAATTATAAGTTTTAATTTTAGGAAATTTAATTTGTTTATTTCAAAATAAATAATTGTACGGAAAATATAAAAGTGGAGACATGAGTATTTTATATCTCCAATAAAATATATTAAATTTCTAAAAATTTAATACATAGTTTTTAGTTAAAATTGTATGAAACACAAAAATAGAGAAAGTCCTATATACTAAATTTTCAAAAATTGATACATAATTCTCAATAAATATGATGGATAGGAAAAAAAATTGAATTTAATTCTAATGCATTATTAATATAAAAATTTTTTATATAGAAATATAATTATATATTATCATAACAACAAAAGTGTTTAATTCAATTATTTATTATCTTAAAAATCTTACAAATAAAAGCATGTAATGAAAGTGTAAAAATCTTTTAGATTAACAATATATTAAAATTAATTTCAGAAAAATTTGAGATAGTGTTCAGAGTATTTATCGTGGACAGCAACTAGTGTCAATTGTACAATTTTAAGAAGCATTCCAAATACTAGTATGTGGATTTAAGATCAATAACTAGTTTTTGGAAATAAATAATTTCATATGAAAATTTTACAAAAAATTTTAGGATAGACATAAATCTAACAACTTTTATTTAAGCTACAATAAAATTGATAAAACCCATAAATAAGTAAACATATCTTCAATAAAGTTGATGGACCCATTTTTATTATAAATATACCAAATATAAAGTGTCAGAATCATGTCTATATAAGAATCTTTCAAATTTTATATGATTTTGTCTTGCATTAGCTTGTGGGTCATATACTCTATTGCACCTTGTTCAATGATGAAATTCAACCCATAATAAGGTCATTTATATTTATACTAGTAACATATTTAACTCTCTTTTAGGGAAAGTATTTGACATGTGTCACTCAAGAGGAGATTTTTTTTCCCCTCCAAAACTTGCACCTTTCCCCTTTAGTAAATTTTCATTTTAGTTTTAATTGAAAAATCTAATTAACTTGTATTTAAGACATCCATGGTGCGATGTTGTACACAACTATGATGCACTACTCCTCCAAAGCCATTTGCCCTTCCTTTCCCCCAATTACACAAAGGCCACATGCAATATTAATTTACATTTACTTTATTTTTCACTAGTGGATTGATATCACGTACTTGCGTGCCTATTAATCCACATTTTTTAATTTTAACATAATATTTTTTATTATTAATAAATTACTTTCATTACAAAATTTTGTTTTTCCTTTAAAAATTAGAATTTTTAAAATCTAAAAATAATATCAAAACTTGGAGGTTATCAAAAAATAGACAAATAACCAACAAAAAATGTTGGGGGTATTTTAAGAAACAAAATTGAACACCAAAACGTAGTTATCGACTTTATTAATAGTAGTAGATTTTAAATTTGAAATTGAAATATGGAAACTTTGAAGCTCTCTTAATAGCTCTCTCTCTCTCTCTCTCTCAATCTCTCATAATATACTTGGATTAGTGATATGCAATGGAGTGAAATAAAATGAAATAAGATGGAGTGAAATAAAATGGATTAAAGTGATATAATTATTTCACTCTATTATTTAATTTAAATATTTTAATAATAGAATGAAATAATATTCTATTCCATCATTTAGATATTCTAATATAATAAAATAATAGAATAAAATATAAATAATAAATAAGAGGATAAAATAATAATTTTATGAAAAAAACAACTCGTCAACTCAAATTTTCATCATATTTCCCCTAATTTGGAGAGAAGAAAAATGAGAAAATAAATTAACATTATATAAAATGAATTTCATCCTTCTCCATTTCACCATATTCAATTTTATTAAATCCAAATAATAGAGCTCATTAAAATTCCTTTCTCTTCCATTCCAATCCATTTCACCTTATTCCACCGATTCAAACATAACTAGACTCATTCTCTTTCATTTTTCTCTCTTTCATTTATCTTTCTCATCTCTTTCCTAGCCTCTACAATGGCTCTCTCTCTTACCCTCTTCCATCCTTTCTATCCCCACCCTCATGGTAAACCGTTAAAGTTTCATTATTGTGGCTACTCCTACACAGAGGTGATGAACCATAACCTTTTTTTTTTTTTTTTTTTTTCTCTTTCAGCTTATACAGTGTGCAGCTGTGTTGTTTGTTGTCATCATCCTCACTTTGTGAAATTTATCTCTGTAGGTTGCTCTTGACTTTGAAGGAGATGCAAATCTCATACAGCGCACCTACTCACCTCATGAAGGTAAAAAAAGCCCCAATGTTATTGTAACAGCAAAATGAATTCCTGCATTGTAGGAGTTTTCTTCTGAGTGTTTTTCTTTGTTTGCTAATGTCCTTTTTTCGTTTTTTGTTTTTTGAGATTTTGTTTTCCTCTTTTTGTTAATATATTTAATGACATTATTATCTTGCATGACATATCTTTTTTTTTTAAACCTACATATTCAACGCATGTTAATGGAAAAGTATACTTACGATTAAGTCTATGATATCTGAATTGTCAATTAGAGATATATTGAATTATCATTTGACTCAAACGTTTATTTGTGATGGACCTTTATCTTATGAAATATGATTCTTTTATTGTATACTCTTTAGGCATCCTGTTTTAAACTGAATATTATATTCTGTATTTATGTTGTGCTCAATGACCGTAAAGAGGTGTAATCTTTCACTTTTTTTCCTTAATTGACCGATTGGACATGAGTTCCTGCTTAAGTATACAGATTTTTAGTCTTATTTGCCTGTAGATTATTTCTGCTGGATCTTTATGTTATCGTTTTGATATTCTTATCAGCATTGTCTTTGGCGATTGTTATTTGACTGATCTGTTCACTATGCTCTTTTAATTTTTTCATTAATTGACTTAGCTATATCTTTGTGCTTAAGCATGCAGACTTTGCAATTTCGTTTGACTCCTGTTTATTTGTGATGGACCTTTATTTTATGAAATTTGATGCTTCTATTTCTACACTCTTAGGCATTCTTATTTGACTGATGTGTTCATTATGCTGTTTAGCCATTCTTCTCAAAAACGAATTTCATTTTCTAATTCTATGTTTTGCTCAATGACTGGAAAGAGTTATACCTTTTAGTTATTCATTAATTGACCAATTAGACATATCTTCTTCCTTAAGTATACACAATTTGCAATATCCATTGACTCTTAGCCACTATTATTTGACAAATGTGTTCAATATGCTCCTTAGCCATTTTCTTCTAAACTGAATTTCATTTTCTAAATTATGTTTTGGTCAATGATTGTAAAGAGGTGATATCTTTTTAATCTTTTCATTTTCTGATTTTTATTTTTCATTGAATATTTACTTATACTGTTTATTTATTAATGCAACTTTTCATGGTCTGATTGACTTCAATCAACTGAAAGTCTTTCTTTTTCAAGATTGAACTGAAAGCTGCTGGGGTTAATCAGTTTGAAACATGTTCTAATGTTATTGACATATGCTTTGCTGTATTGTCTACTAATTCAAAGAGAATGAGACAAATATGTTATCTACTAAGATCTAAAAACTAAAATGATCTCTGTCTTTTTCATTTAGGATTGATCTCAGTTTCTATTCCTCTTAATAATCTTTTCATTTGGTAGCCTGATTTAACAATGGGAATCTTACTCGGGGAGAATTCATTAAGGTCAAGGTCTATTTACATCTATTTTTTCCTTCATTTGATTTGTATAGTAATTTTGAGTGTGCGCAGTGTTAGTTCTTTGTAATTTCTGTACTGCAGAATTTGTTGACAGATTTTAATGATGGCGATAACATATGGTGCTCAATCAGAAAATGAGCTCTCTCTTTGAACCGCCGCCGAAAGATCGTCAAATAAATTTGATGATAAAAGTGGTGGTGATTGCTCTACCAACAAATTGAAAGCTGTGAAGGTCGAAACAGATTAAGGAGTCATTTATTTTCTTTTTATTGCTGGTAGTTTTGTTGTGTTGTAATGCTTAGTATGTTGACCCAAGTCCTTCTCTGTATTTTCATGGTTCACTGGCATTTGGTGTAGTTTTGTTACGGATCAGACCAGGGATGAATTTGGGCTATCATCGACTGAGCCCAATTCAGAACAAGAGCAAGAGAGCAAGATTGTTGGGCTTAGGCCCAAGAGTGGCCGAATGAAGGGAGCCCCATACATGGGCCAAGGACTTCCTAGTCCACAAGTGACTAACCAGGGAATAAGGGGCGCAAGCGCGGCGGGAAGAAGGCAGAGACGAATCGTGGCTGTTGCTCGGAGTTTGCCTCTGACTCGAAGAGAAGTGTTTCCATTCCTTTCGTAGTTGCATTGTTGTTCTTCTTCCAATACTTCTTCCAATTCCTTACTGTCATTCCAGTTCCTGAATCAATCATATAGCTGCAGAGTTGAATCAAACTTCCTGTGTTCTAGTTACTGTTGTATTCGATTGAAGCTATCAAGTTTGATATTTTCATATCGGGTAATGCTCAATTTAAATTTAGTTCTATTTACGTTTTTAATCTTTCCAAAATGTCTCAATTTTGGCCTTTTGATAAATAACATCTAAATTATAAACGAAAAAAAATTAATATTAAGGTCAAATTTTTATATTAATGATATTCAAACACCATTAATAGATATTGTTAGCCTTTAATTCTTCAAGGAAAAGTCTTGAGTATAGGTTTTAATAGAAAAAAGATTAATTGAGTATTAAGGGAGTTTTAATTAAAAAAAGAAAACTTTTATATCCTACAAAAATATGGGAGAAATTAGTGTAAATAATATCATCCCATTTAGATAAGTAATGAACACATCATTACTAATATTTTTAGCTAATCTTCATAGAAATTTTTTCAATTTATAATTTGAATGCCGAAATATTAAGATTAAGATATTTTAAAAATATATAAATAAAAAAAATTGGAACTAAGTTGAAATCGTTATAAAATATGAAAGACATAAATGAGGATCTACCATTTTCATATTTTGAGGGTTAGGTCTTTGAAACTTTATTATTTTGGGGCTGCTCTAGTTTAACTTTGTTTTGGGGGTCTTGGATGTCCCAAGACTATGGTTTATGTTAGGCATTATATGCTGATGGCATTTGTGAACCTCCATGAGTTTTATTATATTAAATTTAAATTTATGTATATGCTGATGCCATTTTTGATTTAATTTTTAGCACGTTGAGATTTAAATTCTGCATCCTATTAAAAAGATACATAGTGTAACAAGTCCTATATCAAGGAGATTATCTTAAAAAAGAGGTCTAATAAGAACTTGAGCTCTCTAATTCCAATAACTAATTTTTGGGGTATAGTTTTCTCGAGGATTTATACTCATTACAAATGGTATTTTCATTGAGATCTGGCCAACCGAAGATGGCTACTTATAGAGGGTTTTGACCTACGAAGGGGCTGACTATAATCAAGTGAAGTGTCGTCAGGTGACAATGTAACGAGTTCTACATTGGGGAGGTTACATTGGAAGAAAGACCTTATAAGAATTTGGACTCTCCCACTCAAATAGTTAGTTTTTAGAGTGTGATTCTTTCAAGAACTTATGATCATTATAAATAGTACTTTTATTGAGAGTCGATTAACTGGACACCATATCACACCCTTTTAGGATGTGATTCTTTTAAGTACTTATGCTACTTACACATAGCTATAATTAGGTTGGAAGTCGATAACAAAATATTCGTGAAATAGTTTTTTCTTTTAAAAAAATTTAAAAACTATTGGTTTTTAAGCATTTTAACAATTTCCCCCCTTATTCAATTAATGAATTTAATGGTTGTAATTTTTTTTAAACTTTTTGAAAAGGCATATGAAAGTAAATTTAACTGAACCTTTTATTCAAAGCATCGTGTATTAAATTCAATACTATTTCTGCCTGATTACATGAATTGGGGTGTTGTGAGGTATCAGTGTGGTACCTTTTAGTGAAATGAACTGAACACCTTACATCTTAAATCTAGGTATTCGTTCATTGACTTAAAAATTTACATAAACCTAGGAGGATTGCACAAGTAAATAAGTATCAACATCAAATTGCTATAGAATATATATTATATATTTATGATCTTTTACAAGTTTTGTGGGATCAAAGTCTCTTTGAAGGTGGTGTATGTTATGCTTCATATTAAGTTTGGTGCACCACGCACCTCATCCATTGAAGGGTGAAGATTGATAGTGCATATACACAATTAATCACTGTAAATACACTTTAAAATTCTCTTTCTCCATCATTTTTTTTTCTCTCATCATCTCTACGGATTGCACTCTTCCATCGTTGATCTCTCTGCCGCCGCCGCCGCTTCACCAGCTCCTTGGAGGCTAACAACAATACCATCGCCATTACTGCCACCATCACTGAGGTTGCTCTCGCCGCTATCGCGACGAGGAGGCCGGGATCAAGCTTCCGCCACATTGAGTTGTTCCGCTTGGTGGGCATGGAAAGTGACTGTGGCGGGCGCCGAAGGGCAGTGGTGACGGCGGTGGCACGAGCGATGGGGCAGGGGTGATCGGAAAATTCGGGGAGTCCGCTGGCAGCAATAGGAATGGAAGACAAGAAGACATGAAAATTTTTATCATGTATTATAAGTTAATAGTATATAGCTACACTATCAATTTTTTGTCGTTAAATCGGCTAGATGTGTAGTACACCAAATTGAAGGGGGTGAATAACTGGTGCTGCCCTCTTTGAAGATTATGTCTGGATCTACATATTTTAGAAATTTTGCTCCGTTGTAGCAAATTGTTGTGATCATTTTCTTCAAGGGACCAAGCCTTCTAAATCTGGTGCTGGTGATTCTTTTGTGACTAAGCCCCTGCCATTCTTACGAGGACTGCTAAGTTAGGTGGAGGATTCGATGCTCCCATCTTGTTTGGGAGTAATGATACTCTACTCTTCCATTACCATTAGATTTAATATTAAAATAAGTGAATGGACGAGGTTTAATAATTAAAATAACTAAATAACTTCCAAAATTTATTAAAATAAATGAATTTAATTTTAAAAGTTAATTAAATTTATGATTTTCCAGTTCCATCTTTCGTTGTTCTCTTCCTCCTCTCTCCCTTCCCTTCCTCCTTTCTTTCACTTGCCGCTGTGGAGCTTCGCCGGCAACGAAGAGGAGCACGGTCTGACCGTCGGGGTTGACGGCATCGGCGGCGTTAATGATGCAGATCTGTGCGGCGGGTAACTACCACGCCATGGTGCAGATCTGAACGCAAAACGGAGGTGCGCTTGTTACGCGGGTGGGGCGTGGCTGACGACGGAATGGCAGCGGCAACACAGAGGCTTGCTTGCGGCTCAACGGCTGTGCAGTGTGCTGGCCGTGATGGTGAGGCGGTGGTTCGACAACTGTTCACGGCGTCCCCTGGTGGTTGCTCTTCCTGTTTTGTTTTGTTTGTCCATTTGTGTTTTTTTTTTTATGGGGATTTGAAACTGTCAAAAAGTAATTATGGTTCAATGGCTGATACTGGGTTTGAGTTATGTACTTATAATTAATGTTCGATAAATGCATAAAATTGTGACAAAAAAATAAAAAAAATAATAAAAATATTTGAAAAATGGATGTTATATAATAATTGTTATTTTTATTTAATTTTTTTATTTGAAAATTTATCAGCACAAATAATATAACGTTAATAACTTTTTAAAAAGAAAATGAATAAAAGTAATAATAATAATAACGTAAAATTCATCATTTACATATTTTTATTATTTTTCTTATTTTTTGATATATATTAATATGCATTGCAATTTGGTGCATTTATCTACCATTATTCTATTGGATATTAAATAAGATGAACGTGATCTATCTTCTGGTTATCTCCATAATGCAAGGATTTGGGCGTTGCTTGTGATGGCTGGAAAGCTAAATACATAGTGCATGGTATCTTGTAAAATAGTTTTTTTTTCAGAAAAAAAAGCTTGAATTTTAAAAAATTAATTATATTTGATTAAAAAATATAAAAATATATTATAATTTAAAATTGATAATTTTAAATTGAAAAATAACTTATAAATATAAACAATTTTTTAAAGTTTATAATTATAAATAGAAATTGATTATTTTAGAATTGTTATATTTTTATTAAATTAATTTTAAATAACAAATATTATATAATATAAATAATTATTTCATGCTTTTTTTAATAATTTTACTATATAAAAATAATTTTTTGCATATAATTTAAATAGAATATATTATTTTAAAATTATTTTTTAGTTAACATATTTAAATATAAATTAATTTTTATATAAATAATTATATAAAAAAATATTATAAAAATAATTTTAATTTTTTAATTTTTCCAAATACATACATAGAAGAAAAGGCCAACTTTGTAATTTTATGATAGTTAATAAGGGAGTAACGAATTAAATATTTTGTTAGAAGATGGTGGCAATGGTAAGCTTGAGCTTTCCATTTGTCTTTCAAAGTCATAAGCCTCCGCGTTTTTCAAAGTCATAAGCCTCTGCCCTAACTCCTGTACGCCCAGAGTTGCCCAATTATTAAATGGAAATATTCTAAAAATTATATAATATAAATCGAAATAACTCAGCAAGTTATATCTGTATTAAAAATTAAACTTTAAAATAAAATAAAATATAAAACAGTCACAACATTTTTAACAATTCAGCTAATGCATTTGACAAGTTTATTTTTCGTAATAATAATTCTACTTTTTGTTTACCCAGTGCATGGCACGAGTACGGCACAAATATAAAATATTCACAAATGAGAATCTCTGGCGGACACGTAGGTGTGCTTGGTTATGTGCACTCGAAGCGAGCTGTCGGAAGTCTGGGCGCCTCGATTTTTCTGTCTTCCTAATGACCACAGAGAACCGTTTTTTTTTTTTTTTTTTAACGTAACTTTTTGACTTCTATATTATTATTAGGTGAATTTCCTGATACATGTCATAAAATATATATTTTGTATATTTTTGTATTAAATGATCAAGATCGTGACATATCTTATGGTGAGATTATAAGGTGTATTAATGTATTAATTATTTATGATATATTATAATAATATCTAATTTTAAAAAAATTTGAAAATATAATTAAATATATTTTAAAAATTAATTATAATATAAAATTATATTGACAATATAAAATAATTTTATACCGTTAGTATAATCAAAAATTTTTATCAATGTAATTTTAATTATCATACATTGATAGTGTAAAATTATAGTGACAGTATAAAATAATTTTACACTGTCAGTATAATCAAAAAATTTTATTAATGTAATTTTAATTATCATACACTGATAGTGTAAAATTATACTGACAGTATAAAATAATTTTACACTGTTAGTATAATCAAAAAATTTTATCAGTATAATTTTATAATACTATCAGTATAATTTTATACTATCAGTATATGATAATTAAAATTACACTGATAAAATTTTTTGATTACATTAACAGTATAAAATTATTTTATATTTTCAATATAATTTTATACTGTCAGTGTATGATAATTAAAATTATACTGATAAAATTTTTTAATTATGCTGATACTGTAAAATTATTTTATATTATCAATATAATTTTACACTGTTAGTATATGATAATTAATTTTTAAAATATATTTAATTATATTTTTAAATTTTCTTAAAATTAGATATTATTATAATACATCATAGGTGATTGGTGTATTGATACACCTCACAATCTCACCATAAGATATGTCACAATTCTGATCGTTCAACATAAAAATGCATAAAATGCACACTTTGTGTTATGTATTAGAGAATTCACCGTAAAAATACACGATTCATCACATGGAATTTAAGAGTCACCGCATATTTAAGAGATTGATTTGAAGTCACGAGAAATCATGAACATATTGTAAATAGTGCCGCGGCATATTTAAGAGTGCAATATATTTTTTCTTTTTAAAAAATTCTTGTCCAAATCTAACGCCTACACACGCTCAAAATCTGTCATTTTGTTCCAAAAGCATAACTCAGAGCATAAGAAGGAGGAGGTTGACGATGATGATGATGATGATGTGGATGAAGGTGTTTGCTGTGCTGGAATTGTTGGCTTCAGCCTTGTTGGCAGTTGATGCATTTAGCAGAGATGACTTCCCACCTCACTTCCTGTTTGGTGCGTCAACATCAGCTTATCAGGTTCTCCTCTCTCTCTTTCTCATATCTATGTATGTAAACCGGTGTTGCCTTTGTCTTTTCTTTCCCTTTATACATATATATATACACATTAATAATTGCTAATTTTGTATTAAACTATGTATTTGGAAATTGGGATGATGTGGAAGGTTGAAGGTGCAGCATTTGAAGATGGAAGGAAGCCAAGCATATGGGATACCTTCACACATGCTCGCAATGGTGCTGTCCTAATTTTGGTCTCATATATATATATATATATATATATATATATATATATATATATATATATATATGTATGTATTCTTTTGTTATGTACCAAAAAACTAAATAAATACTTCTTATGTTAAATTTGTAGGTGCCTTTTCTCTTTTCCATAAAGAGTGGTTGAAAGTAGAAAATGAAAAATAAAGATTAAAGAGTGAGTTCAGATCCAAGAAAAGCAATTTTTTAAAAATGATTGCTTATGTGCTCTAGCAATTTGAACAAAAAAAAATATTATTTATACTTATTTTATGAAATCATTTTAAACATCTACCGAGAGATAAATTAAGATACAAGGTGGTGGATTTATTATTTTTTTCTGAAATTTTTTTTTGTTAAAACCAATTATCATTTTGTGTCTTTCTTTTTTATTGTATGTGTGTAATGAGCATATAAAATGAGTAAAAATAATATTTTTCTTAAAAAATTGAGTTTAATTTCTATATGCTCATAATGTAAAATATTTTTACATTATCAACTAATAGAAATAATAGGAATTGTTAGGTTAATCAATAGAAATCAAGTCTACGTAAGTACCTAGTCTATGTGGTTATTCCGCCAAGCAATTAGTTGTCTTTTTTTTTTTTTTAATCTTTTATCAAAAAAGTAGTTATTTTAATTTTTTACTTCATTGTTTTTATTTTAGTTATTGTGGTATGAAGAAACATCACTTATAAAGTAATTTTGAAATAAATGGCACATCATCATAATCAAATTGAAATATGGTGCAAATATATTCTTTAATAATGAAACTACATTAGAGAAAAAATTGGGGTAGCGGGTGTTCTCTGGTCCTGATTGCAGCTTGAGATGTTTGATGGGAGTGAATGCAGATTGACAAGAGTAAAGGCGTGATAAAATTGATACTTGGTGGTGGTGACAATATGGAGCTCTGCTGGATTTAGGTTGTCAGTGCACTGTGATAGACTTGACATTGATTGCAGAGTGTTTCTAGATTTAAATGATCATGTTCTTATGAGGCAGAATGTCTTTGTGCTGCAGTATTCCATTTTCGAGCAAGGGGTTAGATGTTTTTAGATATGTTTTTCGGTTTATTTCGTGATATAAACACTTTGCTGTGTATTGCTGTTGCTTCTCACCTACTTTGATGACTTGAGCTATTTCAATGAATTATCAAAAAAAGGGAAAAAATTGGGGTAGCAGTTATTGTGAAAAAAATGGTAGAAGCCTTAGGTGGACTGGCCAAAAGATGAGAAGACCTATAGAAGCCTAAGTAAGAAGAGTATATCATATTTATATGGAGAGATTGGTGGTGTTAATGACTTGTCTAAAGATTTGGTTCATCGTAGGATGCAATGGTGGTGTTTAATCCATGTAGCCCACCCCATCTAATTGGGAAAGACATTGTTGTTGTATTCTTTAATGATGAAAAGATAAAAACTTATGCTCTAATGTGCTTTTAACGCCAAACATAATTTCATTGTTCATTTTTTCTCAATGATCCATTTGTTTTCAATCAAAACCTTTTGTGTTATAGATGAAATTTTGATTTCTTAAAGTGCAAGAGCTCATACAAACATCTATTACTCTTATATGATTTTAGTCCCATAAGCTAATGTGAGTCCATAAAAAAACAATAGGAAGTAAAACATCAGATTGTGATTCATACAGTATAAGAAAAACTCGAGAATCTCTCGTTACACGCTAGAATACTGATAAAAGAAAAAAAAATTATTATGAGAGTTCCATGTAGTCCAATGTTTTTGATACTGATGATCACGTACTCGTAAGTGCTTGGTATAAAATCTTGGCTTTGTATTTATGCTGTCAATTAATTAGTTACAAATTACAAGTAGCCATGTTAAAAATTCTCAGTTGCAATAATGAAATTCCCCAATTCAATTAAATTTCCAGGAAGTATGTACTCGGTTGATGGAGATACTGCATGCGATCAATATCACAAATATAAGGTTAGTAGATGTGGTATACATATGCACAAGAAGCATTCTGTATATATACCATTGTCCACGGATTAGCAACTCTCTTATCTTTGGCATATCACAGAGTGCTTTCGATTGATCTTTATTAATTACCTAAATGCACATTGTACCATAAGCATCTTCCATATATTTATTGGTAAATTACTGTATAGATATATGCATGTATATTCATCTCTTGCAGGAAGATGTCCAGCTCATGGCCAAAATGGGATTAGATGCCTACAGATTTTCCATATCATGGTCAAGACTTATTCCAGGTGCGATCACCCTAATGTTACAAATCATGTGTTATAATGGTGCAAGAGAAATACATTACTCGAGCATTAGAATCAAAACTAGCGTCTAAAATAATGTAAAAGCTGTCTATAATTGACATACAATGGGTTTGATTCTGGTGCCATGCACGAATCTCTGTATTTCACAACAAACTGTTATTCCATTTGTTGTTCTCATTTCTGGCCTTGATCTTGTGTATACCAGATGGTCAAGGTCCAGTCAATCCAAAGGGATTACAATATTACAACAACCTCATCAATGAACTGATAAGCCAAGGTTCATGTGCAAACTAGACTTACATTTTAAAGTTTAATTAACTCCTAAGTGAAGTCCTTCCAAGTTGTATATAAGCTGGTATAATTTATACTTGTTTGTTTCTGTTCATCTTTTAGGAATCCAAGCACATGTTACATTACATCATTGGGACCTACCACAAGCACTTGAGGATGAATATGGAGGATGGGTTAGTCGAAGAATTGTGTATGGTTCTCAAACTTCAAGTGTCTGGTTTCATTACCATCTTGTGCTTGATAGGTGTCCAAATAGCTGCATCTAGCACAAAAAAAAAAAAAAAAAAAAATCACCTCTCTCTGGTTATTGGTTAACATGTTATTTGTATATATGCACAATTGCAGAAAAGACTTTACAGTATATGCAGATGTGTGCTTTAGAGAGTTTGGCGATAGAGTTAAATATTGGACCACCATGAATGAGGGAAATATATTCGCAGTTGGGGGCTATGATATAGGATTTCTACCACCTCAGCATTGTTCTCCTTCCTCTGCATCTAACTGCTCCAGGGGCAATTCCTCAACTGAGCCATATTTGGTAGCACATCATGTGTTGTTAGCACATGCATCAGCTGTTAGATTGTATCGAAAGAAGTACCAGGTAAACTAATGTGCGTTACATGCACCATTTGTCTTGGTCATTCATCTTGGATCTCCTTCTACATTTGGTAACATAATATATCATGAACTATCTCCCCCCAAAACTTTATCAGTTGGGTAGAGACACATGAATAATTTTATATTCTAATACACCCTTTTTACGTAAAAATCTCTTTTGGGCTTGAAGCTTGGACATATTTAGAAGAATAGGGACCAACGAAGATCGAACTCTAGACCATTTGGTCAAACAAACTCTGCTGGTAGTTGTGGTATCATTTAGGCGATGATAATCTAAATATAAATTGTTTGGAAAACAACCTCTGCTACATGCAGGACAAGCAGCGTGGATGTATTGGGTTTAATCTCCTTACTTTTGCTTTTCTTCCTCAAACAAATACTGCTGAAGACATAAGTGCCGCTCAGAGGGCCCAAGACTTCTATTTTGGGTGGTAAGTGACAGTTTGGTAGCGATATCTGGCTCTAATATGTCTGTTGGGATGATCCCAATAAAGCATATTGTCATAAACATCCTAAACTTTTTTTTTTCTTTAATAATTCAAAAGCATAGCCTTTTCTTTATGCATTAATTTTCATAATTGATTTCAGCAAAACTACAAGTTCGTCCTTGGAAAATTCACTGTATAATGAACTTGTCCCTAAAATTAAAAAATAACAATTTAGTCCCTGAATCTAATGACGTTCATAACAAGTTAATTCTCTGAGAACCAATATTAAAATTCAGGTATCAGATTTTATATGTCTCGTTATAACTTTCTAAATTCAAGGACTAAATTCTTGTCTTTTTTTACTTTAGAGACGAATCTATTGCAATGCAAATTTTTCATGTACTAACGTGTAGCAGTTTACTCTAATTGATTTCGTCCATGCTTTATGGTAGTAGGTTTCTGAATCCCTTTATTTTTGGAGATTACCCTGAAACTATGAAAAAGAATGTTGGCCCAAGGCTTCCTATCTTCACCAAATGGGAATCAAATCTGGTTAAGGGCTCAATGGACTTCCTAGGAATAAATTTTTACTACTCATTGTATGCTAAAAACAGCAATGGCAGCCTCCGGAGAGAGGATGGAGATTTCGGGGCAGATATGGCTGTGGAACTTGGAGGTATGCTTTATCTTGTAAGCTGCTTCTGCACCAGTTTTTATTACATAATCGATTCTATATTAAGGTTTAACAAGTAATGCTTATAAATGTCGCCTCATTATGTGAGATCTCATTTGAAAGATTATTTATTGTGATGCCATTTTGTACACGGACCCGTTTTCTTGCTTATATGCTGAAATGTAGATTTATTAAGATTGTAGTTCAACATTTTTTTATTATTATTTTGTTTAATTTTGATCAATTAAAATTTTTGTTTTTATTCATTTAAATTTTCTAATGCTTTGGCGACAGTTTTTGTTATTTTGACAATTAAGGTTTGTGGCCCCGTTGATACATTCAAATACTTATTATAATTTTGTAGACAATATGTGGCAATCCACGGATTCACCGTAATGAAGTTTGATTTATATGCAAACATGTCATATCTGACACACATAAATGTTAGAATAAAAACGCATACTGTTCTTGATATTCACTGGCAAGATTGAATTTTCTAAACTACAACCGTTTTCATTTTCTTCTTACTTCTATCAAATCACATTTTTATCTTTCCTAACACATATAGGCAATGGCATCAAATGTTGACCACTCCTGTCTGAATGTTTAGGGCTTGTTTGGTTTTGTTTTTACTTCTTACTAGCGGTTTGACAGACACAATAGTGTGTGTCAACTCGTGCCTATCAAACCACATTTTTTATTTTAAAAGTATTGACATAAAATTATGCATATAACATACAAAACATTAAATGAAAAAATATTTATATTCACCATGGTGCAATTTAACTATCAGATCATAAAAAGGAATAGCAACAATCAATTGCAAATAATAATAAAAAAAAACAGAAGCCCATTGAGCTAAAATACCTTATATCTGACCATACACCAAAATTAAACCACTGGTCACAATCAAAATTTTCTTCTAAAAGAGAGAAAAGAAAAGAAAAGAAAAGAAAGAGAATACATCAATGCAAATAATTGAATAAAAATGTAGCATACCTAAAAGCTTGTAGTATGTCCTTTGAATTATTGACTTGCCACGCATGCATGACTTTGCCATTTGAAGGACCGGTGTTTGCCACAATTTTTTATTCGCTTAATAGACATGACAGTCATATATTAACATGCCCTTCAACTGACGAAAAAGGAGCACAATTTATTGAACGTCAGTGAAGAGGGGAGAATACTGCTGCCAGTTAGTGGAAGTTAAAACTGCACACATAGTGGGGTATTATATTTACGGTTACTGCTCCATAAAATATATATAGATGTAATTTTATGTATACATGATATAATATATGTCTGGACGTGAAAAAAAGTTTCAATAGAATTGAGAGACACAAAAAATGGTTACAAAACACAACCCTCTTTATATTATGGTGTAGAATTTTTTATTTTCAGGATCTTGTAAAAAAAAAAAATTGTAAAAACAATTAGAACAATAATAAATAAAAATAAGAAATAAAAATAGAAACCAAATAGACGCTTTATATTCCCTCTTACTTTTTTAAGACTCGTTTACTGCAACAGGCCAAATGAGTGTGTGGCGATCCACTCTCATCTATATTATTAGTAACTTGGGGAACCAAGACAACTAATTATGCTCTTTCTTGTTGTAGCTATTACCGAAAGTAGTATACATACTAGTGAGGTAAGAATAGAGTAGCACCGTTTCTCTTGCTCTCTAAGCATGGGGCATCAATGTTAGACACTGACTAGCTGATTGGTTTAGTTTCCAATTATGCCCTGGACTTTGCAAGAGTTGCTTGACTCATTCAAGATCACTTATGGAAAATTTCCCATCTACATTCATGAAAATGGTATGCCTCTATATCTCTTATCTCTTCCCCCCCCCCCCCTTCTCTACATGTCTTTTGTGTCTCGCTCAGATCAAAAGCTTTCCAATTCTTTTATTAACAAAATCAATATTCTATGTTCTAGTGGTATGATAAATATTTGAACTTCTTAGGTCAACAAACACCGCGCAACTCGTCATTGGATGATTGGTCGAGGGTGAAGTATTTACATGCATACATTGGGAGCATGCTTGATTTACTGAGGTACTTCTATTTTCATTTTCAAGTGTGGATGGCTTAACTTAATCTTCATTTTCAGCATTTTCTTCGGTTCAACTCTATCTTCGTAAATAAACATATTACGAATAAATATATACTTTAGTCCTTGAAAGATGTATGTGACATTAATTTAGCTCCTAAAAGTTTTTTGATATTACATTAGTCTCTGAAAGTTTTTTACATCAAATAGGCTCTTAAAAGTCAAAATGTGATATCACTTTGATCTTTGAAAGATGAATGTGGCATCAAATAAGGATTTGAAAACATATACTTTATTGAAAAGGAAGAGATCTATTTGATGTCATATGTATCTTTTGGGAACCAAAGTGATATTATATTATAGCTTATAGGGATGTATTTGATTTCAGAGAATTATGTGATATCACATTTTAATTTTTAAGAATATATTTGATATTTAAAAACTTTTAGGGACTAACTTGATGTCATATATATTTTTTAGAGACCAAAGTGCAAGTTTACTCATATATTAAACAATTCTAAATTTTTTCATAAATGATAATCAAGTTGTTTGAGGGTCAGTCTTAGCATAATAGTAAAGTTGCTACCTTATGGCCTACAAGTCATAGGTTTCAAATCCTAAATATAGACTCTCTATTTGTGGGATAAAACTATTTACATCTATCCTTCCTATATCCAACCTTGTACGCTTTACTTATGGCTTTTTCCCCCCTTTTTTCCCCCAACTCATGTTTTCCATTATTCTTGTCATGTTGAAAGGAATGGACACAATGTAAGAGGTTATTTTGTATGGTCCTTCATGGATATGCTTGAGCTACTAAGTGGATATAAATCAAGTTATGGCCTATATTACATAGATTTGGAAGACCCCACCATGAGGAGGCAACCTAAGCTCTCTGCTGAGTGGTACTCAGATTTTCTTAACAGGAGAACTATGGACCCAATGGTCACTATGAAAATTGAGAAGAATCCATCTGTGCTCTTCAAAGCTTCCTATTTGCATAGTGCCAGTTGAACTAATTAGAACTTGTTACTTCCTTATTGCATATTGCTAGTTAAAGTAATCAGGACTAGTTAAAATTGAAGAGACATGATCTGGTGCTATGGTTATAATTTGGTACTTTGAGTGACATTATTCGTGGTGTAATTTAGTAAAAATTATTTGAATATAATCAGCAGGACATGAAGTATAATTCCTACCATAATATGACCAGGAGTGTCCATATTGCTTGTGATACTATATGCCAGAAAAAGCTTGTCAAGAAGATATGCCTGGTAACATTCAAAAAAAGCTGACGTACAGTATTAAATATTGTTAAGTCTGCGTAACTTCTTATCTTCCTAAAAGAAAACTCTTGTTCAGCTAGTTTATTTATAACTTAAGAGTATATTTATCTTTGATCATTTAAAGTACATCGTGATATTAAACCATAAAATTTTCAAGGCAACAACAACTCTAGTTGCTCACTTTGAAGATAAATTTACTTTAGGTAAGTCTTTTCGATACCGTAAAATCAAAATCATTTTAGAGCAAAGTGGATAAACTTATTGTGATGTGATCGATGTCAAAAGTATAACCCTGAAGCAACGCTTTTGCTCATAGAAAATATAATCAGCACCTCTAAAATCTGCTTCTCTTAGTCCAGTGAAGACCATGTATCATATCAAGTCATATCTCATCTCCTATTCCTTTGATTTAATTTAGGGCCGTGATTTTGGGTGTTAGATAATATGGTCCACACTATGTTTTGGATCACATGATCTATACATCTTTATTATTAGATACTATTTGAACGGTTCATTTTTAATAATGCATTAATTATATAAAAATTAATAAATTTAAGAATTAAAGATTACCAAATTATCTATTTGTAACATCCGTCGCGAGTTCCAACCTCCGACCTTATTTCCAAGGTCCAAGTAAAATGAATAATATTTCCAACCTCCGGCCTCACCTCAAATTGAAATGAAATGTTTATGATTCCCGACTTACGACTTTAAGTTTCAACTGAAATGTGAAGTTTACACTATTTCCGACCTCCGGGTTTATCCCAAATAGAATGGACTTGAGTTTAGATCTCTGAGTTGATCTCCAAGTTCGACCATAATTTACACAAGTTCTGGTCTCCAACTTTATTCCCAAGCTTCAAATAAAACAGGACAATTTCCGACTTTCGATTTAATCTTCAAGTCAATGGACATTATTTCCGACTTCATCTTCGAGTTTCAATAAAACGGGCATAATTCCTATTTCTGACTTAACCTTCAAGGTTCAAACGAAATGAATGTGATCCCAGATATCTGAGTTTTCCAAGATGGACAGGAGTTCTGACCTTCGAATCTATTTCAAGAACTTTTTCATTTCTATTGATATTCCCGAGTTTTTGTTTGTGACCGACTTCCGGGATTGAATTAGGAGTCCCAAGATTATATATGTTCTGCTTTCCGGTACATAATGTAAATGTTTTGACTCCCAACTTTCGTGATTATGCTTCGAAGGGATCTCCGAGATTAATCCTGGACCATGTTTTAGTATTTTGTGTAAGAATTTTAAAGCGTCTTAGTTCTCGATTTCAAATATGCGGGTATAAGATTTTATGTTCTGGTATTAACTTCCAAGTCTATGTAGCACCCCCGATTTCTGAGTTTAATTCTTCTACATTTCATAATCTTGTCTTTGACCATCGATTTGATGTTGATTTGTTTGCTGTGATTTTCGATCTAGTAATCTATTCCCAAGTGAATCGAGTTCCGATATTCTAATTAATTTCCAAGTTCAAATAAGATGGACATGAGTTCTGACTTTACCCAGAATGGGTACGAGTTCCGAGTTCATACAAAGTACCAGTGAGTTCTCATTTTACGTGGAGAATAAGTAAGCCACATTAAGCCACAAAAGAAGAGAAGCATGGTTGGAAATCAGCCACAAGAATTTCAGCCAATCAACACTCACAATTCCAACTACCTTCTTTATGTTTAAATCAGATTTTTCTTTCTCCACTCAGCTGTCTTACATGCCTCTTTCTCTCTTCACTTCAGTCTTCTTTTCTCTTCTTATTTTCTTCTTCTTCTCTCTTCTTAAACAATCTCCAACACTTAGCAAAACAACACACAAAGAGGTAGAGGTTTAATATTGTTCTTGTTATGCTGATTTTGGGTAACTGATTTTTGGCTTTAGTTCCTTACTTCTTACGGTGATTAGTGAATGAATATGATGATTTTTGGCTATTTTGGTATCTAATCTGACTGATTAAGAAGTAGGAAAGGGTGAGAATAAGAAGATGTGCGGGGCTAGAAAACCAAACTCCCTCGGCAGTCCGTACGGCGGAGTGTACGACTCCGCATACAACCAGTTAACTCCGATGGAACTATTTTTATTTGAAACTAGACATTCAGGGCTTTCAATACATATATCATATGAGGCCATTGGATTAGTATTGAGAGAGATATGAATTTTTGAAGTTTGACCTAAGAATCAGAACTTTCATTCGGGCAGTGTGAGTTAAGAAGGGTGTAACTCATCCTACACAACTCCAAATTGAGTGAAATCAACCTTTTTAGAAAGCTTACATGTAGGAGAACATCCCACAATGAAATTCCAAGTTTTTTACCGCTCCATTTGCTCCCAGTAGTTCAAAGAAATTGCTCTATGTCCAAATTAGACCAAAATAGGGCAGTTCAGGAAGGTCGAATCTCAGGACTTATAACTCGAGCCCTACTAATGCAAATAAAATGGAACTTTTTGCAAGCGAAAGCTTTAATGTTAGTTTTAATATGATACCACTTTTGTATGATTTGAGTTGGTTTTCGATTTTTAGTGGATTTTTACTTTTGAGTGTGCATTTTTGGCCTTCTATAGGGCAGGCCGGGATAAAACTTGAATATCTTGAGCTATACAAAACAAAATGAGATGGGACCAATGAGGCTAGAAAATAGACACATAACACTATAATGTATCCAAAATTGAGGTTTAGATGAGTTGAAATGAGATTTTGGCTTGATTCACAAAAATCGGGTTGAATGATTGTGCTGAGGCAGTAACCCTATCTTAATGTAACTAATGCTTCTATGAGTTCAATATTGATTTATGAATGTAATGTTATGACTTCTATGAGAAATTGGTGTTTTGAATACTAGTACTATTCATGGGGAAGCGGACATGTTCTGTTATGCTGTCAAAATTTCGATAAAGTCTATAATATACATGTAGATACATGTGCATTTTCAAGAAAATTATAAAGATTATGTTATGATGAACATGAAAAGTATGTTATGATGAAAGTTTCATAATGCTTGGGCCAGGCCCGGATAAAAAGTTAATGGGAATAGATCGGTGGGAAGGTCGGGGAAAGTAAAACCGGTATTCCTGTATAGGAACGAGCTCAATCCTGATAAGTTGACTATTGCCCAGGAGTTTAAATGGCCAAGAACTTCCAAGAGAGCACGAAATAGAAAATTTAAGGAAAGTTTAAGGAAAAGTTTATGAAGATAAGTTTCAAGAATGAGTATTGCATGGTTGCATTGAATAATCATTACAAATTGTTTACAGTTTGAATGTTATGTTCACTTGCTGCTGTATGTTCAATTATTCTGCTTATTAATCTATTTCTTATACTGTCCTAAGTAAAATAGAATCTTGCCTCGGATCGGACGTTTTCTTGAACTTATTAAATATGAATAGTTCTATTTGATCCCATATATTTATAATTAAATAAAAATCGAGGCAACTGAGAATGAATGTGACGTCAATTGTGCGAATCCTACTGAGAATTTCTTTAAATTCTCACCTCGCTCTGTATTTCCGCTTCATTCTCAGACGTTGGTGATGGATTTGACCGCCACCCTTTTCATTGAGATCCCCAACCTACAGCTCTACCATGATCCCTTCGTGGATTCTCTGTATATAGCTGGCTCTTGCAATTTCCGTCTCTACTTGTTCAGCAACAAGAATTTTGTTGTTCCCTTGTTCCGCCCTGCATTTGACCCTGCCACACCATATTTTGCGTTCCCGTTACATGTGGCACACCTTCCTCCAGCACCTCCAGCGCCTGCAGCACTTGCCGCACTTGCCAGTCCTCCCCCTGAGTCACCTCCGCAGATGGTCCTGGACATCCTACTCAGTTTGGAGAACGATCCTTCGGAGGCTACCGGCTCATCATCCTCCTCCTCGGGACCTAGCATGGACTACTCCCCAGTCGGGCCTGATGTGGCCAATGGCTACCTAACCGAGTAGGTCCCAGCCGAAAGCTCTGTTGTATAGCATGGCCCTCTTTTGGTAGCGTGCAGCTTTGGGTCATAGACTTAGCCACATGTAGTAGTTTGCAATGTCCTCTAAGGACCGCATAGGATTGCTTTTGCTGACAAGGGCCTTTCTTTTGATACACCGGCCCCATTTATGTATCCTATATTATATTTGCACTTAAATTGAAGCATCGACTTCTAACATCTATGTATATATCTATATATCTATGTACACAGTTGATGACATATTACCTGCCTATTGTAATTTCATTACATTCTACGATGTTGATCATGGATATTATATACAGCGCGCCATTTCGCCCATTAAAAAAAAAAAGACGTGAATAAGTAATTAAGTAAGTAGAGTATTAATACGATAACACATTCTACTTAATTTCATGCTATGGCTTAAGCATAACATTAAATTGGTAGGGTGTTATACTATTCACCTCTGCTCTCTCTTCTTTCCAACCCCTCCCCCCATCACCACTACCACCCCCACCCCTATCCAACCACCATTGCCACCCCAAAAAAATAAAAAATGCTCTAATATCAACTTACAAATCCAGATCTATATCTGTAACTTGTGCATAGCTTCCACTATTATTTTCAACATGGACGACAACCTCATCGTCCTTGCTGTGTGTTTTATGGCTTGACACAAATGACAACCTCGGGTGCTTTTTGGTCAAATGGGGTGTTGTCGAATGTTGAGTTAGAGTGAAAAGTTGCAGCCTTTTTATGTTCTTTTACCACCGTTTATGTGGTTTATTTTTCATTTTTGAAATGTTGATGAGAATTTTTAGATGTGAAGTTAGTGTGCCTCAGCCAAATGGAGTGTTCTTTTGTTTCTTTTGGCCAAAATGGGGGTGGTGAATGTTGTTGTGAATTGATGTCTTGTAAGTGAAAACCCCAAACTTCAATGATGTCTTGTTACTCCACAAGAAAAACACAAATTTGTGGTGGAAATTTTGCGACGAACTTGATCTCAACCAAATTTGCAACAGATTTTGTTGTGGAAAGATTTGCGGCGTATGTTGCGGCGATAAAAGCGAATGCAAACATTTACAAAATCTAAAATAAAATTTGCAACGAATATGACTGCCGCAAAACTTCCAATTTTTTTTTAAAATAAAGTTAAAAATTTGCGGCTGTAAAATTTAAAATTTATTTTGTTAAAAAATAATAATTTGTGACGAACTTGGCTACACAAACTTTCATATTTTTTTTATAAATAAAATTTGCTGCTACAATAAAATAAAATAAAATAAAAACTTTTAGATTTTTTTTCTAAAAATAAAATTTTAAATTTGCAACACAAAATATAAAAAATAAGAAAAAATAATAGTTTGCGATAGACAAAGTTGCGATATTTAAACTCTCGTCAGAATACAACAATGCATTTTGTTTTCATTTTCTTCTTTCTCTCTCTCTCGTCCTTCTTCTGTTATCCTTCTCTCTTCCTTCTACACCTCTCTAACCATCAGCTCATGACTAGCCGTGCCTTGCTGCCACCAGCCTCTAACACCAACTAGTTTTTTTTTTTTAATTTATCTTCAAATTTATTATCATAATATAATATATATTGCTGATTTTATTGTTCATATTGTTGATGATTATTGAATATATCTCTACTGAAAATTCAATGAATAGATTTGAAGAAACAATAGAAATAGTGGAAGACTTAATAGAAAAAGTTGAAAACTCAATAGAATTTGTTAAAGATTCAATAGAAGTTGTTGAAGACTTAATGGAAAAAGCTGTTAAAGGATCAATAGAAATTATTGAAGACTTAATGGAGGAAATTGAAGACACGTAGAAATAAGAAATAGTTAGAAATATGTTAAAAATTTATCTTCTAAAGTTTTATCAAGGTATCTCTTTTCTTTATTTGTATGAACTTGAAATATTTATATTAAATTTGCTTTGTTGAAAGATTTTGAATCTTAATATTAATTGTGTATAAATTTGAAGATTGCATTTTTTTTCCAAATTGATCATTTGCGGCAGTCAATTTCACCACTAAATAGAGGGAGATGCAATCGCTGCTAATTAGAGGGGGACGTGGTCATCACTAAATAAAAGGGGACACGGTCGCCACTAATTTGAGGGAGACACTGTCACTGTTAATTAGAGAGGGATAGCAATCCATCATAAATTAGCAGGAGATGGGTGGTCGCTATTGATTAGTAGTTCGGGTTTTAGTGGGTACTCGAGGCTCATCGTAAATTCACACTACAAATGCTATATTAGCAGTGGATTTTGCTTGATTTGTGGCAAATTTGTCTACCATCGATCACTTATTTTCTTGTAGTGTTAGTGATAGACGTAGTGAATGTTGGTTGAGGGAGGTAGGTGAAGAAAAATAGAGTGGGGGTTGGAACGAAATATTTAAATTAAGAGAAGATTGATTTGGTCATTTTAGAAGTGGAGTGGCAGACCATGGAATGATCCAAAACATATGGTGGATTATGTAATGGTAGAGCAACTTTTGAGATAGACACATATTAAACACCCTAAAGGTGCATGTTACACTAGTCTACTACATCTTTCAGCCTAATGGATGGTTTTCAACTTTTGACCACTAGATTTGAAAAAAAAAATTGAATGGATAGTTAAGATGAAAATTTTGTAAATATGATATATAATTAATCAAATATTCCTGTATGATGGGGATCCCCACGATGATTACTCCATGTGAGGCCTTGAGTTCGAGGATTTTCTCCCTGCAGGGATGGGGATGGGGGCTAAAATCCCCTCGAGGCAAGTTCGGGGACGGGGGCGGGGATCACCCTTCCCGCCTTATGAGGATCCCGTAAGTGTGAGTTTACTAAAATATCCTTCATTTAAATACACTATACATATATTAGTTATGCTTTTATGATATTTCACTAATGCTAATTTAAATTCAAAACATAAAAAAAAAAATTCCCTAATAAACTACCCAATACCCATTCACGACCTAGAGTACTAGACCCCATCCAATCACACAAAGTCCCAAACCCCACCCCATCACCCAAAGTCCCAAATGCCAGTTTCACTTGAGCAGAGCTTCTCTAATCTTTCTAAGGGTAGCACATTTGATTCTGAGGGACCAAGTCCGAGACTACGGTGCCATTAGTGACCACCGCTGCACCATCAGCGATCTCATGGCTCACTGCTCAGCCGTGCCTTCCTATCGCGCCACTAGCTTGCTCGCTACACTACCGTCTTTCCTTTCTTTATTGCTCCACCAACTTGATTGCTTCCACCGCCTCTTCGTTTTCATTGCACCACACCCCACCATGAAGGTTGAAGCTCAACTACACTTCTACCTCCTTTGAATCTCAGCACCACTAGTTTACAAACGGCAACTGTGACTATTGCTTTTCCTCTGCCACCACCACTACGATAGCTCCTTGCGCCTATATAACCAGATCTGTGATTCTGTGTTGCTCCTTTATTTTTTTCTCTTTTTTTTGTTAAAACTTTTTTTATGTATTCTTTTCAATTTTTTTTTAATGAAATGGGGATCCTGTGGGGACCTGTAGGGAGGCGAGAAATAGGGAAGATGGATGGGAGAAAAAACACCCCCACAGTGGAGATCAGGGAGGATATAGAGTGGTGCTTCCCTGCTCCTGCCCTGCACGAGTGACATTTCTAACTAAGGTAGAAGCAAAAAGGTATGAAGCACCAAGTAATGACAAACTTAATTAATCACCAACAACTAATGCATCTCCAACAACAACATTATATATTCATGCCGTGTGTTACACGGATTAAGTAAGCTAACTATGCATGATTTTAATTTTTATTAAATAAATAAGTATTTAATATATATTTCAATTTGTCTATTTTTAAAACATATAAGTAAAATATTCAAATAAAAAAATTAGTTAAGATTTTTATTTTATACAAAGTAAATTAAAGTAAAGTAAATATATTTATAACATGTTAAAGCAAAACAAAAAGACATATATATAAAATTTAATAGTTATTTGTTTGAATTTTTATGGTTTATATTGAATAATATTTATATTTATTTTTCAACTTTAAATATGTAAATTAAATAAAAAGTATTGTATTTATTTTAAAAATTTAAGTGAATTCTTTTATGATGTGAAAAGTTTTTGCAATTATTATTCTTTATATTTTTATTTTGTGAAATTTGATCTTAATTCTATTTTGACAACTTTTTTTTTTTGGATGCATCTAAATAAAATTTCATATATTTTATGCTAAGCATATAAGATAAAAAATTAAGTGAGAGTTTTTTAGGAAAATAAAAGATCAAAATAAATATAATTTATAATAATTAAAATAAATTTAATTAATCAGAGTGGTGTCACATAGTAATTGCAATAGAGAAACATTAATAAAATAAATGAAAACTTAAAGAATAATTAAAATTTTAAGAACTAAAAAAATTTAAAATTAATAGTGCAAGAACTAAAATGTGGCATTGATAGTATATAAACTTTTATATTAGATTATAGATAGATAGATTGATTATAAATTTCTCTTTCTTCATTTGAGTATTAGAACCCTATTTTAGTAAAAAAAAATTATCAAACAAATTTAATAGTTGTTTGAATATTTTTCAGAAGAATATTTACATATTTTTCAACTTTATATGTATACACAAATTAAAGAAAATTTATTTTATTTTAAAATTTTAAGTGATTTTTTATGCATGTAAAAGATCATTAAATGAAATTGTTCTCTTTATTTTTTAAATTTTATAAAACTCAATCTTAATTTATTTTAAATTTTGTAAAGATATCAATTATTGAGTAAATTCTCAATTTATTATATACATCTCATACTAAATGATTATAGAAGATGAAAAATCAAGATTTAGTGAGAGAAATGAAAGGTGAAAACAAAATAAATTTAAATAAATCAAATAAATAGTAATTAAAATATACTTAAGATAAATATTAGATAATAATTTTAATTTTTTTAATAAAAAATCACTTTTTCTATAAAAAAAATTGAAAAAAGCCCACTCTAAATCAATTCACGTGAAAAAAAATGGTGTAAATAGATAAAAATTTCTAGCATCCCAAAAATTACACCTATACCCTACGTAGTAATGGCAAACCGACCAATCCGCCTTGCCTCGCTGCGGGTCAAGCTTTAAGTGGGGCGGGGCTGGTCAACCTGCATTAGTAATTTGGGTTAAATATGTCAATCTGACTGCCCCGCTGTAGGTTGTGGGTTAGCGGGTTGGCTCGCAAAAAAATAAAAATTAAAAAAAAATTTATATAAATTAATTCATCTAATTTATTTTTAAAAAAAGAAAATTTTAATTAAATGCAACAAAAGAATATCCATATAAAGAAGCTTATTTTATTTACTTATCGAGTATTAAGCTATTTATTCAACTCTAAAATGTTTAAAAATCACAATTCTTAATAAGAATAAGATGGAACTTCTAACTAAAATAATTACAACAGAGAAGCTCATAAGCGAATATTCAAATCCAAATACATTAAAAAATTCACACTCTATAAATTAATCATGTCCATATTAAAATATAAAATTCATAATCAATAAAATAGCAACATAATCCATAAAGCAAATATATAATCAATAACATAGTTAAAAAAAAAACTATATAATCTACCAATATTACATAAATATCAACAAAAAAGCCTACATATAGTATATATTGCGTGGGAAAAAAAGACAAAAATAAAAAAAATTGACCCCCGGGCCAAACCTGTCCCGCTCCGCTTCAACTTGCGGGTTAAGCGGGGAGGGTTATGCGGGTTGAAATTTTTTTTGCAAATTAAAAATATCGACTCAACCCACCAAAAATTGTGAGTTATGTGGGTCAATCTGGTCGGTCTGACCTATTTTGTCATCTCTAGCCCTACCCCCACGCATGATCAATTTGAATAGAAATCATTGAAACATGTCCTGTTGGGAGGACGAGTTGCATTTTACTCCATTATTTTTGTTTTGCTTTTTAATTGTGTCAGTATTTGTAGGCTTCACTTTTTCAGTCTTCCTAATAACCACATATTTTGAGAAACGCTTTCTCATTTTTTGTTTTTTACGTAACTCTATAATTTTTTGAGACGCACTCAAAATCTAATCTTTGCTTTTGTCTTAAGAGTGCAATATATACCTTACATGCTTCACATTCCAAAAGGACAAATCAAAGCATTATGTGGATGAAGGTGTTTGTTGTGCTAGAATTGTTAGCTTCAGCCTTATTGGCAACTGATGCGTTGAGTAGAGATGACTTCCCACCTCACTACTTCTTTGGTGCATCCACATCAGCTTATCAGGTTATCCTCTCTGATGTCTTTCTCATATCTATGTATGTAAACTAGTGTTACCTTTATCTTTTCTTTTCTTTCTTATATATTATTTACTGTTCTGGTCTTTTCATTCAGTTGCTAATTTTGTATTAAACTATGTACTTGAAAAGTGGGATGATGTGGAAGGTTGGAGGTGCAGCAGTTGAAGATGGAAGGAAGCCAAGCATATGGGACACCTTCGCACATGCTAGCAATGGTGCTGTCTCTTAATTATTGAGAAGTGTGTAATAGGCCCATTAGGCTGGAATGAGTCAAAAAACCCAAGAGACCCAAGAGATGAACATGATACAAGTTGCTGGGTTCAGAAGGAGGAGGCAGGCACTGGTATGAATTCACTTCCTGCACCTGAATATTCTTCCCTCCCTTCTCTTAACTTTTCAGCTATTGACTCCAATTCCTCACTCACTTGCAGGTATGGAGTGTAGGGGTCGATGGTTCAATAGAGTTCCCTTATACCTGTAGTTATCCTTTACATTTTCTTGTTGAGATCCAAGTTACTTATAGATACTGAATTTGTTTTCTATTCTGTCATGGTCATGCTATACTGATACTATACTTGTGTTGATCATTATCATTTAATTGAGGTATATACTTCTGTAATTCTTGTGATATTGGTACTTTTACAAAGTGTTATTTAGATATACAAAATTATATATGTTAACATAGAGAACGACAGACACAAAGTATTAGTTTCTCTCTCTCTCTCTTCTCTCAACATCCATCACTATCTACTACTTTCTGTTTTCTTCTAACATGCATTTAGCTGTGTTTTTTGAATTGTAAGGGGATGTTTGTTTTTTAACCCCTTGTTTTTGAATTTGATTTTTTTATCATGTCATTGTTGGTGTTGGTTAACATGAAGAAGTTATTTATGATGGATCCCGTGTAATTTAAATATAAAATTACAAAATTGCCATATTCCTCCTCCATCATTTCCCTCTCATTCCCCACTGTTCTTTCCTCTCCCTCCATCTAATGAATGGGAAAAGACATTGTTGTCATATTCCTCAATGGTGAAAAGATAAAAACTTATGCTCTAGTGTACTTTAAGGCCAAACATAATTTCATTGTTTACTTCTCCTTGATGATCCATTTATTTTCAATCAAAACCTTTTGTCTCATGGATGAAATTTTGATTTCTTAAAGTGCAAGAGCTTTTTCAAACAAATGTCTACCACTCTTATATGATTTTAGTCCCATAAGCTAACCTGAATCCATAAGAAAACCATAGGAACTAAAACATCATATCATGATTCATATAGTATAAGAAAAATTCTTGTACTGAGGAATAGTAAGAATCTCTTGTTATACGTATAGAATACTGATAAAAGAAAAAGCAAAAGGCAATTAATATGAGAGTTCCATGTAGTCTAAGGCCATTGTTGTTAATAAAATTTACTAATGATCACATACTCATTGGTGCTTAATGTAAAATCTTGGTTTTGTATTTATGCTGTTGATTAAATAGTTACACACTACTAATAGTCATGTTAAAAATCCTTAGTTACAATAATGAAATTCCCAATTCAATTAAATTTCCGGGAAATATGTACTCGGGTGATGGAGATATTGCATGCGATCAATATCACAAATATAAGGTTAGTAGATGTGGTATCATATGCACAAAAAGCATTCTGTATATATACCATATATGACCCACGGATTAGCAACCCTCTTATCTATGGCAAGTGATAGAGACAGAGTGATTTCGATTGATCTTTAATTCTTTATTAATTACCTATATACACATTGCACCATAAGCATCTTCCATATATTTATTTGTAAATTACTGTATAGGTATATGCATGTATATTCATCTCTTGCAGGAAGGTGTCCAGCACATGGCCAAAATGGGATTAGATGCCTACAGATTTTCCATATCATGGTCAAGACTTATTCAAGGTGCGATCACCCTAATGTTACAAATCATGTGTTATAATGGTGCAAGAGAAATACATTACTCTACCATTAGAATCAAGACTAGTGTCTAAAATAATGTCAAAGGCTGTCTATACTTGACATACAATTGGTTTGATTCTGGTGCCATGAATGAATCTCTGTACTTCATAACAGACTGTAATCCATTTGTTGTTCTAATTTCTAAGTCTCTGACCTTGATCTTGTGTATACCAGATGGTAATTATAAAGTCAAATCAGCGGAAGGGAGGGAACTCTCTTCAAGGTGGGTGGTACCACTTTGATACCATGTTGGAAAATTATAAAATTAGGAGAAAGGAAAAGAGAACGATACACAAAAAATACTTGATATATTATTGATAGATGATAGGATGCAAACCACTAGCCTAATACCTTTATTTATAACAATGGCTAGGTTCAAATAGTAGTACTACTAGCATGAGCCCAAATCCACTAACAAAAAAACTAATAACACCAATGAAACAAATCAGGAATATGATAAATTAAGAATTCTAAGATTTGCTTCCTTAATTATATATGACTAATTGAAGTCACAATATATTTTAGATATATTTAACATTAATTTAAAAATATTCCTAATATTCTCTAACAATTAAAAATTTATAGCACTATAGTAATTTTCTTAAATTATTGCTTCTTTCTGTACCCAAAAAAAGAAAGAAAAGAAATTAAATTATTGCTTCTTTGAATAGGAAACAAGCACCAAAGCTTTCAAACACTTCACTTTTGGAGCTTTAGAAGGAATGAAATCTCGACATGTATCTTATCACACGTATACAACTCGGAACAAAACAAAACAGAATCTCATACTATTCCAGACAACGGACAAAGCATAGGTATTAGGTACATTTAGTCATGGCCGGCGGATGACTAGATGCTTTGGTTTCTCTCTCTTCATATTGTCAAAAATGATAGTAATATACTACACTTCTTTTGACGTTGAGGATGCATTATTATACTATATTCTATACGCGCTTCATATAAATTCCAAAAGCACAACTCAAAGCATAAGAAGAAGAAGAATGTGGATGAAGGTATTTGTTGCGCTGGAATTGTTAGCTTCAGCCTTATTGGTAGCTGATGCACTGAGCAGAGATGAATTCCCACCTCACTTCTTGTTTGGTGCATCAACATCAGCTTATCAGGTTCTCCTCTCTGATCTCTCTTTCTCATATATATATATATATATATATATATGTATGTATATTCATTTTTCATTCTGTTGCTAAATTTTGTATTAAACCATGTATTTTGGAACTGGGATGATGTGAAAAGGTTGAAGGTGCAGCAGATGAGGATGGCAGGAAGCCAAGCATATGGGATACATTCGCACATGCCGAAAATGGTGATATCTCTTAATTAGTCTTGTCTCATGCTCTCACATATATACTTCAGATTGTGAATCGATGAGAAAACAATAGTAACATAGATACATCATACTGCGATTTATACAGTATCAGAAAGACTCTATACCGAAGAAAAGTAAAGGAATTTTTATTTCCCTGTTTTTATTTATTGTTTTCCATTTTTATTATAAAAAGTCATTTTGTTTTTCAGGATTTTATAAAGAAAGGAATGACAACAAAAATAGTGCTATCATCACTGTTTTCTTCATAAAATTCTAAAAAATAGAAAATCGATAAAAAATAATGTGACATTTTTATAATTAAAATTGAAAATAAAAACTAAATAGATCTTAAGAACCACTTGTTATAGGTACGTGTAGAATACTGATATAAGGAAAAAAGGCAATAATTATGAGAGTTATATGTAGTCCGATAAAATATACTGATGACCACATACTCATAAGTGATTGGTATAAAATCTTAGCTTTCGTATTTATGCTATTGATCAGTTACTTACAAATAATTGCTAGGAGTCCTGTTACAAAATCTTTAATCAGTTTCAATAATGAAATTCCCCATTTCATTTAAATTTCCAGCAAATATGTACGCGGGTGATGGAGACATTACATGCGATCAGTATCACAAATATAAGGTTAGTAGATATGGTACATATATGCACGAGAAGCATCTTATATGACGCAGGGAACTGCGACTCCCTCATCTTTGACATATCAGAGACTGATTTAGATTGATCTTTATTAATTACCTAAATAAATGGCACCAGAATCACCTGCCGTATATTTATTCATATTTTACTATAGGTATATATATGTATCTTCATTTCTTGCAGGAAGATATCCAACTCATGTCTAAAATGGGATTAGATGCCTACAGATTTTCCATATCATGGTCAAGACTTATTCCAGGTGTGATCACCCTATTGTTACAAATGAGATATGCTTATATGTGAGAATGATGTAAGAGAAGTATATTACTCTAGCATTGGAATCTAGACTAGTGTCTAAAATAATGTCAAAAACTGTCTGTACTTGACATACAATTGGTTTGATTCTGGTGCCATGTATGAATCTCTGTACTTCACAAAAAACTGTTTTTATGTCATTTATTGTTCTGAGTTCTGACCTTGATCTCATGAATTACCAGATGGGAAAGGACAAGTCAATCCAAAAGGATTACAATATTACAACAACCTTATCAATGAACTAATAAGCCAAGGTTCATGCGCAAATTAGATTTACCTTTTAGGGTGTATTTGGTATGGGGTGAAATGGGGGAAAAAATTTCATGGAGTAGTGCCATGAAAATTTTCCCCCCATTTTCACCCCCATACCACCTTAAAGTTTAGTTAACACCTAAGACAAGTCCTTCTAAGTTATAAACTGGTATAATTTACTGTTGTTTGTTTCTCTTCATCTTGTAGGAATCCAAGCACATGTTACATTACATCATTGGGACCTACCACAAGCACTTGAGGATGAATATGGAGGATGGGTTAGTAGAAGAATTGTGTAAGGTTTCCCAAACTTCAAGTGTCTAATTGCATGACCATCTTGTTCTGGATAGGGGCTCAAAAGTGCTGCATCTAGCACCAAAAGGAAAAATCACCTTTCTGTCATTAACATGTTATTTGTACATGCTTTCTTGCAGAAGAGACTTCACAGCATATGCAGACGTGTGCTTTAGAGAGTTCGGCGAGAGAGTTAAATATTGGACCACAGTGAACGAGGGAAATATATTCGCAGTTGGGGGCTATGATTCAAGATTCCTACCACCTCAGCGGTGTTCCCCTTCCTCTATATTTAACTGCTCTAGGGGCAATTCCTCAACTGAGCCATATTTGGCAGCACATCATATGTTGTTAGCACATGCATCAGTTGCTAGATTGTACCGGAAGAAGTACCAGGTAAACTAATGTATGGAACATGGATGTGGTATAATTTTGATGATGACAACTATAATCTTTCTAGAAAACAACCTATGGTACATGCAGGACAAGCTGCATGGATTTATTGGCTTTAATCTCCTTACTTTTGGTTTTTTTCCTCTAACAAATACTAGTGAAGATATAAGTGCCGCTCAGAGGGCCCAAGACTTCTATATTGGGTGGTAAGTAAGAGTTTGGTAGCAATATCTGTGTCTAATATGTCTGTTGTCATTATCCCAATTAAGGATACACGCATAAGCATCCAAAACTATATTTTTCTTCAATCACTTAAGAGCATAGCCTTTTCTTTACACATTACTTTCGATAATTGGTTTTGTCTATGCTTTGTGGTTGCAGGTTTCTGAATCCCTTTATTTTTGGAGATTACCCTGAAATCATGAAAAAGAATGTTGGATCAAGGCTTCCTGTTTTCACCCAATGGGAATCAAATCTGGTTAAGGGCTCAATTGAGTTCCTAGGAATAAATTTTTACTACTCAGTTTATGTTAAGGACAGCCCTGGCAGCCTGCTCATAAAGGATAGAGACTACATGGCGGATATGGCTGTGGAACTTTCAAGTATGTTTATGCTGTAACTTGTTTACTGCACCAGTTTTGATTACAAATTTAATTGTATATTGAGGTTTGACAAGTAACTTACAATATAAGTGTCTCTCTATTACATTATGAATTGAGATGTTTTTTTTTGTACATGGACCTGTTTTCTCACCATTTTATATGCGGAACAGAAGATTCATTGAGATTGTAATTCAATATTTGTGAACTTCCATTTTCTTTAATTTTGATCAAGGAATTTTTTGTTTTTATTTACTGATCTAAACTTTCTAATGATTTTAACAGTTTTTCTGATTTTGATAATTAATGTCTCTTGCCTCTGCTGATACTTGCTAATACCTGTCTTATAGACCATCTGTGGCGATCCATGGGCTTACCCTCATTGAGTTTCTTTTAGATGCAAACATTTCATATCACATCTCAGACACATAAATGTTAGAACAAAGAAGCAAAGTGTTCTAGATATTCACCTAAAAGATTTAGTTTTCTAAACTTTAACTATTTTGTAAGACTTGCTTACTTGATAACTCCAGCTTTCATCTATTTAATTTTGAGGGACCAAGACAGCTAATTATGTTCTTTCTGGTTGTAGATGTTACGGAAAATGGTACATCTACATATGAGGTGAGAGTAGAGTAGGAACATGGTACTTTAAGCGTGGACACTAATGTTTAACACTAACTAGCTGGTTGGTTTAGATTCCACTTATACCCTGGACTTTGCAAGGGCTGCTTGATTCATTGAAGAACATTTATGGAAATTTTCCAATTTACATTCATGAAAATGGTATGCCTCTCTGTCTCTTGTCTACCCCAAACAATATAACTTTTATTGTTTTTTGACAAGTCTTTATGTCTCCCTGAGATCAACATTTTAAAAGCTTCCAATTCCTTTATCTACAAAATCAATTGTTAGTCTAAGTAAACTAAAGCTTATCCAAAGACACATAAGCATAGTTATCTGATATCCATTATCATTAGAAGTTACATCATGCTTCAACCAGCATGCTGCGGCTGAAGATAAATATGACAGCTTATGTTTTAATCATTTCCTTTGAATAGTCAAATAAAAGTCATTTACGGCTTCAATGATTTACCACCGCCTTGATGTTTCATTTAGATTAAGCAATGTATATTATTATTTTATTGTAGAATCTTGCCTATATAAAGACTTGTATGTGGTTGTCGTATGAATGATCAATGAAGTGTGTGTTTTGTGTATAAAGAGCTTCTCTTCCTCTTTGTATCCATGAGCGTAGAGAGTTTGAGAGAAAATTAATAGAGTGATTTATGTGTGTATTTTGATATCAACAATTGGTATCAGAGCTCGGTTTATTTAGCGCCAATTTGTTTTTAGAAAGTCTGTGAGAAACAAGAGAGTTCTCATATTTTTAGAGAGTTATCATGGCAAACAATTTCAATATTGTTTGGTCAGATCCCAAGTTAGACGGGAAATTAGATTATAACTATTGGGAGATTTTGATGTCTACCCACTTGAAGGCTCATAATTTTTGGAGTCTTGTTGATCCAGGTTTACAAGAAGGAGCAGATGCTGCCGCTCAAAGATGAGATCAATTGGCACTATCTCAAATTCACCAAGGTGTAGATTATTCAGTGTTTGGCAAAATTGCTAATGCCAAAACTACTAAAGAAGCATGGAGCATTTTGAAGCTGTCTTACAAAGGTATTGATAAGGCTCAAAAATCTAAACTACAATCTTTACGCAGAGAGTATGAAAGATATGAGATATCTAGCTCAGAAACTGTTGAGCAATATTTTTCTCGTGTTACTGATCTTGTCAATAAGATAAGAGTCTATGGAGAAGAAATTACAGATACTAAGGTAATGGAGAAAATTCTTTGTACCATGCCAATAAAGTATGATCATGTGGTGACTACAATCTTAGAGTCCCATGATATAGATACGATGACAATTGCAGAGTTGCAAGGAAGCATAGAAAGTCATGTTAGCAGAATTTTAGAGAAAATAGAAAAGCCAATAGAAGAAGCCTTGAAGAGTCGGGTGAATTTAACTAATGATGCTGAATCAAGCAATGATCGAGAAAGAAGAGGTTGTGACTACAACAATTGAGGCAGAGCTAGAGGAAGTTTCAAAGGAAGAGGTCGTGATAATAATTTTAATCAAGGAAGAGGCAATAATTTTAGACCACCAAGTCGAGGAAGAGGAAGAGGCAACTATAAACCAAGAAAGAACCAACTTTAATTGCTTCCACTGTGGCAAGTATGGACACAGTTGCAGACTCTAGATTTAAATCCATGAACCAAAACAGCTTTAACTCTCAAGTAGATGTTGCCGACAACCAATATCAAAATATTGGTGAGAATTCTAATCAAAGTTTGTTTTTGACAAGTAATTCATGTTCTAGAGATGAAAATACATGGTATTTGGATACTGGTTGTAGCAATCATATATGTGGTAGAAAAGAATTATTTTCCTCACTAGATGAATCAGTAAAATCATCAGTGAGATTTGGCAACAATACAGATATTCCTATTCTAGGAAAAGGTCGGATATCAATTAGATTGAAAGATGGCTCTCACAACTCTATTTCTGATGTATTTTATGCTCCTAGCCTTCATCACAATTTGTTAAGTATGGGACAGTTGTTAGATAAAGGATATGATATGCAGATTCATCAAGGATACTGCACCATGTATGACAAGAATGGCAGATTCATTGCTAAGGTGAAAATGACTCCAAGCCGTCTTTTCCCATTAAAAATTCAACATGATAAGTTTTCTTTCTTGAGTTCTGTGATACCTGATGATAATTGGCTGTGGCATATGCGTTTTGGGCATTTTCACTTTTTTGGGTTGAATTATTTATCAAGGAAACAACTTGTCTCTGGTTTGCCGATTGTTCATATTCCTAATTGTGTATGTGAGACTTGTTAATTAGGAAAGAAGCACAGAGAAACATTTCCTGTTGGAAAATCATGGAGAGCAAGAAAGTTGTTAGAGCTTGTGCACTCAGATTTGTGCACTGTTGAAGTGCCATCTAATGGTGGTAGCAGGTATTTTATTACATTAATTGATGACTTTAGCAGAAAAACTTGGGTGTATTTTCTAAAGCAGAAATCAGAAGCATGTGATGTCTTCAAAGCATTCAAGATGTTTGTGGAGAAACAAAGTGGTTGTAGAATAAAGATTCTGAGGACAGACAGAGGGCAAGAATGTCTTGCTTGTGCAGATTTCTTCAAGCAACATGGAATTCAACACCAACTGACAACTAGATATACTCCTCAGCAGAATGGAGTAGCTGAAAGGAAGAACAGAACTATCATAGATATGGTCAAATGCATGCTAAAGTTTAAACAACTGACAAAAGAATTTTTGGTGTAAGCTCTTATCATAGTTTATATTTTGAACAGGTATCCAATAAGAAGTGTTCGTGATAAGACTCCCGAAGAAACTTGGAGTGGAAGGAAACCATTAATTTGCCATTTCAAAGTTTTTGGGTGTATTGCTTATGCCCATGTTCCAGATCAGCTAAGGAAGAAATTAGATAATAAAGGCGAAAAATGTATTTTTATTGGTTACAGCACAGATTCAAAGGCATACAAGTTATATAATCCAGAAACGAAGAAAGTGATCATTAGCAGAGATGTGACGTTTGATGAAGAAGGAATATGGGACTGGTCCTCCAAAGCTGACAAATAGCCAATAGTGATACCAAATAATTATGAAGAGGAAGATAGACAAGCAAGCACATCAATTCAACCAGAAACATCCAGAAGACCTCAGAGAAATCGTAGACGACCAGCCAGATTGGAAGATTATGTTGTAAGCAATGATAATGATCTCTCTGATGAAGAGATTATCAATTTTGCTTTATTTGCAGATTGTGAACCAGTGAATTTTGAAAAAGCATCTAGTGATGAAAATTGGAGGAAATCCATGGATGAAGAAATTCACGCAATTGAGAAGAACGATACATGGGAGCTAACTGATTTGCTTGCAGATAAGAAGCCGATTGGAGTGAAATGGGTTTATAAGACTAAGTATAAGCCTAATGGTGAGATTGATAATTTTAAAGCCAGATTACTTGCAAAGGGGTACAAGCAAAAGCTAGGTATTGATTATTTTAAAATATTTGCACCTGTTGCCAGATTAGACACAATTCGTATGATTATTTCACTCTCTGCTCAAAATAAGTGGAAGATATATCAGATGGATGTTAAGTCAGCATTTCTGAATGGTAATCTAGAGGAAGAAGTATATGTTGAGCAGCCTGCAAGTTATGTGATCCCTGGAGTAGAAGATAAAGTTTATAGATTGAAGAAAGCACTATATGGCTTAAAACAAGCACCAAGAGCATGGTATAGAAAAATTGACTCCTATTTTATTGAGAAAGGTTTCCAGAGATGTCCATATGAGCATACTCTATATATTAAGTTCATTGAGCCTAGTGATATTTTGATTGTGTGCCTTTATGTTGATGATTTGATTTTCACTGGCAATAATTTAAAGATGATTGTAGAATTCAGGGAGCCTATGGTGAAACATTTTGAAATGACTAACATGGGCTTGATGTCTTATTTTCTTGGCATCGAAATTGCTCAAAAAAATGATAGTATTTTTATTTCTCAAAAGAAATATGCTAGTGATATTTTGAAGAGATTTCAGATGCAGAATTCAAAGCCAATGTCTAGTCTGGTTGAAGAAAAGTTGAAGCTGATAAGAGAAGATAAAGAAAGAGCCATAGATCCCACTTATTATAAGAGTTTGATAGGAAGTCCGAGATATTTGACTGCAACCAGGCCAGATATTGTATTTGGAGTCGGTTTACTTAGCCGATTTATGGAAGAGCCACGTGTCTGTCATTTACAAGCAGCAAAAACAATTCTCTGATATATCAAAGGTACTCTAAATGATGGAATTTTCTATGAAAATACTGACAATGTGAAGCTTATTGGATATGCCGATAGTGATTGGGCTGGTGATGTAGAAACAAGAAAGAGTACTTCAAGGAATGTTTTTCATATTGGATCAGGCGCAATATCATGGTTGTCAAAGAAACAACCAATTGTTGCACTTTCTACAGCAGAAGCAGAATATATCACAGCTACAAGTTGTGCTACACAGGCAGTGTGGTTAAGGAGAATTCTTGAAGCATTAAACCAGAAGCGAAATACTCCAACAATAACATATTGTGATAATAAGTCAGCTATTGCACTTTGCAAAAATCCAGTGTTTCATGGGAGGTCCAAGCACATAGATATCCGATTCCACAAAATTCGGGAATTGGTGAACAAAAAGGAAGTGTTGATTGATTACTGTCCTACTGAAGAACAAGTATTTTTACAAAGCCATTGAAGGTTGAGATATTTTACAAGTTGAAGAAGATGCTTGGAATGATTAATTCTACAAGCTTGGTTTAAGGGAGGCAACGTTAGTTTAAGTAAACCAAAGCTTATCCAAAGACACATAAGCATAGTTATCTAATATCCATTATCATTAGAAGTTACATGATGCTTCAACCAGCATGTTGCGGCTGAAAATAAATATGACAGCTTATATTTTAATCATTTCCTTTGAATAGTCAAATAAAAGTCATTTACGGCTTCAATGATTTACCACCGCCTTGATGTTTCATTTAGATTAAGCAATGTATATTATTATTTTATTGTAGAATCTTGCCTATATAAAGGCTTGTACTTGGTTGTAGTATGAATGATCAATGAAGTGTGTGTTTTGTGTATAAAGAGCTTCTCTTCCTCTTTGTGTCCATGAGCGTAGAGAGTTTGAGAGAAAATTAATAGAGTGATTTATGTGTGTATTTTGATATCAACATCAATCTTCTATCCTCTAATGATATGATAAATCTTTGAACTTCTCAGGTCAACAAACACATCGGAATTCGTCATTAGATGATTGGCCAAGGGTGAAGTACTTACATGAATACATTGCGAGTGTGCTTGATTTGCTAAGGTACTTCTATTTTCATTTTGAACTGGGGATGTTACAAAGTGTGTATGATGGCTTACCTAGATCTTCATTATCAGCATTTTCTTCAGTTCTACTCTATTTCCATAAAATTCTTTTGAAACAATTCATAGTTAAAATTTTCATGAATACTAATCAAGTTGTTTTTGTTTTTTCTTTTCTTTCCATTTTTTACCCTACTAGTGTTCTCTGTTATTCTTGTCATGTTGAAAGGAATGGACACGATGTAAGAGGTTATTTTGTATGGACCTTCTTGGATGTGTTCTAGTTATTAGGTGGATATGAATCAAGTTATGGCCTATATTACATTGATTTGAATGACCCCACTTTGAGGAGGCAACCTAAGCTCTCTGCTCTATGGTACTCTAATTTTCTCAACGGCAGGACTATGGACCCAATAGTCACCATGGAAATTGAGAAGAATGCGTCTGTGCCGCCCTTCAATACTTCCTTATTGCATAATGCCAGTTAAAGTAATCAAGACTGGTTAAAATTAAAGTGACATGATTTGGTATTATGGTCATAATTTAGTACTTTGTGTAACATGTCAAAGAATAAAGTGACATGATTCATGGTATAAACTAACGAAAACTACTAGAATATAGTCAACATGACATGAGGTATATTTCTACAATATTATGACCATGGGTGTCCACATTGTTTCACACTATATTCATCTTCTCTGTGGTAAAGCATGATTAGCGGGAGAGGAAAGAGAACAAAATTTAGTGATAGGTGATTTCCATCCAAGAGAAGTTCATTAAAAAATAAAACAATTACAAAGCCCATTCGATTGTCAATCACTTCTTGATGGTGCACTGTTACCCAGTTAATAATTTTATTTGGACCATTTATTGTTTGTATAGAATAGAATTTTGTGTAATATTATTTCTGATAATAAAACTGTATAGAATACTACTTCTTATAGAAGTATTCAGCTAATAATCTGACTACAATCAAGAGGAATCAGCCTAGAATCTGGAAATTAGAAAACAAATATCTGGGAATGGAAATCTTCCTAAAATAGGCTAAACTAAAAACAAAAACAACATAATTACATAATCAAACATATTTACAAAATATTTAGCATATCAAATCAGGATTACTATCCCTTTTTGATTCCCTGACGACACTCCCCCTCAAGTTGGCTTGAAGATATATTCCATGGATAGCTTGTTGGTTATATCATCAAAAGACTTCTTGGGTAGTCCTTTTGTTAGAATGTCTGCAGGCTGTTCTGTAGTAGGAATGCAGGAGATGCAAATTTGTTCTCTTTCAATTTTTTCCTTGATGAAGTGCTTGTCCACTTCTACATGTTTTGTTCTGTCATGTAGAACTGGATTGTGAGCAATGGATATTGCTGATTTATTGCCACAATACAGCTTTATAGGAGGAGAATTATAGACTTTCAAATCCTTTAGAAGTTTCTCCACCCACAATGCTTCACATATCCCATGAGCTACTGCTCTAAATTCAGCTTCTGCACTATTCCTTGCTACAACATTCTATTTTTTGCTTCTCTAACTAACCAGGTTCCCTCCAACAAGTGTACAATAGCCTGATGTTGACCTTCTGTCCATCATACTTCCAGCCCAATGTGCATCAGTGTATGCTTCTACTTGTAGGTGTCCACGGGCTTTATAGAGTAGTCCTCTTCCGGGAGATCCCTTCAAGTATCTTAAGATTCTGTTAATTGCTTCTAAATGTTTTGGGCCTAGTGAGTGCATGAATTGACTCACCATACTTACAGCAAAGGCTATGTCTGGACAGGTATGGGATGGGTAGATTAACCTTCCCGCCAGTCGTTGATATCTCCCTTTGTCCACCAAATCTTCAGGTTTGGTTGGTTGCAATTTAAGGTTGGTTTCCATGGGTGTCTCAGCTACTTTGCATCCAAGCAAACCCATTTCCTTCAATAGATCAAGAATGTTCCTTTGGTTCATAAAAATACCTTCCTCGAACCTAGCAACTCAATTCCAAGGAAATATTTTAATGGACCAAGCTCCTTAATTTCAAAAACTTTGGCAAGTTTCTGTTTCAAAATTCTGAGCTCCAAGCTATCATCACCTGTCAAGATTATGTCATCTACATACACAATTAAGATTGCAACTTTGTTTTCGGTTGAGTGTTTATAAAATAGTGTGTGATCAGATTGACTTTGTCTATAGCCTAATCCTTTCACAACTATACCGAAACGCTCAAACCAGGCCCTTGGAGATTGTTTTAGCCCATATAAAGACTTCTTTAATAAAGACTTCTTTAATCTGCACACTTTATTTCCTCCAAGGCTTTCCTCAAATCCTGGAGGAAGACTCATAAAAACTTCCTCCTCTAATTCTCTATTTAGAAAGGCATTCTTTACATCTAATTGATGTAGAGGCCAATTAAAATTAACTGTAAGGGATAGCAAAATTCGTATGGAGTTGAACTTAGCAACGGGAGCAAATGTCTTCTGATAGTCTATCCCATAGGTATGAGTGAATCCTTTTGCTACCAACCTAGATTTGTACCTTTCCACTATTCCATCTACCTTGCATTTGATAGTGAAGACCCACTTGCACCCTACCTCCTTTTTGTCATATGGGAGATCAACAATTTCCCAAGTCCCATTCTTCTTAAGAGCGTTAAATTCCTCTAAGACTGCTGATTTCCAATTCGAATCATCTAGTGGTTCCTCAATATTTCTAGGCACAACTAGATCTTCAATTTTAGAGGTAAAAGCTTGATGGTTTTTGGGTAGTTTTTCATAGGAAACATAGTTGAAGATGAGGTGTTTTGTGCTGGTTTTTTGTATTTTCTTTATGCAGGTTCTAGTTTCTTTCCGAAGGGCTATGGGTAGATCAAAATTTGTAATAGGAGATTCAGTATTACCTTGAAGTTCTTGTACTTCATCTGTTGGACTTTCTTCTAGGGAATCTGATGGGCCTTGTGCAGGGATGATAGTTTGGTTTTGGCTCTGTTTTGAATGCTTTTTTCGAGTATAAACACGAAGCTCTCCTTTTGATGGCAGTATTTCTTTCCCTATTTGGACACCATCTATGTTTGGCATTAATATTTCCTTATTAGTCTGAGGTGCAGAACTAATTGTAGGACTATTTTTACTGATTTCAGTACTATCAGAACTGATTTTAGTATTCAAAATGGGAATAGATAAAGGTTAATTCAGCAAAACTTGATTATTCAAAAAATTGTCTTCACTTTCATTCTCCCCCTGAAGAGAATTTTTTGAAAAAAGGGTTGATGTTCTAAAAAAGTAATATCCATGCTGACATGCAGCTTTTTTGTTTTAGGATTAAAACATCTATACCCTCTTTGATTTGCGGCATACCCAATAAAAATGCACTTTTCAGCTCTTGGGTCAAGTTTAGATCGAGAATCAGAGTGGATATGTACAAATATAGTACAACCAAAAACTTTCAAGGGTAGATTAGAAAACAATCTACATGTTGGAAAAAAATTTTTGAAGTTGTCCAAAGGTGTGTGATAATTTAGCACACAAATGGGCATTCTGTTTATGAGGTAGGCTACTGTTAGGACAGCATCTCCCTATAAATATTTTGGAACATTTCCTTCAAATATAATGGCACGAGCTACTTCAAGGAGATGCTTGTTTTTCCTTTCAGCAATGCCATTCTGTTGAGAGGTATTTAGACATGTAGATTGATGCTGAATGCCTTTGTTTTGAAGAAATTAATTGAAAGTTTTATTAAAATATTCAGTCCCATTATCAGTTCTCAAAACATTGATTCTTGTTTCAAATTGGGTCTCAACCATTTGTGAAAACAATTTAAAGATATTAAGTACCTCAAATTTTTCATGCATAAGATAAATCCAACACAGCCAGGTGTGGTCATCAATAAAAGTTACAAACCACCTTTTCCCAACTTGAGTTGTAATTCTTGAGGAACCCCACATATCACTGTGAATTAGATGAAAAGGTTTGGAAGCATGATAAGGTTGTGAGGAATAAGGAGCACGATGATTTTTTGCAAGAACACAACTTTCACATTTAAAAGAAGAACAATCAATATTTTTAAATAAACTTGGAAACAAATGTTTAAGGTATTGAAAACTTGGGTGTCCTAGTCTATTATGCCAAAGCATTATTTGCTCTCGCACAGGAGTAGAACTTATACCACTAAAACCCTGAGCTACTTTATTCTCGAATTCATCCTCAAAGTAGTAGAGTCCATCTATCATCCTAGCAATGCCAATCGTCTTCCCCGAAGTCCGATCCTGAAATACACACTGAGTGTCTAAGAACTTCACATGACAATTAGAATCTTTACAAATATTGCTCACAAATAGAAGGTTGCAGTAAAGTTTAGGTAAATGAAGGACATTTTGTAGGTCAATGAGTTTGGATAAAGTAATCCTACCTTTTCCTGCAATTGGTTAGAAACTACCATCTGCAATTCTAATTTTTTCATTTCTAGGACATGGACAATAAGTTTTAAATAAGGAATATAGACTGTTCATATGATCAGATGCACCTGAATCAATGATCCATGGTACATATATATTTGAGGTGCAATTAAGGGAGCTAAAATTACCTGTTTGTGCCAACGATCCACTAGGAGTACCAGATAATGAACTAGATTTCAGCAATCTTATGAGTTGCTCAAAGAGGCCTTTTCAGCTTCATGAGCTGTGGGAGTTAGCCGAGGAGCCTTAGGACCATATTTGTTTCCTTTTAAGTGTGCTGGTTTTCCATGAATTTTCCAGCATGTTTCTCGAGTATGACGGGGCTTATTATAGTGGTCACACCAAAGATTTGAAGAGTTCTTCTGGTTTGTGGAACTCCTATGGGCAGCAGCTTCCACTACCAGAGCATTGGTCTCGGGAGGTGTCGTTTCTACCTTGATTTTTTTCCATCATCACATTCCTCTGTGTTTCTTCTCTCCTAACTTTAGCAAAGACCTCCCCAATTGAAGGCAAGGTTGATCTCCCAATGACTCTTCCGCAAACCTCGTCTAATTCTTCATTGAGACCAGCAAGAAATTGAAATATCCTCCCTCCCTCTACTACTTGTTGATGGTGTTTGACATCCTCGGTTGACTTCCATTGGTAGGTGTTGAAAAGATCAAGATCCTACCATACCAGTTTTAGTGAGTGGAAGTATTTGGTCACACTGTCTCCTCCTTGTTGAATCTCCCTTGCTTGTAAGGTCAGTTCATAAACTTGGGACTTATTTCCCAAATCTGAGTACAATTCTATGACACTATCCCATAGTTCTTTAGATGTGGGATAGCACATATAATTGCAGTTGATATCCTCTTCCATTGAGTTCACCAGCCATGTCATCACCATGGAGTTTTCAGCATCCCACATAGCATATTGTGGGTTAGTGATGGCAGGCTGGAGTCGCTCACTAGTGAGGTATCCCAGCTTTCCCCTGCCACAGATATACATTTGGACAGATTGAGACCATCTGAGGTAGTTTGCTCCATTGAGGCGAATAGTGGTGATTTGGACAGAATGGCAATCACTGAACAACACCTTTTGTTCAAACTTGAGAGGCGTTGAAGAGGTATTACGAGTACTCTCTTCATGTTGTGGCTGTGTGGAGGGGTTTTTAGAGGTATCGGTGGCTGAGGAATCACAACCATAGCAAAGAAGAAGGCGCATTGTGCACAAGAAAAGTGCTCTGATACCAAGTAGAATTTTGTGTAATATTATTTCTGATAATAAAACTGTATAGAATACTACTTCTTATGGAAGTATTCAGCTAATAATTTGACTAAAATAAAGAGGAATCAGCCTAGAATATGGAAATTAGGAAACAAATATCTGGGAATGAAAATCTTCCTAAAATAGGCTAAAGTAAAAACGAAAACAACATAATTACATAATCAAACATATTTACAAAATATTTAGGGTATCAAATCAGGATTACTATCCCTTTTTGATTCCCTGACAACATATAGTTATATCCAAACTTGCAATTAAACTTTTAGCAAAGCATGATCATTAGCTTGTGTCTGTAATTTTGTGATACGTACTGATCTTTCCTTCACAAGAAGGCATTATTATCCAAAACACCCAGAGTGTAACGATTAAAGCAAAGCATTTCTTTGTTGAACTTACCTCATTATGATATCTCTCTCTCTCTCTCTCTCATAATTTAAACTAGGAACATCGTTGGAGTTAAGAACGAGGCCCTATGTACAAGAGGCTGGCACCTATATTTATTATTATTCTCTATGACAACCATATGGCAGTCATCATTCTATACTATTTATACAACCCACTTTGATTCAAAATAGCAAAACAAAATCTAGAACGTGCAATTAGCGAAGGGTATACCTTAGATATGGGACACTACAAAACGTGTCAACTTTTAAGTTTTAAAGGACTAAATTTGCATCCCAAAATTTTTGTTAGGGACTAAAATGGGGTTTTGTCTTAGATTTATTTTGAAGTATAACATAATCTTAAACCATAAAAACTTTACAAATACAAAATCACTTTATAGAGGAGTTTTATCCATACAGTGAAATCAAAATCATTTGTAGCTGAGACTGTATAAACTAACAAGAGACTGTATAAACTAACAATGATGTGACAAAAGCATAAATCTAAAGTAAGGCTTTGCTCATATATGCTATTATTAAGCACTCAAAATTTGCTTCTCTTTTGATTTAATTTAGCACCAAGATTTAAAGTTTTGTTAAGGCAGCTTCAACACTACCATGTGTACTCCAGGGAAATTTTAGCACCACTGGAACCAAATTAACTGTTCCAAAATTCCAAAAGCAAAAAATAAATGTTAATCGCGACCTTTTTCTTTCCTTTTTAATCAACACAGAGAATCTTATGGAGCTTTTTGTCATAGAGAGTATAAAATTAACTAAAGAACAGTTCCATGGATGTAAAGTGGCTGTGTTTGACTAGAAAAAATGCTTTGGTTTGACTTGACTAATGAGCCTTAAGATATATATCATGGAAACAAAATATTTAACCAAATAATTCCTAAAATCTTGTTGCAACAAGGAGGATGAGTCTGCTCTGGAGTTACCTTACCCAAATATTTAACCTCCTGTGTGGTTTGGGGTTCAATGGTTGGTGAATAAGGAAAGCTAGTATCCAGGTTTGCTATTTTTTTTTTTTTTCATTAAAAATGTTAAGTAGTTTGGTGTTTTTGGAGTTGTTTCTAATTTTCTAGAGTTTCTATTTAGATGTAATTGTTCCATAAGCTTATCTATGTTAGCCAGCGAATTTGACATCAATCAATATTCAATAGTTGAAATCTAGCAATATTTTTATTTGCATGCAAAATGAGATTTACAAAGAAAAAAAAATTAAACAGCAAAGGTTGTGAACATTTGATGTACAAATCTATAGAAACCTTTTATCCGTAGATACCAAAATTTCAGATTCAAGCTTCATTTCCTCTTCTTTGGGAGTAGGTTGTTGATCTGATCTTAAACCTCACCTAAGCATTAATAATCATGAGCAAACAGTATACTTCTATTTTTGGGTTTTCTACTAGCATTTTATTGGTTTAACAAACTTTCTCATTTATATAAATGCATGTATGTTTGTTTCTCCCCCGTCACTCCTACTTCAGTCAAATATTGTGGAGCGCCATTTCAATGATCTATTACAAAGATATGGAGACGTTGTAGCAGTTGATTTAACTCATAAAGTATGGCTCATATCTTCTCACTTCATACCCTATTACATGAATCTGCCACTACTTTCGTATATTAGATGGCAATGATATTCATGGTTGAGTAAAAATGTGTTTGGTTTTTTGTTTCGCTGCCAGTTTGTGCATACAGCAGGCTACTTTATGGACTTTTCGCATCATAACATACTTAAATAATTCCTTATTTTCACATCCCCTTTTCTTTTCCTATGAAATTTTAAATAGAAAAAAATGAAGGCTAAGAATTGGCCAAGTTTAGTTTGCAATTCCCTGAGGCTAATCCACTTTCGTGTAGTTTGCAGGGTGCCCTCGATCTGATAAGCGGTCACTAGACTGTAAGAAGCATCAGGGCCTAGTGCCACTATTTTCTTCCACTCCCAATCTTAAAAAGTGTCATGACATTGATAGATCCTGTCATTTCTTGCTTGCATGACATAAATGTTATAGCTTGAAGAAATCATGGCTGGTAGCCATCTAGCCAAGAAACCAGTTCTTTCCTTTTTTTTTTTTTTTGTGCCAACAAACAATAGCTAGAACTACTTTCCTGACACACCAAAAAGTGTTGCAGTTTGCATTGTTGTATAATTAGCATTAGCATATTCATCAGACAGAATATTGGTACTCATAACATAAACTAATTAACTTGATCCTGACAAGCCACTTCACTATTTAAGCACACAAAAAATTTAGATTTTGTTTGTATGCATACATTATTATTCTCCTTATCCTAAGATAGCTTATATAACAAATTTTCAATCTTGTTGACATGTTTGATTGAAAACTATAATCATGTATCCCTATAGCTGGAGCAACTGCAGGGACTATGGCAATTGTGAAAGCTAGTGGAAGATAGTTATGTTTAAGGCCCCTTTTTAGTGGTCTCTTAAGATAAATTCTCAATGAGGTGATATAATTACACTAGCCATTAAAAATTGTGAAAAATCAGCTTTCCAATGTTTATAGTCAATTATCACAATATTTATAGTCAATCAGCTTTCCAATATTTATAGTCAATCATCACAGTATTTGAGTCAACATGGTTCCTGTTAGATTCTTTGTTCCTCTCTTCCACATCTTCTCTATTCCTTTTATTGAGCTACATGAATCTAAAATCCTTAGAAACAAGTTGCTAATGGACTTGAAATAATTTCAACATCTAAGTATATGAAAGTCATTATAAAGGGAACCCAATATTAAATCCAACACATACTTCAAATTGCAAACAAATTCATACAAACTATTATCAGTATATGTTTTACTCTTCTCAAGCTACTTCCAACACAGCAAAACTAATAAGTGTAGTAGACATTCTTTAATATAGAGGAAAAGATGGAAAACATTTATGTATAACCTTACCTATGAAATAAAACCATGCCATTCGCCAATAAGGATTGATGCACAACACAGTTATGAACCCCAACAGTATTGTTATATAAGATGCTACAAAACTCCAATAGAATGCCACCATGTCCACTACTGCTTCCTTTTCTTTTGTGTTATTGGATTGTGATGGAGGTGTACCTTCACACTTGTGCTGGAGAAGTGGTCCACATAGACTAGGATTACCCCTGTAGTTGTTCTCATCAAAGTTTGCAAACTGTCCTGTACTAGGTGGTATTCCAGAAAGATTGTTATATGAGACATTGAAGGCTGACAGAAAGTTCAAATGGGTTAGTTCATTAGGTATCTGACCACTCAAGTTGTTGAAGGACAAGTCTAGGCTCTCTATCTGCTTTAGATTTGAAAAAGTTTTTGGAATAGATCCCGACAAGTAATTATGGGATAGGTTCAAGGCTCGAATTTGTCGCAAGTTTCCAATTTGAGAAGGAATGATGCCAGTCAACTTATTGCATGATAAATCTAACCCATTCATGATCTCTAGGATCTTACCTTGGTATGAGTAATAATTGCTCTTTGTTCTGAATTCCACTACTGCTAGTACCTCATCCATTGATTCGAGTGGCAATGTAGATGATAAGGATAAATTAGTGGCAAAAGAGAAGTAGCGTTCAAAATTGTCTAGGTAACTCATTGGGATTTCAAAATTGGGATCATCATCATCATCTCTTAACATTCCAAATGACAAGTTTTTGAAGCAAGATGGTATTGAACCATTGATCACATTGCGAGAGAGATCCATGATCGTGATATTTTTTAATTGACACAATTGAATTGGAATGTGACATCCAAAATTGTTCCCCCCGAGTAAAAGAACTCGTAATTCTAAGAGCTTATCCATCCAATAGGGAATATATCCAGAAAATTTGTTGTCCCTCAAGTCTAGTGTTACAAGCTGTGAGCTTTTGGACAAACTGAACGGTATAGAACCTGAGAGAGCATTCTTTTGCAAATACAAGAACCTTAGGGATGATGTGTCAAAATCTGGGACTGAACCAGATAATCTATTTCGAGATAGATCCAACATTTCAAGTCGCGTCATGTTGGAAATCCCAAACGGAATCTCTCCTTCTAATTGATTTTCTGCCATAAGAAGGATATTCATGGAAGAAAACTTGACAATTGAACTAGGAATTGCACCCGAGATGGAATTATTGGATATGTCCAACACCAGAAACAACCCTTTTTGACTGTTCGGTAATACCTCTTTAAGGGTCCCATTGAATTTGTTATTGTTGAGGTATAACGCCCACAAACCCGTGCAGTTTGATAATCTAGGAATATTTCCATGGAGAAAGTTGTTGGAAAGCTTCAAGATTGCTAGGTTTCTGCAATTTTTGGCCAAATTTTCAGGTAACTCACCTGAGAAATGGTTGTGAGACAAATCCAAGGACCAAAGTTCTCCCATCTCTCCAATGGATGCAGGTATGTTTCCTTCATAGTTGTTCATTGATATGTTCAACTCATGAATGAAAGGAAGGAAAGTACCAATATCTTTTGGAAGCAAACCACTGAGATTGTTGTTTGATATGTCCAAGTGCCGTATGCCCTTTATGAAGGAGAATGACTTAAGGTTTCCCACAAATGAGTTATTCCTCAAACTTAAGAATTTCATTCTTGAGTTATTGTGTATCAACCAATTTGGAAATTCCCCAACCATTTTGTTGTGGGAGAGGTCAATATACTGCAAATCATGTTGATATAGAAGGAAGCTAGGAATGACACTTCCTTGATCCCTGTTTAGGTTGCAACTTTGAATAATGAGGGATTTCAATTGAAATGCAGGAAGCCACTGTGTGTTTTCAGTTTCAACTTGTGCCTGAGGGCTTTGTGATGAAATATAGAGAACTTGAAGCTTGGAATAGTTAGCCAAAGTGTTCAATGAAAATGATCCTTGAAAGTAGTTTTCAAGAAGAGACAAGTATTCAAGGGATGTGAGATTGTTTGTGAAGGATGGAAAGTTTCCACTTAATAGATTGTATGAGAGATCAAGGGCAGAGAGGTTTGTTAAGTTGCCTAGACATTCGGGGAGTTGACCAGTAATCATGCTGTAGCTAAGATCCAGCTCTACAAGGCCCTTCATATTGCACAATCCTGCCATAATTAATATGTCAAGTTGCAGCTTGTATTGTGAAATAGCTTTGGCTAGAGCAAAGTCATGGAGATTAATATTTTGCCTTTAAAAGATTAGGGAGAATAACAATTTAAGGGATCCTTTCAATTTTTTTTTTTTTTTTTTTTGAGTATATTTTCACTTCAGGCTAATTAATAAAAATAGTAATTGACTTGTAAATGTAGTTCATAGATTTTTTTTTTTCTTTTTGGCTGACAGAGCTAATAGATTAACTAATTTACAATTCTAGTTAATTATTTTAAGGGGTCATTTGATATACCTGAAAAAATCATGTATAATAGTATAAGAAATGGTAATATAAGGCCTAGTAGTATTAAATCTGTTAAAATTTTAATACTATATAGTGTTTAGTATGATATTATATAAGATATTATATTACATAATATAATACTACACTCTTTCTATTACAAATAATTTTAATCATAAGTAAATATTTCATAAGAAATAAAATTATAGTAAAATAAAAACTGTTATTAACTATTCAGTTGTGAATTTAAAAATAAAAATTTATTATGTTTATTTTATTTATTTTAAATATTCATTATTTTTATTATTTAAAATTTTAATTTATATTAAATTTTATTTGTTATTTATCTCATTATTTTTAATAAGTATTTCTTATTTTAATAAAATATAAGTTAACAAAGAGACGATACCTTATTTCTCTTATATATCTTAGTATTATTTGCTTGTACCTTTTTCATAACATATAAAAAAAATTTATATCAAAATAATAAATTTTATTAATTAGTAAAATTTAATTTAAAAATAAATATTATAATTGAGATATCTATTTATTATATATAATTATAATTACATTTATATTAAATATCATTAATATTATTCATTATTTGTTTATATTTACATATTTTAATAATTATTAATTATATATATTTTTATACTAGTTTGAATAATTATTTTTATATTGAATATTATTTATTTAAATTGTTAAAAATTATTTTCATATAATTTTATTATTATTTATTGTAGAGTTATTTTTATTTTAATAAAAATGTATTAAAAAAAAGGAGTGAAATGGGCTTGATATATCAGAAGTTAATCAAGCATAATTCTATGTCACTATATTTGATTAAGTTATCCATTATTTTGATATATAAAGAAAATTTGATGAATAAGCATTACCATTACATTGCGCGTATCAAACAACTGATAAAATTATAATATATTATATTAGTTTATTCTATTATGCTTACTAAAGCATGCCAGACATAGTTTAGGGTGAGTTTAATAAGGAAGTAAAAATGGGAGGTAAATTTCCATGGATTGTATTTATATAAAATTTTACACATAAATTCAATTTATTAAAATTTACCTTTTATTTTTAGCCATTTACTGAACACACCCTAAATAAAAAATATGTGGCATAAATATCTTAAGTTTTGGACAAAAATCTCATTTTTGTCCCTAACGAAAATTATGAGGGGGACAAATTAGTTTCTCAAAATTTAAAAGCTCAACAATAGTTCTTCACCATTCAAAAAGAGGGATATGTTATTCCCTACGTAAACTCGTCATTAATTAATAAGCAATTTTGAGGATAAATTGTCTCAGTTTGATTGTTAATAAAAACAAAAATGAGACAATGAAGTCCTTAGAATTTATGCTAGATTCATGAGAGAGGCTAACTTGTCTCTCTTTTTTGAATGATGAAGGAGTATTATTAGACTTTTAAATTTAGAGAGACTAATTTTTCTGCTGAAATTTTCATTAGGGATGAAATTGCGGTTTTTGTCTAAATTTTAATCCTTCCTTGATATTATGCCATCGCTCTGGTCAATCTAATGTAGACGCCAAATAGAAAACCTCTTATAAATTAAACACGTAATTTGTTTAGCACCTTGAATTGAGCCACCAAATCGATTCTCACTTAGGTCTAACATTTCCAAGCTTTTCAAATTCTGGAAATCTGCAAGAAGAGAATGTTATTAGAGATCATTTTGCTGGGAGTTAGCAAATTGGAGATATAATTTTTCATTTGTTTGAATCAATTGTCTTAACAACATGTGTGTTTAGTTCCATTTTGAGCCTAAAAGTCAACTACATCGCAATTTTTAATAGAGTCAAAATTCTTTTAGTAAAAAATCAATTAAAGCTATCCGATTAAACCCGGTTTTAAAAGCATACCAATAAGATAGGATGAATTAAACAATAATTCAATTTGCTTTTAGTTATTCGAAATGGAATATTGTAGGAACAACAATTCGTCATGAATAAAGCCACTGAGGAAAGTAGAGCTTAGATCCAATAGCTCCAGCTGACTAAAATTCACAAAATCTATTGTATAAAGCATAAGAAAAGAATATAACAATTTTGTCAGAGAGGATACTGGCAAGTCGTGGGTTTATCAATCATTGGTAGTCATAGAAGAAAAAGGCAGAACTTGAAGACACATGCCTTGAGCAGAAGTACCCTTGAGCTTCAAAGTACTTAGCAATATTAATCCATTCAAACTTGGAAGGATCGATGCTGCTATTAAGGCTGGAAGTGAGTCGAGCCGAGTTGAGCCTGAGCTGGGCATGGCTCAAACTTGGCTCATTAATATTAGGTCGACTCGAGCTCGAGCTCGAGCTCAAAATGAGCCTAATTTCCAGGCTCGACCTCAGCTCACCAAAAGCTTATCGAACTCAAGCTAACTCATGAGTTGCTCAAACTTAATGAGATAGTTCAAGTTAGATATAAATCAAGTCATTTTGGTTTAATAAACTATATGATATTTAGTGATAAGAACATAATCTCAACAACAACAACAATAATAATAATAACAACAAAATAGAATTTTGTTTATATAAACACTCACACACACACACACACACACATATATGTATGTATGTATCGAGCCAGCTCTCGAGCTAATGAGTGAAATATAGTAAAGCTCAAGTTTGGCTCATTTAATAAACGAGCTCAAATCTCTAACTCAATCTCGACTCCAGCTTATTGAGTTATTAATGAATCGAGTCAAAAATAGCTCACGAACTGACTTGACTCACTTCTACCCCTAATTGCTATTCAGTAAATTAAATGAAAGATCTAAGATTTCCAATTTATTCAATCTTGGCAATCCTTCAAAAGAAGTAGAGCAACGAGAGGTTTAAACATTAAGGAAAGAATTAAATATATTTTTAGTCTTTGTAGATATAGTGAATTTTGATTTTTGCCCTTACAAATTTTTAGTTTGATTTTGATCCAATGTTTTTTTTCTTTAAATGTTAGGATTTTTTCCTTGTTCTAAATTTTTGGTCCTTATCAATATTAAAATATGTATTTAGTATCTTCAAATATTAAAATTTTATTTTTGATCCTTATGAATGTTTAAAAATTTTCTTTTGATCATTATAAATATTACAATTAACAACTGGGTTAGACCCCAAAATTAGAATTCATTATATTTAGAAGGAAATAAAATTTGTTATTCCATAATTTACAAGAGAACTAATTAATGTGATGAAATAAGTACCATACGGAAAAGAAGCCACATAAAAAAAATTCTTAAAACTTCTTTAAAATAAGAAAAAGCACTTATTTTAATTAACATATATGTATAAGAATTATATAAAAATATAAAAAAAATTATGCCTTTTCTGTGAAAATAAAAGAAGGTGTAACAATCCAAATGACATACATTAGAGAGGTAAAAGTGTTTGCTACTTTAACCAACTCTTTATAGTTACTTAACTAAATGCACAAACTTTTTCATTATTTCAAAATTATATAAGAGGTTTTTATAATATGCTTTCATTTTCAATCCAACCATGACACTCGTTCTAAGTATAGCTGCCAAAATGGGTCAGCCCGACCTATTTAGGCTAGGTCACTTCGGATCGGGTCATTTTTGGGTTAGGCTTGATCGAGCTAAGCTAGGTTTCAATTAGCAAAATGCCAGCCCAATCCAATCGTATTCAGGCCACGCGCTGGATCATGGGCCAGCTTAATAATTTTTCAAATGCAATAAATATATTCTTGAAACAATTGAAAAAAATTAGATTTAAAGAAAAATGATGATCTTATTATTGCTTTATGGTGAATGTGCAAGATTAATAGACAAAGGTATAACTTTTTTTTTTTCTGGTAATTAGACTTGGCAATTTTACTTGAAACAAAAATTAAGCTATAACTTTCAATTATTTTTAACTTTTATTAGCATATTTTTTGCAATTTAACCTTTTTTAAGTGAAAAAATGGCCCAAATAACCCAAGCTCAAATAGTAATGACTCATATTTGAAGCGAATTATACAAAAAATACAAAGAGGTGTTCGGGCCATTTGTAACAACCCAAGGTTATATATAACATAAGTTTTAAATTTCTTTGAATTATGGACCTTTGAATGATCTTTTAGATTAATATTCTTAAGTATTTGGAAGTTTTGGAGTGGAGATGTGTTTAGAAGTATGATTAAGGCATAGAAATGCAAAGAAAAAAAAGGGTACCAGTGCCCAAGTGGTGGCATTCTAGTGCCTAGGTGATGGCAGTTTGGCATCCAAGTGGTGGCAGTGTGGTGCCTAAGCGCTGGTTGTGCTACAAGATTGGAGTTTTAGGTGTTTAGGCGCCCGCTGGACAGGAATAAGAGAGGGTTCTCGACCCTTCTCTCTCATTCTTCGCCAAACTTCTCTCTCTCTTCTTTCTATTTCTTCCTTCTTTCCCCCCACATAATCCCATCAATTCTTCACCAATTCCTACTCAAATCTATCACTAAATCCATCTTTTTCGTATCATCATCATCTTAGCTTGGTTCTTCTTCCCTTGGAGCTCTCTTTCTTTCTTCTTTTTAGTGACAAAAAACAAAGATAGGAGGAGACCCACTGCTTTCCTCACACTCCACCGCTTTTCTCCACTTTCAAAGGTAATTCTCGAGCCTAAACCTCCTTATAATACCATGGATTAGCTAGTTTTTCCATGAATTCAAAGTTTAAGCAGCATATGAGAGGGGGTTAGGATTCAAGAATTGGGAGTTTTTGCGCTATGAGATTAATTCGAGTGAATTCTTACAATAATTAAGTTGTGAGAGTCTAATTTATATATGTGTCATGTTAGATAATCCCAGGGATCCCCTGGTGGCTTTGAGGCTTCATAGACTAAAGCTCGTTCCTTTTTGGACTTGATCTGTGAGTTGATAATATATCTATAATTTGTTTTAAGTATATGTATGATTTTATAAATGTTATGTCTATGGGTTGAGTTGTTAAAAGTCAAAAGTTTAAATAGCATTTGATTAAACTACCTCATTGAATCTTTGAAAGACAAAATGTATTACTCCTCTATATATATTTATGTATACATGTAGGACAAGCTAATTTGGAAGTTGATTTCTAATACTTGAGTAATTGGATAGAAAGAGGATATAGTTTCATATTATTAGAAATTTGTGACATTTTAAATCCAATGTTTTGAAATGGAACATAAGGCACTTTAAATTGAATGAATTTAAAATTATGGTACTTAGACGTTATGTTTGATAACATAGAAATTTTATGGAATTATGAATCTCATCCTTTGATTATGCAAGACTATAATGATTAAGGAATTAAACGGGATTCAGGAATTAGTATTATGAATACTGAAGCTTGATATGTTGAGAACTATGAAATTCTAATGTTCTAAGAGTTTAAGCAATGTATCTAAAATTGAAGAACTTGGTTTCCAGAATAAGTTATTTAAGGAATCTTATTTGAAATATTGAGCGAATGGTTTTCTTCATGGGAGGGATCCTTAACAGAACTATATGCTAACAGCAGGGATGTTAGCCTGTGGTGCACCTTGGTAAAGAATTATAGGCACATTGGGGATGGGTTAATGGGGCTACCCAGATGTGAGGATTCACACTAGGGATGGGTGTTAGGGCGGCCTAGTTGTGGATTGGATTTTGTACTGCTAGGGTCAAGTTGTCAGGGTCGTCAAGCTGGGAGATAATTTTGGAATAGAATTCCCCCTTAAAATGCACAATTATTATACTTTTATTATAAATGATTGGATATAGTTATTTTTAGATGTACCATGGTTATATATACAAAGAAGTTTATGCTAGTTGAATTCCGAAGGTGATTTAATGAACTATAGATATTTTAGAGGCATATCATATATCAAGCATTTTTTATGGAAACCTTTACAACATTTTCTACATACATGAGTATTTATGCTTGAAAGAGGTAATGAAAACTAACTCATGGAATTACAAGAATGTAGAGGATTTGGGTTTCAAGTTTTACTATTATGAATCTTTAAGAATATATGATTTTCATATTAAATATATGTTTTATGAAAAAACATATGTTTAGCTTGTCCCACTTTGTTGCAGGTATATTATCTCTCACTGAGTCTATATGACTCACTCTTTTTCTTTCTTCATGTTTTTAGACAGGTGTAGATTCATGCTTGAGTGTCTACTGCTGGCTAAAGTTGTTGGATTTCTAGTAAATCCACACTCTTGTTCATGTCGTTTCCAAGGTTGTCCATTTTTGAAATTCATAATTGTTTAAATACGATTGTATATAATCTTAATGATGCTCTAATAACCCATAGGTAGGGTCCTACCTATGTTGATTTATTTGTTGTAGTAAGAGAATGTTTATTTTTATTTAAGACCAGTTTGAATCTTCATGATTATGGATTAAAGTTTTCTTGAATGGATATGTATATATATTTTTTCATAAGTATGAAGGTGTTTTAGACTCTTATATTGTGTGATGTGGGGTACAATCTGTGCAGGGAGAGAACCTATATTTGGGAATAGTTTTGAATACAAAGAAGACTCTGCCCAATTTTTAGGAATATCTGTGGAGAAAGGCTTGCTAGGGGACTTGTCCCCTATGCGCCAATCACAGCCCTAGTTGGGTCATGACAAACTTGGTATTAGAGCTCTAGGTTTCCTTGTAGTTAATGAAGCAAGTATCTTTTGGTAAGATCACAATTATACAAATGGAAGTGCACCCATTTTCACAGTTTATAACACTAGAAGAGGCCTTTAGGATCGTCCTTGTTATCTATCCATCTATCATGTCTCATTTGTTCCTTTTTTGCTATACATTGGAATCTCGATTTCCTTTTGTATGTTCATGCTGTTTGATGAGAAGGTTTCCCTACGAACTAATCTTGTACATGTGTACTAATGGATGTTTGGCTTCCGTGATACAATTCAGATGTGATTCTTTCTCGAGACAAGAGAGACTTTAAGATGGAAATAGATGTTATGGTCATATTGATTAGATAGGTTGAAAAGTCATTCATATGAAGAATGTGAGCTAGCTATCTTCAATTCAGAATAAAGAACTAGTAAAAATGAGGATGGTGTGGCACATTGTTCAATAACAAGTTGGTATGATGTCCTAGAGTTGGACAAAGTATGAGGACAAAGAAGAGGTTCACTAGTGTGGTTCTAGTAACCTTGTAAAAAGTACTATAGGAGAAGTAAATAAGCTAGAAGTATTTGATCTATCCCTAGGATTGATTGTAGCAGGAATTATAGGAGAGTATATTACTTTTCTTGAAGAAATGAACTATCATTAGTATAAAATAAGATCTGACATAGTAGTTAGGAGATAAAAAGGATATTGCTTTAGTTGAGAATATGTTAAGGCTCTAGACTATAAATTACCTTAAAGTCTAAAGATCTTAATGTTGAGTTTGTAGACTGCAGTAGATAAAGGAATACTTTTAAAAGTGGTACCCAAGTTAGTATGTTCATGGAGATATGATAATGATTCCCCCCAGCTAGACTAATTAATGGTGTAAGAGAAAAAAAATAAGCATAGTAATTCAGATAAGCAGGTCAAGGGATTTGACCTTAAGAGTCATTATTAGCAAAGGATTTCTACAAAAGGCGAGGCAAAACATGATTGGTCTTCGTCACCATACCTCACGTGGTATAGGTTATGTGAACTAGGTTGGTAAGGTCTTTACACCTAATATTTTGGCATTAAGGGGCTGTGTTAATAGGTTGGATAACTTAGATGTCGAGACATATAATAGTGATAAGGAATCCTAGAAGAAAGTTCATGGGGATGCTTCAAGGCAAACCTTGGTAAACCCAAATGTTTTTCTTTTAGCAATGCTTGCATTACTGAAATGGAGAGAAGTGATACCTAAAGAGAAAGAAACTCATGACCCTGAGATATACGGGAAGAATTGTATCTAAGATAATGGCTTGATGTGGGTTCTCTTGCTTGAAATAAGCTCACGTTTATAGATGCTTTAGAGGATGTCCCTTCAAACAAGGATACTGGACATTGTGATTCTGATAGCCATAGGGAACTAAATGAGAACAATTGTAAGAGGGTGTGATATTCCTCCTAAGGATTGGATTAGTGGTGTAGTTTGATAAACCATGGCTTTCCTTTAGTGGAGAGTCATGTTTTGCAAGCCTTTAGGTTGAAATTAGGAATATCAAGAATTTTAACTCAAGGAACAAGAAAGGAACCTTAGGGATAAGAAATAGTTCAAATGATTGAGGTCAAAGCGGGGGCAAATCGGAATAAGAAATAAATTTCTTGTCGAGGGATGTGGAATGATTATGTTGACCACAAAGGGAAAAAAATGAGAAGGACAGGCAAAATGCATAGGGATTGAGGAAGAGCTTGAGAAAGCCCTCCCTAGAAGGGTGTATAGGAATCTTAAGGATGGAAGACAAGGAAAGCTGCCTTAAGAGTAGAATTGGAATGCTCCATGTTGATTGTGCAAATGAAAAGAGGTAAGCAATATTAAAGAGAAAGATTTGTTACGGGCTCAAATTGTCTGACTCACGCATGATATTTGAATGAGGTACGCTTACTTGAAAAGGGCATGGAGTAGTTATGAATTAAAGAGATCAAATTACTAGTGTAAGTATAGACTTCATTATCTATGATGGACAAGGTAAGGCCATCCAAGGTAAATGGTAAAAAATTAAACAAGTCATTGAAGGATGTCAAGGAAGTTAGAAAAAAAAAATGGATACAGACTGATCAGAAAGGGTTGCGAAGTAGTAATTGTGATTGTAGATTTAGGATAAGAGCTAAATGGATATCTGTCCAGAGTTGAGGTTTCTGAGGATGGTGCATGCTAAGTTAAAAGGTATTTAAAAGGTTTCTCTATAGCTAAAAAGTAGACCCTTAGGGAAGGGTGGATTGCATAAGAAGTCGACCAATGATATATTTTTCATGTGGAACGGTAACAAGGGATTTTAGTTGAAACATTATGGAATTTTGATCCATGTTAAGAGAAAAGGAAAAAAAAGAGAGTTAAGCAAATAGGAAGGAAAAAGAAATAATCCAGAATATAGTCATCATATGCTGCAATTTAGAATGGACAAGTGTAGCAGCTTCTCGGTTACTAGTGTAATAAGGGCACATCCGGGGAAAGGAATTAGAGAGCAAGAATGTATAAGTAGTCATGTTGATAGGATTTAAGATGGAAGAGCTCATTTGAAATTTGGAGGATCGAATTTAATAAAGGGGGAGAAATATAACACCCCAAGGTTATATATAACATAAGTTTTAAATTTCTTTGAATTAGGGACCTTTGAATGATTTTTTAGATTAATATTCTTGAGTATTTGAAAGCTTTGGAGTAGAGATATGTTTAGAAGTATGATTAAGGCATAGAAATGTGTAAAAAAAAAAAAAAGGGTACAAGCACCCAGGTACGAGCTATGTTGCAAGATTGTAGTTTTAGGTGTCTGGGTGCCCAAGCGCCAAGACGCCCATTGGATAGGAATAAGAGAAGGTTCTCAACCCTTCTCTCTCATTCTCCCCCAAACTTCTCTCTCTTCTTTCTGTCTCATCCTTTTCCCGCCCATATAATCCCAACAATTGTTCACCAATTCTTACTCAAATCTATCACCAAATCCATCTTTTTCATGTCATCATCATCTTAGCTTAGTTTTTCCCTTGGAGCTCTCTCTCTCCTCTTTTTAGTAAGAGAAAATGAAGGTGGGAGGAGACCCACCGCTTTCCTCCGCTCTCTAAGGAAATTCTTGAGCCTAATCCTCCTTATAATACCATGGATTAGCTAGTTTTTCTATGGATTCAAAGCTTAAGCATATGAGAGGGGGTTAGAGTTCAAGAATTTGGTTTTTTTGCTAAGGTTAGTTTGAGTGAATTCTTACAATAATTAAGTTGTAGGAGTCTAATTTATATCTTTGCTACATTAGATAATTCCAGGGATCCCTTGGTGGCTCCGAGGTTTCGTAGTGCTAAAGCTCCTTCCTTTTTAGACTTGATCTGTGAGTTGATAATATATCTATAGTTTATTTTTAAGTATATATATGATTTTATAAATGTTATGTCTATGGTTTGATTTGTTAAAAGTCACAAGTTGAAATAGCATTTGATTGAACTACCTCATTGAATCTTTGAAAGACAAAATGTATTACTCCTCTATATATATTTATGTATACATGTGGGACAAGCTAATTTGGAAGTTGATTTCTAATACTTGAGTAACTGGATAGAAAGAGGATATAGTTTCATATTATTAGAAATTTGTGACATTTTAAATCCAATGTTTTGAGATGGAACTTAAGGCCCTTTAAATTGAACAAATTTGAAATTATGGCACTTAGATGTTGTGTTTGCTAACATAGAAAATTTATGGAATTATGAATCTCATCCTTTGATTATGCAAGGCTATAATGATTAACGAATTAAATGGGATTCAGGAATTAGTATTATGAATACTGAAACTTGATATGTTGAGAACTATGAAATTCTAATGTTCTAAGAGTTTGAGCAATGTATCTAAAATTGAAGAACTTGGTTTCTAGAATAAGTTATTTAAGGAATCTTATTTAAAATATTGAGCAAATGGTTTTCTTCACGGGAGGAATCTTTAACAGAACTGTACGTTAATGGCAGGGACGTTAGCCCTTGGTGCATCTTGGTAGAGAATTATAGGCACACTAAGGATGGGTTATTAGGGCAGTCCAGATGTGAGGATTTACACTAGGGACGGGTGTTAAGGTCGCTTAGTTGTGGATTGGATTTTGTATTGTTGGGGTCGAGTTATCAGGCTGTCCAGCAGAGAGATAATTCTAGAGTAGAAATCCCTCCTGAACTGCACAATTGTTATACTTTTATTATAAATGATTTGTTACAATTATTTTTAAATATACCATGGTTCTGTATACAAAGAAATTTAGTCTAGTTGAATTTAGAAGGTGATTTAATGAACTATAGATATTTTAGAGGCATGTCATATATCAGGCATGTTTTCTAGAAACCTTTATGATATTTTCTACATATGAGTATTTGTGCTTGAAAGAGGTTATGAAAAGTAACTCATGGAATTACAAGAATGTAGAGGATTTCAATTTCAAGTTTTACTGCTATGAATCTTTGAGAATATACGATTTTCATAATAAATGTATGTTTTATGAAAAAATGTATGTTTAACTTGTCCTACTTTTATTATAGGTATATTATCTCTCACTGAGTCTATATGACTCAATCTTTTTCTTTCTCCGTATTTTTAGACAGGTACAAATTCATGCCTGAGTGGTTGCCACGAGCTAAAGTTGTTGGATTTCCAATAAATTCATACTTTTGTTTATGTGGTTTCCAAGACTATCCATATTTGAAATTCATATTTGTTTAAATACGATTGTATATAATCTTAGTGATGCTCTAATAACCCATAGACAGGGTCCTACCAGTGTTGATTTATCTATTATAGTAAGAGAATGTTTATTTTTACTTAAGACCAGTTCGAATCTTTATGATTATGGATTAAAGTTTTCTTGAATGGATATGCATATATATTTTTTCAAAAGTATGAAGGTATTTTAGACTCTTATGTTGTGTGCTGTGAGATGCATTCTAAGAATGCCTGGATTCCCAATGATTTTGTGCGTCTGTGTTATCTGTGCAGGAAGAGGACCCGTATTTAGGAATAGTCTTGAATAAAAAGAAGACTCTGTCAAGAAAGGCTTGCAAATCCCCTATACGCTAGTCACGGCTCTGGTTGAGTCGTGACACCATTGGATTGGCTCGACCCAAAGCAGGTTGGCCCATGCAGGATTGGGCCAAATTGGTTCAGGCTGAATTGGGGTAAATTTAATTTTTACTCCAATTTTTTTATCCTAGCTCATATTTTTTTGGGGTTGTTTGGGCCGGCCTTTTGGACTCTACCCATTTTGATAGCTCTAGTTCTAAGCTAAGTCTAGGCTGAGCAACTCCTCAAATGGATGAAATAAAGAAACGTTTAACAACATAATTGGTTTGTAATAGTTTTGCAGCTCGTGGAGAGATAGCTGTGTTATATGCCCTGCTGAGTTATTAGCACACTTGACTCGTTCCCAAGTGCAACAATTACTGGTTCTATCTTCAACCCATGATGCTAATTCACTCTCTACATCTGGACTCCCAACTGCTACGAAGTATGCTTTGATCTAGAGTTTCTTATTCTGTCCTTCTTTAAGCAGCCATTACATGTTTGCATTCGAAGTGCAACAAAATAAAGAATGGCACTTAGAACGAAAGACAACCTCATTTTTATGTATTCAACGTCAAGTCCTTTCCTTCACTCCTAAGGTTATAAATAGACACAATATATGATGATATGGGATTGATCTTAGTTTTGTGGCCCCTTCAACTTCACCAACAGTTTTCAATTTAGTATCATATTTTTATGTTTTTTATTATGAATATCAGACTCTTGATTTATTTAATAACAATATAGATTTGTATTTTTGTATTTCTGTAATTTTATTACTCAAAACTTTTAATCAAATTTGTCTTTTGTTTAAAAAAAATTGATATAATATAGCCGATTCATTTATTTTTTATTGAAACATTTGAAATTGAGTGAGATAAGATTTTAGTAATTTAAATTTTAAAAATTCTCTCTGGCTAAAGCAACATTTACAGATATATATATATATATATATATATATATATATCTTTTAACAAAATAAATATAAATCATCGTTGTGAACATGATTACTGCTTTTAAACGATCAAGATTAATGCAATTCATTTTTAATTCCTCATTAATTAAATATCGTTTTGCGCCTCTAGCCGCAATCCCCAAAAACAAAAAAAGATATTAAAAAAATCCACTATGGTCGGAAAAATGCAAAATAAATTGATGCAGCTGATCAACTGCTGAAGGAGTAATTCAACATAAATAAGATAGAAATAATGAAAAAATAATAAGTTATAACAAACTAATTAATACGAATAAGAGAAAACAAAGTTTATTAAATATTAAAGAAAGAAATTATATGGACTTAGTTATACTAAATAAAAAAACGTAATAAAAATATAACTTATAAGTATAATATTATTAAATTCTGAGACCTAAAATTTTGAAGGCTTCAAGCAAGAAATTTAGCAACCTTGCCATGAATCATATAGTAGAAAATAAATAAATAAATAAATAATGTGGTGCACGTTATATCTAGAATCTTATAGAAAAATTACATCATTTGTTATCATTATGTTCAGATTTCAACGCTAGGGATGTGTTTAGTATTTAGTGAAAATAGAAAGAGAATTTTTATAGAATAATTTCATGTATAAAATTATACATAAAGATCGAAGCTACAAATTTTACCCTGAATTTTCACTCCGAACCAAACATATCATATATGAAACTCCACGGGTCTCATTTAGAATCACACGTATTGTACTAAGTGTATAGTTAATTTTTTTGGTGATAAGAGTATATAGTTAATTTTTATCTAAGAATACCTCTGCTTCATCAAAATGAAAATGGCATGCAGTATATTTTATGGATATCATCAGTTGTCCTACAAAACATGCAGAGGTTGAAGATACTTGCCTTGATCAAAGAAAGAATAATTGATCTGGTTTGAATGAAGACTCAAAGTCCTCAGCGATGTTAGTCCATTGAAACTTTGAAGGATGCTGCCATGTAGTTCATTGCTTGACAGGTCTAAGGTCTCCAACTTCTTCAGCCTTGGAAATCCTTCAAAGATATATAGAGTGCAAAAAGGCGTTTAAACAAGTTTATTTTATTTTGTAATTAGCATTGCAAATGGGAGGAAGTAATTAAATACAATATGTGGGGGAAGTTGATATAATATAGCCGATTCATTTATTCCTTATTGATGCATTTGAAATTAAGTATGACAAGATTTTAGTGATTTAAATTTTGAAAATTCTCTCTAGCTAAAACGACATTTACAGGTAACATTATTCTACAAGTAATATATGTCTTTTAAAACATTCAAGGTTAAGGCAATGCTTTTTTAATTTCTTATTTATTAAAGATGGTTTTGCACTTCTAGCCGTAACCCAAAAAAAAAGATATTAAAAAAATTGCTATGTTTGGAAAAAGCAAAATAAATTGAAGCAACTAATCAACTGCTTAAGGAGAAATTCAACATAAATAAGATAGAAATAATAGAAAAAATAATAAGTTATAACTAACCAATTAAAACTAATAAGAGAAAACAAAGTTTATTAAATATTAAAGTAAGAAATTATATGGACTTCGTTACATCAAATAAAAAATGTTATAAAAATATAACTTATAGGTATAATATTATTAAATTATGAAACCTAAAATTTTGAAGGCTTCAAGCAAGAAATTTAGCAACCCTGCCATGAATCAAATTGTAGAAAATAAATAAATAAATAAATAAGGTGGTGTGCTTTATATCTAGAATCTCATAGAAAAATTACATCATTTGTTATCACTATGTTCAGATTTCAACACTATGGGTGTGCTTAGTATTCAATAAAAATGGGGAGAGAATTTTCATAGAATAATTTCATGTATAAAATTATATAGGAAGGCCGAAACTACAAATTTTACCCTTGAATTTTACCTCGAACCAAATATATCATATATGAAACTCCACGTGTCTCATTTAGAATCACACGTATTGTACTAAGTGTATAGTTAATTTTCTTGGTGATAAGAGTGTATAGTTAATTTTTATTGAAGAATGCCTTTGCTTCATCAAAATGAAAATGGCATGTAGTGTATTTTATAGATATTATCAGTTGTCTTACAAAACATGTAGAAGTTGAAGATACTTGCCTTGATCAAGGAAAGAATCATTGATGTGGTTTGAATAAAGTTTCAAAGTCCTTAGTGATGTTAGTCCATTGAAACTTTGAAGGATGCTGCCATGTAGTTCATTGTATGACAGGTCTAAGGTCTCTAACTTCTTCAACCTTGGAAATCCTTCAAAGATATATAGAGTGCAAAAAGGCGTTTAAACAAGTTTATTTTATTTTGTAATTAGCATTGCAAATGGGAGGAAGTAATGAAATACAATATGTGGGGGAAGTTGATATAATAAAGCCGATTCATTTATTCCTTATTGATGCATTTGAAATTGAGTATGACAAGATTTTAGTGATTTAAATTTTGAAAATTCTCTCCGGCTAAATCGACATTTACAGGTAACATTATTCTACAGGTAATATATGTATTTTAAAACATTCAAGGCTAAGGCAATGCTTTTTTAATTTCTAATTAATTAAAGATGGTTTTGCACTTCTAGCCGTAACCCAAAAAAAAGATTTTAAAAAAAAAATTACTATGTTTGGAAAAAGCAAAATAAATTGAAGTAATTGATCAACTGCTTAAGGAGAAATTCAACATAAATAAGATAGAAATAATAGAAAAAATAGTAAGTTATAACTAACCAATTAATACTAATAAGAGAAAATAAAGTTTATTAAATATTAAAGTAAGAAATTATATGGACTTCGTTACATCAAATAAAAAATGTTATAAAAATATAACTTATGGGTATAATATTATTAAATTATGAAACCTAAAATTTTGAAGGGTTCAAGCAGGAAATTTAGCAACCCTGCCATGAATCAAATTGTAGAAAATAAATAAATAAATAAATAATATGGTGTGCTTTATATTTAGAATCTCATAGAAAAATTACATCATTTGTTATCACTATGTTCAGATTTCAACACTATGGGTGTGTTTAGTATTCAATAAAAATGGGGAGAGAATTTTCATAGAATAATTTCATGTATAAAATTATATAGGAAGGCCGAAGCTACAAATTTACCCTTGAATTTTACCTTGAACCAAATATATCATATATAAAACTCCACGTGTCTCATTTAGAATCACACATATTGTACTTAGTGCATAGTTAATTTTTTTGGTGATAAGAGTGTATAGTTAATTTTTATCAAGGAACGCCTCTGCTTCATCAAAATGAAAATGGCATGTAGTGTGTTTTATAGATATTATCAGTTGTCTTACAAAACATGCAGAAGTTGAAGATATTTGCCTTGATCAAGGAAAGAATCATTGATATGGTTTGAATCAAGATTCAAAGTCCTTAGTGATGTTAGTCCATTGAAACTTTGAAAGATGCTGCCATGTAGTTCATTCATTGACAGGTCTAAGGTCTCCAACTTCTTCAACCTTGGAAATCCTTCAAAGATATATAGAGTGCAAAAAGGCATTCAAACAAGTTTATTTTATTTTGTAATTAGCATTGCAAATGGGAGGAAGTAATGAAATACAATATGTGGGGGAAGTTGATATAATAAAGCCGATTCATTTATTCCTTATTGATGCATTTGAAATTGAGTATGACAAGATTTTAGTGATTTAAATTTTGAAAATTCTCTTCGGCTAAATCGACATTTACAAGTAACATTATTCTATAGATAATATATGTATTTTAAAACATTCAAGGTTAAGGCAATGCTTTTTTAATTTCTAATTAATTAAAAATGGTTTTGCACTTCTAGCCGTAACCCAAAAAAAAAAGATTTAAAAAAAAAATTGCTATGTTTGGAAAAAAGTAAATAAATTGAAGCAACTGATCAACTGCTTAAGGAGAAATTCAACATAAATAAGATAGAAATAATAGAAAAAATAGTAAGTTATAACTAACCAATTAATACTAATAAGAGAAAATGAAGTTTATTAAATATTAAAGTAAGAAATTATATGGACTTCGTTACATCAAATAAAAAATGTTATAAAAATATAACTTATAGGTATAATATTTTTAAATTATGAAACCTAAAATTTTGAAGGGTTCAAGCAGGAAATTTAGCAACCCTGCCATGAATCAAATTGTAGAAAATAAATAAATAAATAAATAATGTGATGTGCTTTGTATCTAGAATCTCATAGAAAAATTACATTATTTGTTATCACTATGTTCAGATTTCAACACTATGGGTGTGTTTAGTATTCAATAAAAATGGGGAGAGAATTTTCATAGAATAATTTCATGTATAAAATTATATAGGAAGGCCGAAGCTACAAATTTACCCTTGAATTTTACCTTGAACCAAATATATCATATATAAAACTCCACGTGTTTCATTTAGAATCACACGTATTGTACGAAGTGTATAGTTAATTTTTTTGGTGATAAAAGTGTATAGTTAATTTTTATCGAAGAATGCCTCTGCTTCATCAAAATCAAAATGGCATGTAGTTGTTTTATAGATATTATCAGTTGTCTTACAAAACATGCAAAAGTTGAAGATATTTGCCTTGATCAAGGAAAGAATCATTGATGTGGTTTGAATCAAGATTCAAAGTCCTTAGTGATGTTAGTCCATTGAAACTTTGAAGGATGCTGCCATGTAGTTCATTGTATGACAGGTCTAAGGTCTCCAACTTCTTCAACCTTGGAAATCCTTCAAAGATATATGGAGTGCAAAAAGGCATTTAAACAAGTTTATTTTATTTTATAATTGGCATCGCAAATGGGAGGAAGTAATTAAATACAATAGGCGGGGCAAAGGAATAAGTTACCTTCATTGTTAATCCAACTTTCAAAATAGTTATGAGACAAGTCAAGGCTGAGCAGCTCTTCAAACGGACGAAACAAAGAAACATTGAACATCCAACCTCTCCTAGAGTAGTCTGTTAATTCGCCGAGGGATAGATCTGTAACGTGTCCTGATGAGATATTAGAGCATTTGACTAGTTCCCAAGCGCAACAATTGCTTGCTCTATCTTCAACCCATGATCTTAGTAGTTCACTTTCTGCATACCGCCCAAGTGGTGCAAAGTATGCTTTGATCTCGAGCAGGCCTATTCTCTCCTTCTCTAAGCAGCTATTACATGCTTGCATTCGAAGTGCAACAAAACAGAGAATGGCACTTAGAACGAAAGACTGCCTCATTTTTATGTGTTCAACTTCAAATCCTTTCCTTCACTTCTACGGTTATAAATAGGTAATATATGATATGGGATTGATCTTAGATTAGTGGCTCCTTCAACTTTACGGACAGCTTTCAATACATACTTTTCTTATGCAAGAAATTGTGTGTAAGGACAAATTGGAAAGACTTTTGAGTTGACTTGAGAAAAAGAAGTTTCGCAGCAAGGTTATTGCTTTTCAGCAAGATTGGAGTAATGAGACAATTCAGAAAAAATTAAAATATAATTCAAAGTCCAGAATTTAATAAGGAACGCCAATATTCCACACAAAAATCGCCGTATAGTGAAAGTTGTTCATATAGTATTAACACTTGACCCGACCCATTGGAAGCTCTTGCGTATAGAGAAAGTTGTTCATAGTATTAAAGCTTGAGCCATTGGAAGCTTTTTTCTGGGAAATCAAGTTGGAGGAGTGGGCCTTCATAGATGAACTAAGTTCGAGACATTAAGAACATTTTATGGCTGAAGAAATTGAACATATAGGATGTGGCATCAAACTCAGTTTCATCATGATGTCATCTATTCGAGCCTTAGTAGGTATATAACTATATGGTTTTAAATCATAAAATGCCTGCAACAGATTAAAAGAAGAAAAAGGGAAGAAATTTTAGAAAACAAAATCACCTGATCTTGGCTCAGTGAATAACTAATCTCGAAAAATTTAAAAATTAGCCAATCAATTGCAAAGCATAAAATGTCTACAAATTGTACTTTTCTTCAAACTCACATTTTAATTTAGCATAAAAAAGTATTCACTAAAGAACGAAACAAAGATCATTATATCATTATAGTTGGCTCTCAAAATCTCATCTATTAGACTTCATGCCTGACAATTTCTACTCATCCAATATCCACTAAATTACCCAAGTTGAGCATAACTTAATTGGAAAGACTTGGAGTTTAACTTGAGAAAAATAAATTTCATACCGGGGCGCCCGGTGTCTGCCCCCATTTTCTTTGCCAAATATTTCTATAGTTTAGAATTTTTTTCATTTCACAACTGTCAGGTCCGGTGTGTTAAATGATTACTTGTATCTTTTTCAGCATAACAATAAATTACCTGATTAGAATAATTGATTTGTATTAACATATGGTTGGTTGGAGTGGTATGGAGTTCCAACTATTTAATCAACAATCTCGAATTTAAACTCTGAAAATCGAGAAACCTATGCTTAGAATCAGACGTAGTTGGTAGCCTAAAGATCAATCAAATACCAGTGGTCAAAGACCCAAAAAAAGAAAAAAAAAAAGAATAATTGGATTATAAATTTAAAGGGCTTCATTTTCTCCACTACCAACCAACTGCCCTTTTTAAGATTTTACACTTCAATTTTCCTGACATGAGCACGGCTCCTAGATATTGTTCAACTCTATTCTATGTCAAAAACAAGTACTTCTTGCGGGGAAGATGAAATCTATTATTCATATTATTATAAAATTATTTTAATTAATTTTAATGTCAATAAGTTAAAATTTAATTAATAAGTATTATAAAATTATTTATTTATATAATTCATAAAAAAATTAAAAAATAAATAAAAATAACATACTTATACTTTATTATGGTAAGAATATATATATCATTTTAACTAACTATAATTTAAAAAGAAAATACACTTTTATTTTCATTTTCTTCTCTTAATTTTTTTTTTTTATTTTCTTTCCCCTCATTTTATCTCCTTATCCAAATAAACCATTCTGCCAGTTTGGTTAGCACAAAAAATTGATGGAAGAGGGAAAAAAAAAAACCATGGGGCTCATCTTTTAACTTTTAATAATAGTGAAAATGCTAGAGTTAATAAAGTTTGAGAATTTAATTTCAAAATAAATTTAATAATTTAAATATTAATAAAATAATTACTTATTAATATTATTATGCTATTATTTATTTATTTAATTTATAAAAAGTATTTAAAAAATAATTTAAAACAAATTATTTATTTTTTATTGTAATAAGAATATTTATATTATTTTAATACTATTTTTATTTCCTTATTTTATTTTTTTCTCTTTTTCTTCTTTTTTACATTTTTTCTCTCATTTTCTTTCCTCATCCAAACAAATTATTAACATTTTCTTTCCTAATGTTTCATTTTCTTCACAGTAATGGGAAGAAAACTACAAAATTGAGCCCCACATGTTTTTTATTTCTTCTCTCCATTTTCTTTTGTGTACCAAATGGGAGAAAATCACCTTTCCTTTTATTTTCTATACCCCCATTGTCCATCCTTCATTTTCTAAAGGGTAAGAGTCCACCACCACAAGCAACCACGTAGCCACCACTATCTGTCTCATCCTCCATGACCATGGATCTGCCAATATCTCATTAACAACTTGTTTATTGTAAGAAAAAATGAGGGAAGAGAAGTGTGAAGGAAAGAAAATGGGCAAAAAATAGTATTTTCACCACATTTGATTTGTAGAGAAAATAGAAAGAGGAGAGAAAGGGCCATGAGGCCCATTGCCAAAATTTTACGGGCAGGGTATTATTGGCCCATCATGATTAAAGATGCTGCGAGATTCGTAAAGAAATGCCCGAAGTGTCAACAGCATGCAAACCTACATGTCACCCCAACAAAAAAGCTTTCAACGATAAAATCTCCATGGCCATTCTCTAAATAGGAAATCAATCTTTTAGGTCCCTTTCCCCTGGTTGTGGGATAAGTGAAATACTTGATCATTGCCATTGATTACTTTACGAAATGGATAAAAGCAGAACCACTCTCTTTTATCATGGTGGCATAGGCCTAGAAGTTTTTTTGGCGGAATATCTTCACTCAATTTGGAATACCAGAATCCATAGTTACAAATAATGGAACGTAATTTATTGATGGTAAATTCTGGGATTTTCTTTTAAATTATAAGGTCGAACATCATTTCACATCGGTTGAACATCTGCAAGCCAATGGGCAAGTAAAAGCAGCCATACTTCTTGGGTTAAAGAAAAAGCTCGAAGAAAAGAAAGGGTCATGGGCGAACGAACTCGGGAGTGTGTTATGGTCATATCAAACCACTCCCCATTCGACCACGGGAGAAACTCCATTCAAGTTTACTTATGGAGTTGATACCATGATCCCGGTAGAAGTGGGAGAACCAAACCCAAGAGTTATTTTCTGATCTACGAGTTCCGAGTCTATAAGAAAGGAGATTGATCTTTCCAATGAAGCTAGAGAAATGGCGCATATTAAGGAAAAGGCTCTGAAGCAGAGAGTGGCGAAGAGATATAATTCTTCTATAGTACCTAGAAAATTTGAAGAAGGTGATTTGGTTTTACGTCAGGCTAATATTGAACCATCTACCCCAGGTAACGGAAAACTAGCAGCAAATTGGGAAGGTCCGTACAAGATTGTCAAAATTTTGGGAAAGGGAGCATATAAGCTCTCTACTCTATCTGGATCTCAGGTTTCGAGGTCATAGAATAGCTCAAACCTGAGGAAATTTTATATATAGACCATGCAAAGCCGGCGTACTCTTTTTTCTACCTCAGATTTTTTTCCCAATGGGTTTTTCTCGATGAGATTTTAATGAGGCAAGGTTTTCACGGGCCAAATAGTATATCTATACATTGCTATTTGGTTTCACATTTTTATACATAAAAGGGCATCCGTTCCCTTTGCTATCATATTTGATGTTTTAATCCTAAGGGATTGATCACCCCTTGGTTGAAAAACACGCAAGTATCTAGGTTTAATACTTTGGGCAATGATGGTATTAAAATTTTTACCTCGAAAAATTACTAACCAGGTTTTTGCCTATAAGTTTATGCCTTGGATCAGTTAAAATTTTCTAAAGCATTTAAAGCTAGGTTAAGAACCTTGGAAATTTCAAACTTAGTTCAGAAAAGCTGAGTTAAGTTAGTAATTGATTGTAAAGGCGTTAGTATTCCCTTCTAGTTATTTAACTTAGGCAAAAGAAAAATGTATGTAATTGAAGTTACTTCCATTGATGATCCGGGAAACTGAGAAAAGTCTGTTACAAAAAAAGGGGGGTTACTGCTCAACTCGAGGAGCAGTCGAAGGAGTGGTCGGTTTATTCCTCAGATTTTCATTGCTCCCTCCTTCTTCGCTGATAGGGGCGACCTCAATATGTCCGTCAACAACATGCTTATCGAGTTTGACTTCACCAAAATCAGCCCCAGGGCAAATGACTTGGCATTACGCCAAGATGTTAGCCTTAATCTTGAAGGCCGATTCCCTCCATTGTTGCTTAACAAATTCGATATCAGCCTTCAGTCAGGCAACCTCACTAGAGGCTTCAACTTTTGATTTTTTTAAGCATGGAGATTTTGTTCCTTGCCTTTTTAAGGTGATGGTCTTTTTCCTCAAGATACCATCCTTTGACAGGGATACTTCCTTCAATTCCTCAAACTCGGAAACAAGTGTTTGTCTTGCCTCTTCTAGGGCTGATTTTTCGAATTTGAGGAGATGAATGTTTTCTCCTAGGCCTTTCACTTCCCTTGAAGCCTTGATGCCCGCAGATACCACTGGTTCTAAACATCTGAGAATAGTCGCTGCCTTCAAAAGCATGAGACCAGCCCATTGGAACCTGTCCACGAGGCTATCAGGGTCATCCCCGATCTGGTCTAGAATGGCCGTGGTCACTAAGGCCTTATCCATAAACTCGACATAAGGGAAGGTTTTGTCAAGAACGTTATCTTTTGGTCTTTGCAAGGGCGAATTATCTTCAATATCCACCTGGATGACCTCCTTTGCTGCTTTCTTTCCTTTCTATTTCTTTGAAAGTTGAATCGCGGTAGTAGTTTTCAAAGGTTAGACCTCGGGAATAGAAGGTTCCACAGCAGTGGAAAATTTTGGATCCCTTGAACCTTCAAGTTCGGGATTTTGATTGATGTCACCATGGGGTCTTTTGAGAATACGATGCTAGAGGGTATTAAGGGCAGATTTCGAAGCCATTTTTTCTGCAAAAGTTACAAAAATGAAATTACTTATCATATAAAATGTGCTTTATTTAGTCAATAAGTATGCAATGCCTTAATGATAACCTAAGTGTGCTTTAGCCACTTTAAAATCTACTCCAACCACACATTTCAAGTTGAGATGCTGCGATCCGAAGCTAACAAGGAGGAAATCTACTACAATCCTCTCCTCTTGTGAAAGTTCATCTTCATTGGTCTGAGGAAGTTTGAAATGCTTGCTCCAAAAGCAATTAATTCTAAGTTCTCCTTCCAAGTCCTCTCAAAATGGAATCGTATTGGGATACCCAAACACTTTGAAGTAAAATGACTTGAAATGATGAAAGGACTCCTCATACAATCTAAAAATCTTCCGATTTGGTTGAGCCCGAAAAGATAGCCAACCCGTAGTTAGGCCACCGCCACTAGGTCGTGTGAGTGTAAAGAGATAGAAAAATGCATTTGGGGAGGGAGGAACACCCAGGTGTTCACATATGATTTCGAAACCTTGGATCATAGCCCAGATGTTAGGATGAAGTTGGGATGGTGCAGCCCCAGTACACTCCAAGATGTTGAATTGGAAATGTGTGAAAGGAACATGCACTCTAAATTTGGAGATAAGGACATTATAAATCCACAACCACCTCGGACCGCCTGAAGGTTGATGTAGCACATCTCTTCATCAATTATAGGCGCCTCCAAAACATATTCTTCCTCATATTTTCCCTCCGAAGTGAGTAAATGTTCTTCGCGTAATGACTTTAAGTATGCCGAGGTAACTTTTGAGGGGATTCCTAAAACATCGGGGTCAACCTATGGTATATCGAAGGAATGATAGTCGGGAAGATGAGTGATTACTTCTTTGCCATGGGAAACCTACATGGGAAAAACCACGTCTAAGGTTAATAAAGTCGAGAAATGAACTCAAGAAACGATAAACCAAGAAAAAGAACAAAAGCCTACGGTGGTTTTCCTCTCTAACATTACATGAACCGTCGTAACTGGGTAGAGAAGATGAATCGCTAGAGGATAGCAGCCCCCCCAAAGTGAACAATAGAAATGCATAGTGGTTTCAGGAAGAAACCACTGCGAGCAAACTACAATCAGGCATTAGAACAGAACCACAAAATCATAAGGGAAAAGAAAAGGGAGCATACCTTAGCAAATGCAGAAAGTTTGAGGCAGAAGTAAGCCGAAAACCATTGTGCAGATAGATGTCGTTCGAACACACCTCCATAACTCCCAAATAGTTTCTCAAAAGGGGGAAAAAGTGAAGAAGAAGGAAGAACGAAGGTATTTATAGGGAGAAAGGTGTCTTTTGCTGCGTAAGCCAAAACTCGCAATGGACATTTGACGTCTTTTTGCACCTTACATTTGGGAGCAAAATCGAGAAAATACATTGCAGTTCAAATGATGAGAGCGCATAGAATGAGGCGCCAACACACTACGTGTCAACTCGGGAGATATTAATGTGCCCTTAGATATGACTTCGTGTTAGAATGGATAGTCTCAGGAAGGATAGATGATAAGAAACTTTTACTAGACACAATGTGCATCCCATCATTCAACTTTTTTCGATTTTGTTCATACAACCTTGAAAAATGATTAAACTCGCGCGGTATCTGACATTATCATGTTCGAACCAAGTTGGGGGCACTATTATGGACCAGGTCCAAAGTCCCGAATGGTTCAGCCAAGTCTTGCTAACGACAGGACCTAAGGCCCAAGTCGGAAGCCATTGGAATCAGCTCTACAGAAACTGCCTACGATTATGAAGCCATTAAATTCAGATTCTGTAATGTACTGAACCGAATTTAATAGCATATGCAAATACGAGATCGTTGTCCAAGAATCTCAGAAAGCCATTATTGTCCAACGCCTCTATAATAAATAAGAAGGCTCTACCACGAAACAGGTACGTGTAATTTTTGTAACATCCCCAATTTTTGTCTAAGCTAATTAGTTCAGTGATCCTGACTAATTAGAGAGGTTAACGATTAACTGAGAATTAATCGGCTAATCTCGATGAGCAAGAGCTTAGTAAATTAAAGGCAAGTCAATAATTGAAATATAATGCATTAAAAGTTATAATTAAAAGCCTAATTGCCCAATCCTTATTAATCCATGATTTAGAACATAAAAATCAAGATGGTTAAATCTAATTAACTAAGAGCATATAAGTCTCAAAACTTAATTACATTAACCCTCACGTCTTCTTACATAATTAATGCGGAAAATCCTTCTTAATTAAAATGAACTAAGGTGTAATTTGAACTAATTGAACTAATTAACTTTTAGATAATTGTAACAATTATAAAGATGTAGAAACTTCCCTTTAATTATGGTTTGAAAGTTTGGTCAAAGCAAGAGCCATATCCAACCATCCATTTACTTTCTCATCATACACCACTAGATCAAGAGTCCATATTAGTAGCTTCCTTAAGTCATGACAAGAGTTGTACTCTCCTTCACCAAGATCATGACACTTGGTGTGATCCTAGCCATCCAATGCCCAATCCTAAGAGAGCTCATGCTTTTAACCACTTGACAAAAACACTACATAGTCTTTACCCAATTGCCAAGACTCAAAGGAAACACAACACACTCTTTTGCCCTATGGTTTTTCCCACTCTCTAGCTTGTTGTAAGAAGCAAAGTCACCTCACTCCCTCTCTCATTTTTGCGCCACATTCAGCCACTCCCCCCCCCTCATTTCATTTTTCCATTCCTCTCACCAAGAACACAAAGCTCTCTCCTCTCTCCTCTCTCCAAGTCTCATACTCTCTTCTTCTTCCAAGTTTCATTGTTTTTCTTCCAACCCTCATACTACTCCCCACTCATCTCCATTTACCATTCTCACAAGCCCTTCAAGGACCACTCTCTTTGGTTCTTGGAGAAACAAAATAAACACTCACCAAGCCCCAAAATCAAGCTCAAGGAGAAGGAAGCTATCTCCAACCATCTTCATCTTCCAAGCCTTCAAAAAGGAACTTTTTGGTAGTGACTCTAACCCTTCCTCTCCATATATTTTTCAAGAACTAGAACCCCTAAGCTCTTCATAGCTAGGTGGTTTTAGGACTTGCTTCAAGGTCTCATGACCACATTTTGCCTTATGAGTGTTCTTGCTTTGATGAAAATGTTGTTTTGAAAAGAGATTTTGTGGTATGGTGGTTTTTATGTATCTTGCTTTATTTTGGTTCAAAATACTGATTTGGTGACTCAAACTTTGAATATGATGATGAGTTAAAACATGAAAATGGTGATTTGAAGGGATATAACAATTTCTCCATAAGCTTGAAGTGAAAAACTCAAAAACTAGTGAATCTGGAATTCTGGCAGTCTGTAAAGCGTGCAGTATGTTTATTGCTACAAAACTCAAAATGGAACGAAAATATTTTTATATGAAAGTAGACTCAAAGAGCTTTCCATACATATAAAATACATAAGATTCGGAGTTAAAATGAGTGAGATGTGATTTTTCAAAGTGGACTGTTCTCGGATTGGTTTCTGTCTGGGCAGTCTACACTAAAATGTGTATAACTCGAGCTACAAAAATGATTTTTGAGTGAGACCAAGTTTTAATGAAAGCTAAGACATAGAGGAACAAACCCATAAAACAGTTTTCTCAGATTCCTTCTGAGTAATTATAATGAGAAGTAACAATCCACTGTACCGGGAGTGAACTTAGAAACTGAACAGTCAGAATAAAATATGCGTAACTCAAGCTACAAAATGAATTTTTAAGTGGGGTTTCTTTTGTTTAAAAATAGACTCAGAGAAGTATATCCATACAAAAATTCGAAATAAAAGAGTAAAAGATGAAATTATGGTGAATTTTCAAAGTTACTGCCCCACTGTAAAAGTAAAAACTGGTTATGGTAAAAGTTAAGGGTTAGTGAGGAATAAGCTTCAAGACATTAATACCCTTACATTAAGCATTAGAGAACCCTCATAATTCAACTTAAAAAGTGTCAAAAAGGACATTAGACAAAAAGTGGCATTATGCTCAATAAGAGAAGTTTACACAAGAGATAACCTCAATTAAAAGCTTGCACCCAATTTATTAAGCTAAGCTCATAAAATGTTGCTTGAGAGTATGCCTATGTTTATGTGCAAGCATGATGTTATGATAATGATCATGATGATATGATGATGATATGATGATGATGATATGATAATGATGATATGATAATGATGATATGATATGATGCTTGATGATACTATGATATTGGTTTCTCTGTTTGGCAAAATTTTGGGAAGCTTTGCCAGTTATCTTATGCGAAATTTTGTAAAAATTGTGGACTTAGAAATATTTTGCATCATAATGCTTAAATAAGAAGAAGTTTAATTAAAGTAAGTGATCCTTCAAAAGGGAAGGTAACCTAATTTAAGTTTCCCCTCACCCACGACTCACATGAGGCATGGCATGACCCAGCTAGTGTGAAGATAGGGATAGGTCTTACATGAGGCATGGCATGACCCACTAGTGTAAGTACTGAAATTCTATGGTGGCGACAAATACCACTGATGAGCTCATTACCACTTATGTTTAGTGGGTGAAAAGATAAAGTCAAGTTAAGAAAAGAAAAGGGGCTTCGGTCCAAAACCCTAGAAAGGGAAGAAGTCAAGAGAATTTCATAGCTTGGATATGCATGTTTTATGTAAATATGATTGTGTTCATGTATATTATGATGTAAATGATTAGAAAGTATGTTAAAATTGAATCCGCTTCGGATACTCATGTTTTCGAAAATCTAAGAATTGAATTGGATGCATGCTCACTGTTTTTATTTATAAAACCGAAGTGGCTGGGACGATGACGATGACACTTACGTGTTAGGGTCGAGTCCTACTGAGAAATCTTATTTCTCACCCTAGCTATTTTTCCGTCTCGTCACCAGATACTCATGGCACGCCCCGTGGCATGGAGCATGGAGCCTCCTCACTATGAGTGGGCCTACAATGAGGATGCCCACGCTATCGTGGCCACGACCACCACGATAGTTCGCACGTATTTCTACCCGGGTCGAGTTTTTGAGGAGGAGCCGGAGGTCCCGCCAGCCCCCGCAGACATCTCATCGGCTTTCCTTGGACTGCCGCTAGGTCCTTGGGACTTTCCGCCTGAGCCGTTGCCCGACATCGAGATGGAGCCGATGTCGCCGGGTTTACTCGTAGCCGAGCCCGAGCCACTACCAGAGGTCCCGGTGATCGAAGTGAGCTCGACAGCCACCCCTAGAGCCGCAGCAGCTTCGTCGCCGCTCCCCGTGTATCACCGCGCCGCGTCTGAGGAGGATTCCTCCGAGGCCCGTTCTTCTGTGGCCAGCTACACCCCTGGTTGTCGCATTCGTCGCGTCGACGTGAGTAGCCGGCGCCCTCATATTATCCGCACTCCCTTCATTCCCCGAGGCCGAGGAGCTAGGGGGACCAGACATTCGAGGACTTGAGCCCACTTGACCGAAGGCATGGAAAAGGCAGAGAGGCCAGCAGACGTCCACATGGGTCTATTTTTATTTTGTGTTCCTTATCTGTTGTATTTCATTCTGTATCAAACTTATGTATCTTTGACTTAGGGGCCATGGCATGACCGTGAGTTCCCTTTTTATGTATTTGTTGGATATTATGAGATTAATTATAATTATGTGGTTGTAGTACTAATGTGAATGTATGGTATTTTGATTTATCTCTGTTCCTTTAATTTATACTGAAATCCTTGCGATACGCTTGTTTATCTCTATCTTCTCGCGCAAGGCTTTACTTTCCAAAAGTGTCGACGTATTTTAAGGAAAAAGAAAAAAATTTTATCGTATTTTCCGCGTAATTTAATTTCAAGTGCAGTTTAGTTTTCTACGAACATAAGTAACAACTAATAAAACGCCGTAATACGACTTAAGCGTAGTATGGGTTTATTAGGGTGTTACAATTTTCAACCCCAAATACTCACACCTCTTACTCTGACTAACTTGATCGTCGGAGTCCTAGCAGGTACCCCCCATATTCTTGCCGTGGAGTTCGTTACAGCCACTATCTCCACCGAGTGCGACAATCACAAAAAATCCCTATCTTAGTTTGGGTGAGCACAACTCTACAAGCCAGCATCCAACTTCCAAACACAAATATATCCCTGAAAATTCAATTTGATATCATATTAATCTTTGAAAGTGTTTTTTAACATCGAATTAGTCTCTAAAAGTTAAAATATAACACTATTTTAGTTTCCATAAAATACGTGTGATATCAAATAAATCTCTAAATTTATAAAAAAAAAAAAGATCAAATAGATGTCACATACCTCTTTTGTCAAAAAATTCGATAAAGTTTATGTTCTTTGTTGATTGTTTAACATATAATTTTTTCTTTTTTATTTTAAAATTATGCAATAATTTACAGCAAAACACGATATAAACAGAATTATTATCTTAATATATATTATTTGATGAAAAAGAAGATGAAGTTAAAAGAATAACGGATGGTAGGTCTTCTCTTGTGTTTTTGAAATGCTCTATTGTCAAATGCCAATTGATGGAGAAACCTATTTGTTGGATCTATAGTAGTTTTATTATGAATGATGATGCAAACTTTGTTTTAATAGTTCTTAGCACTTGATCTTGGAAAAATTATTTTTGTAAGTACAGGAACTAGATATTCCAGCAGCTAGAAATGAAAGATCTGAAGAAAATTCTACTAAAGAAGCACTAGATTAAGCCATTGCTAAGTTCAAAGCTTCAATGCACAATGTCCAAAGTGTTGATTCAAGGATGCAGTTGGTTAATTGGCTATACAATCAGAAGTTGCAGTATCTTTTGTATTCTGCTAGGTTGTTTAATACTAGGATAGAAATATAAAAGGCATGAGCTAAAAAGTGGCTTAACCAAAAATGGAATAGGACAAATTGATTGTACCATGAGAGAGAAAAAGTCATGGCATATGCATCAACATATGGCAGCATGAAGAGGCAACTACATGGACCCATTGGGAAGCTCCCCAACGTTCAAATCAATTGGGTGGAGTGCAAGTCACACGCACAAGCTGAAGCTTTTATAAATACTTGTTTTCTAAACCTAGTTTAGAGTCTTTGTGACATTTGTCTTTACGACAGTCTGTGTGACTAAGTTCTTTGTGAACTCCTTTGAGAGCTTTGTGCTTCTTGTACTCAATCTTTCTTTTTCTCATTTCATATTCTGAAATTGTTGCAACTCAAGTGAGTGAAACTTGAGATAAAAGAGAAAATCTTATGAGGTACATAAGTGAAAAAAACACCATTAGGAGAGGTCTCTTAGTTGATGAAAAAAAAGTAGCTCAAGGTTAAGTGAAAGTGTAATAGAGCTTGGAGAGGTTTGCTGTAATAAAGAACGCTCATAGTGAAAAATCTCACAAGGTTGTGGGGACTGGATATAGAATCCAATTTATAGAGATCAAACCAGTGTAAATCCTTGGTGCAAGCTCCTTTATCCCTTATTTTTTACGCTCCTATTTTTAAATTATATCTCTTAAATTTGAACTCATATTGCTATAATATTTTGAGATATATATTTTGCTTATATTTTGAGTTATTTGATAACTAAATCTGATAGGTACTTACTAGATTTCTACTAACTATCTACTAGAAAATCTAGTTGTGTGAACTTTCTAAATTGTGTATTAAGTGTATAGAAAAAGTTTTAGTTAACCAATGACTTAGTTCAACCCCCTTCTCAAGTCCTCTATCTCAATATATGCTCTGTATATGTTCTAACTAGAATGTAATTTTTGACATATTTTGTTTGATGTGTGATTTGCTGTTTGAGTGAATATGTCAAAAATTAGGCACATACTTGAGATATGAAGTATGTTAAATTTTTGCATGAATGTATGTGCTTGAAAAGGCCTTTCCTTGTATCATTCTTCTAAGGAAAAAAGAGAATAGAATGAAGGCGACATTCCAATTGGTTGCTTGCCCTGGCTTGTAATTTCTTATGCCATATAAGGATAGCAATTAATAGGACTAATTGATATTCCTCTAGTGTGCCTCAATTTTATTGAGATAAATTGGGAAGCAGCAGAGGAAAACATTTAAAATTTTGAACTCTCTCTAATTGATTTTATTGCATATATAAAGGGGGAGTATGTATTTAGGGGGAGCAAGCCTTTAATCTCTTTATGTTACTATCTCTCTTTAATGTAACACATGTTTGTCATCATCAACAAGGAGATTGTTGTATCTATAGTAGTTTTATTATGAATGATGATACAAACTTTGTGTTAATAGTTCTTAGCACTTGATCTTGGAAAGGTTACTATTTTAAGTGCAGGAACTAGATATTCTAGCAGCTAGAAGTGAAGGACCTGAAGCAAATTCTACTAAAGAAGCAGCAGATTAAGCCACTGCTAAATTCGAAGCTTCAAGGCACAATGTCCAAAGTTTTGACTCAAGGATTCAATTTGTTCATTGGCTATAACATCAAAAACTGCAGCACCTTTTGTATTCTCCTAGGTTGTTTAATCCTAGGATAGGAATGCAAAAGGCATAAGCCAAAAAGTGACTTAACCAAAAATGGAATAGGACAAATTGACTTCTACCATGAGAGAGAAAAAGTCGTGGCACACGATCAACATATGTCAGCATGAAAAGACAACTACATGGACCCATTGGAAAGCTCCCCAACATTCAAATCAATTGGGTGGAGTGCAAGTCACATGAACAAGTTGAAGCTTCTACAAATACTTATTTTCTAAACCTAGTTTAGAGACTTTGTGACAATCTGTGTGACTAAGTTCTTTGTGAACTCTTTTGAGAGTTTTGTGCTTCTTGTACTCAACCTTTCTTCTTCTTATTTCATGTTATGAAGTTGTTGTAGCTCAAGTGAGTGAAACTTGAGAGAAAAGAGAAAATCTTATGAGGTACACAAGTAAGAAAAATACTATTGAAAGAGGTCACTTAGTTGGTAAGAAAAGAGTAACTCAAGATTGAGCGAAAAATTCCACAAGGTTGTGGGGACTGAACGTAGACTCCAAGTTGTAAAGATTGAACCAGTATAAATTCTTAATGCAAGCTCCTCTATCCCTTATCTTTTACGTTCCTATTTTTAAGTTATATATCTTAAATTTGAACTCATTTTGCTATAATATTTTGAGATATATATTCTATTTAAATTTCGAGTTATTTGATAACTAAATGATAGGCAACTTATTAGATTTCTACCAACTGTCCACTAGAAAATCTAGTTATGTGAACTTTCTTAATTGTTTGTTAAATATATAGAAAAAACTTTAGTTAACCAAGAATTTGATTCAATCCTCACTTTTTAAGTTCTCGGGTACCATCACTATTTATCTTGTTCTATATTGTCAAACGTGAGTACGACCTGCAAACGCGTACCGCCAAAAATAAGTAGAGTGGAATGTTTTGCATAATTGACTCCAATGAAGCACTTGGAATCACCGGATCATGTTGCTGAATTTATTTATTGCTAATCTTTTCTATTGAAAACGAGGATGTAATCTATTTCTAATGATTTTTATTGTTTTCATGAATTTTTTTTTTTCGTCATAGCGCCTTTTTAGATGGTTGCCGCAGCAAAAATATGAAGCAGATTTGAGTAATTTTTATATAAGTCTAGTATGAAAATAAAAATGGGGTAAACATTTTAAGAATTAACTTTTAATATAGTATTATTAATAAATCTATTTTATAATTGTTCATCTCATTTTTATCATATATAAACAAGTCCTAAGAGGAAAAAATTAATATTATTTGCAATTCTGTCAGTTCGCCGAATGGGATGTATCTTTGGGCTGCTAGTGATTTATCAATTGCATACCCTCTCTGTTGAGAAATAAAGCAAGTGGCAAATCGCTATGCTACTAGTAATAGTACATGTCAACTCATCTAACAATATGCCAATACTTCTTTCAACTGCGTACCTCCTATTTATTTAATTATTTTTATAATTAGTCTCGTAATCTTGCATCCATTCCATCTTCACCTAGAAGGGAGGGGCCTTCAAGAAGAGAGATGATTATTTACTGTTTTATAAGCCAAAGGTTCTTAATAATGAAGTTCTATGATTAGTTGTATCAGAGAACTGGTCGTGTCCATATAAGACATCTTAAATTGTTTATATCCCAAAATATGCATCTGTAACGTTTCCATTAGATATTTTGCTTGGTCCATGTTTCTCATTTCCGCATCATCTCTACTTGCGTTGAACGAATTTCAAAATACTTTGATGGGAGAAATTTGAAAAAAAAAAATCAAAATATAATTCAAATTCAACAATTTATTGAGGAACACCAATATTCCACACAGCAATCGCCGTATAGAGAAAGTCGTTCATACAGTATTAAAGCTTGACTCAATGGGAGAGGTTGTTGTTACTTTGGCCTTTCCTCGCACTTTCCTTTCTACCACTCGTGGGTCCCTTTATCAGGAATTTGTCATTTTTAGGAGCAGAGATTCTTACATCCTTAACGGAGTCTGAGCATTATTCCATAAATCAATTTCCAATAAGTTTATATTCGAAAACACAAAATACGATACTTGAATGCTCGATACACAAAGCTCGAAACTCAAAAGTTGATATACCATAGCCAAAAGCTTCCTTTTTTTATTGCTTAGAGCATCTCCTTATTTGTCAAATGAGAGACTAATCTTATAGAATATGATAAGATATTTAATTAGAAATCCTTCTTAATAATATTTTTTATATACATATAAATTTTGGAATCGAATCCACGATCACATACTTAAAGGACTCAAGTTTCTACTGTTCAATCTTGGTTAACTCCAGTTCATTTCCTTTTTAACTTATTTTTACTCAAATATTAATTTGAATGAAAGCAAATATTTCTTGCTTTTATAATATTGGATTAAAAACCCGTTGGAATCACTTTGACATTTTCAACCTTTCTCTAATTTTTTATTTTTTATTTATTTTTATATTTTCAATACAAATATTTATTATTATTATTATATATGTATGCTTTTCATTTATTTTAGTTGAAATTGTAAATAATATTATATAATTTATTATTTAATATATTATCATTAAGAATAAAAAATAACTGCTATATTAATATTTATTTCATTTGTTAGAAATTAATTTTTAAAGAATTTAAATTTAATATATCATCAATATAAAAATATTTTCCACCACATTAAAATTGATTTAAATGAAATTATAATAACAATCTATTATGGACAAAATAATTTTAATACCTTTTTTTGTGGTAATTACATATCAAAAAGTCATTTTAATTAATACCATCTAAATAATATTAATTCAATCAAAATCACATTTCAATTAAAGGTATTCAAACATAAATCACTTTATTTTAAATTCTTTTAAATAAATTCAAGTTTGCAAAATCAGTTTCATCCAAACTCAATTTAACAAACTCTAAACAAAACACACTCTGAGGTATCAATGTTTAACATTTGGTTGATTTGGCATTACACAAGATTTTGGATTTATTTTAAATTTAGTACTCGTCTCGAAGTGTTTTACCTTATAGTCGGCTTACCTAACTCAAGTAAAATTGGTTGAAATCCAATATAATATACCTCAGATACAGATGGCAGAGATCAAAATATGAGTTCGATTAGAAAGTCTCCACAATAAAAATGGATTATATATTCTAATCTTTATTTAATCATCATGATGACATAGTCTTCACACCTGGGATGGCACTTCAAATTTGTAAACAATGCTTTGGAGGATTTGTTAGAAGATTAGAGGGAAATCAAGTAGGATGAGAGGGCCCTCGGAGATTAAATCAAGTTTTAGATAGCAAGAATGGCTTCTTATGGCGAAGAAATTGGACGTATATGCAAAGTCGGGTTCTTCGCTTCTTCCTACTGGGTGACTTTACTCCTTCATCCTGGACGTGGTTTATTCGCACAGCAATAGCAATGCCCCCACTACCACTGGAAAGTGCCCGCGTAGGCATTTAGGATATCTGCGAACTACGATTTAATATTTTATTTCATTATGTTGTCATCTATATGAGCTTTTGCATTAGCTGTTGAATGCTTCTTTTTTCCTTCCCTTATTTTTTTTTTCTCTTTCCCTCTCATTTTTCATATTAAAGAAAATAATAAAAATAATTATTAAAAACATATAAATAAATAATAAATAATAAATAATATAAATATTTATTAAAAATAAAAAATATTTATTAAGAATTATATAAATAAATAAAAATAAGAAATATTTAAAATAATTATTTTAAAAAAAAAAAATTTAATTGATATGCACTGACAATGTAAAAGAGTTTTATAGTATTATCTAATCACATAATTGTATTTGTAGGACCTTTAAAGTAGTGAGTGATTGAGTCAAATATTTTTGTTGATATAATAATATATGATATGATGTCTGTGTAAAATATTTTACATTGATAATACATAAATTAAATTTTAAAAATAAAGCAATATTTCATTTGTTAAGTTATAATTAATAAAAATTACTTTTTTATAATTTTGTTTTTATTAAATATTTACTTTTTATTAGATTTATTTGTAAGAATGAAAGAATAATATTATCTTATATAATATAATATCTTATCAAATATTACATAATATTAAAATTTTATCGAAACTTATATTATCAAATCTCATCCTGTCTGGTGCCCTTAATTACAAGACATAACCAATAATTTGTCACAATCAAGTCACGCATTTGAGTTGACTAAGTTTATGCAGGAACGGAATTTACGCTTTCACAATTGACTTATGGCTGGCAAAACGAGTAACTTTCCTGCCGTAACCAAGGTGTTGATGTTACAGGTGCTTTCGTAAGGTATGGGTTTAAATCGCCAAATGCCTGCAATAAATCAAAAGAAGAAAAACAAAAGAAGTGTTGAAAAACAGAATCACCCATATAAGTCAACAAGCGCGTAGATCAATTAGTAAGAATTCTTTTAGCCTAATAAGAGGCATTGGATTTGAGAGTCAAAAAATAACATGTCAGTGTCACTTAAAAAAATAATTTTTATATTATTTAAAATGATAGATATTTATAGATATTTTTTATTTTTTGAGTTAAAAAAATTGAAAAAAATGTAATATAATAATAATAAAATTATAGAAATCCACCTTTTTATATATAAATGTCTATAAATATTTTTAAAATTAAATATACAAATAACACATCTCGACTCAAAATGCCACCCTCAAAATCCCATTAACTCTGAGAATCCCAACCTCTTTTACTGTCAGCAAGTGTATTATCAACCCATATACCATTGCACACCAACATTTCGATGGCACACCAACCTTACGGCGGAAAGATAACAAAGCCTGACCCTTTAAACGCTTTGCTCTGGTTGAAGCAACATCGCCAAGCCTCTTCTTTTTGCTTTCCATAAAAAACTTATTACCTAGCATTAAGGATACATGAAAATTCAATTTCTTTTCGTACAATTACCTATTTTCTTCTTTGTGACACAAATCAAGGATTCATCCAAACTCTTAAATTTGAGACTTCTTTTGTCAATACTGTTCACACAAATCTAGCCCAAATAACATCTCATCTCAACTTTATGGCAGTGGCAGCACCATCACAAATAGTAAAAGTGGCTTTGCTGCAAACATTTGAGCCCCCCGTAACTTTTCTACTGTGGCATCAAATTTTATTTGCTCCTTTGAGAAAATGAAATGAGGAATGAGAAAGAACAATGACAAAGAAAAAGAAAGAGAGCCCAAAAACGTAAACTTTACTTGAGTTTTGCTTCTATGGAGTTGAAACAGTAAACTATTTTTCCTTGCCAATGATTTCGCTTATTGACACGTATCTTTTACTTAATTTTCTAATTTGTTTAAACAAAAATTAATTACACATAATAGTACTTAAAAGCTGAAATGGCTTACACATCAGTAGGGTAAAATGCATTCTAGAAACTAATCGGGCTGAAATAGCAATGCTCAATTTGGGGAATGAAAGCAGTTTCCCCCATAGGTTCTCAAGTTAAGAGCTCCGATCAACGCACTAGTTATTGACTTAAATTTAGAATTGTCTCTATGAGCACAATTCTGCCACAACGTGCACCCAAAGATAAAAAAAGTTGCTTAAATAATAAACTTTAATAATCATAAGAACTAGTAACTTCGATTGATTAAAGTAGATAAACAAAGTCATGAGATTTGTACAATCACCCAAATGCAAACAAAATAAACAGTTAATGATCATGGAAGACAGAAACGGATCAAAAACAAAATGAAGACTAAAACTAAAACTAAAAATAAGAGAGGTGGGGAAATTTTACTTGAGTTCATCGTGATTCCTATTTCCTAGGTATCAGCAAGACTAGCAGGCATCTAATCCTAATTACCCCCCTTCTCTTATTTATAGACAATCCTAACATCTAAAAATGTGGCATGTGGCTTCCTTGACAGTTATTTGGTAATTGGTAGATATATAATGGCTTCCTGCATGATGCGCACGTCTTCCATTTTGTATACATTCATCTTGTAACTGTCCGAGAATATGCAGTAATGGCCTGAAATTTGCCCATGCCCTTGATGTAGCATGTGAAAATTACCCCACGGCCACAAATGAGCTCGTCACCCATTATGTATAGCCATAGCCAATCACGTTCTTAAAGCTCGCATAGTACTTTCAACTGGAAATAGCTGAAGTCTTCAAAGATGGACCCAATTTCGACACCTCCTTTTGTCGCTATAAACATCGATCCCTTATCGATCATGCAGTTTAGTGCTGCCCTCATCCTTCTTCAATAAAGCATGTGATCCGTCAACATTCTTTTGTCCTTGCACTTTCTCATCGATTTTCCTTCTTTGTCAAAAGAGCACCTTTAATCGACTCTAACAAGTGCATTTTAAATCCCCCTTAATTACCCTCAACCTTTAAATTTTGTCAATATGAGCATGTTCTTTGTTATACCTCAAGCTTTCAAATTGTTGAGGATTCTTCATTGTTGGCAATTTCCCTGTACATAACTCATTGCAACCCTAGCACTCTTCATTTCTTTTAATCAAATGAGTTATTTTTTCTTCCTCTTATACTTAGAGAAATTCCCCCCAACAGATTGAAAAGGAGTTTCAACAAAAAGAAATCCTGAATCAGGAATTAAGCATCTTTTGCTACAAGAAAATCGGCCAATATTCCATTACCATCAAGCAATTTTCGCCCAACAGCAGCTGTTTCTCTTGTTCTCGAGGTGATCCACGACTGAAAAGTTTTGACAATATGCACTAATAGGCATCTACAACAATATGTACCTACAACAAAGTTTGTGTTTTGGGAGAGAAGCAGGAAGTAACAAGTATAGCATAAGTTAAAAAAAAAAAAAAAAAAAAAAACCCTACCTTCCCCAAGCTTGCAAGAGGTAGAGTCATTTTACCCCTCACACAATTTGCAGAGGCGCCAACCAACAAGGATCATAGCTTGATACTGAGCATCTTAACGAGTTTATGTTGGTTGATTTGGAAAATGATAATGGTGCTCCAAATTGTTTCCTCTATATTAGAATCCTCATCAGAAAAGAAGGAAGTAGAGGTAGTCCCCACAGGAACTGATGCAACACTCATTGAAGCACGTGGGAAATAGATGCCTAGCTGTTCACATTGGTGATTGCTTTCTGTTATGATAGTTATAATGTAGTTAGGAGATATTCATACTGTAGTTGCTGGCGTATGATGTGAGTATGTTAAACAGTTAAAGAAATTTTTTGGTGGCTAATGGTAAATCACGCCAACTTGCACAAAGCCCACTTCCACTTGAGTTTGTGCTGTTTACAGCATGAAGAAAAGTTCAATTTAAATTTGTATACTTCTCATGCAACCTGGACCTGAGTTTATGGTCAAAGATAAGGGCAAATTAATTTATCTAAGAATGTTGAAGAACAAGCCTGATTGTACAAGTTGTTTTGCAAGACCATTCACGGTGATCAACTTGAAACAAGTGGGTGCAGTGAATGGTTGATTCAAGAAGCATATTCAACGGCAGTGGATTATGTGGTCATACAAGTCAAGGGAGCACTCTAGAATTATCCAACAATGAACAACATGGAACCATGTATTACCAAGCGTGTATTACTAAGAGCTGGACTCAAGTTGTTCTTTCTTCGTTGTTAAGACATGAAGTATTATAAATACATGGTAGTCGTATTATTATTTTGTATGCACCGAAATGTAACCAAGAGTTAGTGTTAGAAACATTTAATTTGAGTTAGTGCTTTAGAGAGAGAAAAATATCATGTCTCTCCTATAAGTATTTCCTCGTATGTTTGTATTTTCTATATATAAGAGAAAGTAATATAGTTCTCTCCTCCTTCTATCTTGATAAATTGTAATTTTTTTCACTTAATTATCATAAAAATCTTTCCTTTTTGTCAAAAATATTTGGTTTAGTTCCACCTTTTTTATTTCCAAATTTTAGTTGCGTTATTCTATTTTTTAACTCTGGTACCTAACATATGATAAGTCAATGCACCTAACTTATGTTATATGAACCCCTTTGCATTGTAACAGATTCATAATGAGAATTCACATTTTCTGGCTCCTTTACATTTTCTCAGTTTTTCTTTCAAACCCTAGTTTTTCATTTCTTTAGACTCTCTTTAGACACCTTTTGATCACTCAAAATCAGAATAATTGGCGGTGAAAGCATAAGTATAAAATGGTGGATGCTGTGGTGCACCACCTAAGTTGTGGTTCACCATGCACCACTCAGAGAAGTCATTTAGCTGCATTTAGAAATGTGGTTAAACTCATCTCAAATTGTGGTTAAATATATCCTCCATCTTCTACCACTGTCCTTGCGGTGCCTCAACATCTTGATTCTTGAATGTGTCTTCCCAAGGAAGCAATGTAGGACCTCCCTTTGGGCTTGCTAAAGGTTCCACTAAGTCAACTCGTGCTCCCTAACAGGGAAGAGAAGGACAAGGCGATCAGTGACATTGAACTTGTCCTCGTCGTTGATGTAGTCCTAGGTGTCTGTGAAGTCCTCCCACTCGAGCTGCAACTCATGCCTTGTGGACGAGTCAAATTGAGTCATGGTGAACGAGTTTGGGGTAGGAACGTGGTTTTAAATTGTGCTTTTGATCCCAAATGCGATTGCGGTTGAGATTGTTGCGATTGCAAATATTGCGGCCATCACGATGCGCATTGCAGCTATTGCGATGTAAAACTTTTATGTGTTTGCAACCTGAGATTGACCTTGTTGTGGCCTGATGAGGTCAGAATGCGACAGCGTTGCGGTAATTACTGTTTCATGTTTTTGGTAATACTAGTCCATAGGAATTTGGAGACGGAAATTATCAGTGGTTCTACCTCGTCTTCCCATCTTATAAATTTATCATGCAAGCCTATGTGAGGCTCTAAAAGACATAGTCTGCGAAAATAACACAAGTCTTTGAGAAATATTATGGCTAATTCAGTAGCGGATGGTGGTTACCATCTGCCAGGATCCTTTTTATTAGCACCCGCCGTCACAATATACAAATCTATAACGAATAAATGTTGTACCCATCCAGAAGTGAAAAATGACTTGCTTCCAGCGTGCAACAAGAGACGTTGTCTTTACTGTTTATGCGCAAACACAAACGAGCAAATTAAACGTTTACAAGGGCCATGCATTCGTTTCAGATTAATTATTGGTCCACTAAACATTGCCTTTGTTGGAGGGTGGTGGCAATGGGATCATCGTGGGAAGGGGTGAAGGAGAAGTTGAGCAGAGCCTAAGGCAACGGTGGCGGTGGGTAGAGTGGCAGTGGGGTGAGCTCGAGAGAGGAAGAATAGGAGGAGGGGTAATGTATACAAAAATGGAGGCTTTGCTCATTGTATTGATTGATCAGATTCCTGGTTGGATGGAGATAGAGATGAAGTGAAGGGATGAAGAGGATGATTGGTTGTGGGTTCCAGTCAGTTTTCTCAATAAAGAACTCGTTGGAGCTAAAGGATTTGGCGGCGAAGGAGTTGGTGGAAAGGAGAGGGTGGCGGAAGTGAAATAGTGGATGGAAAGAAAGGAGGAGGAAGAGGGCTATGGTAATTTTACCACATTTTGAATTGACTAACCACATTTCTGAATGTAGCTAAATTATTGGTGCATGGTGCATCATAGCTTAGGCGATGCACTACCACATCTATCCTATAAAATACTAACATTTCTAATAAAGCAATACCTATGACAGGTATCATAGATGCTCAATGATATGCCAATTGGTTGCTTTGCAACCATGACACACGAAACAAACAGCAAGTGCCTGTTTTGAGAAGGCTAAAAACAAATAAGCAATTTGTAACTGATGGGATGCATGGAACAATAAACTAATGGGATCAAGACCAATGCATGGACTATAGTCGCATCTAGGTTTTTAACCAGATTTGCCTATTCTCTACATCAAGCCTGAACATGAGGATTGACAACAGAGAGAAATGGAATTTAAAGGTTGAAAAAAAAAGTCCTCTAGATTCGCTTTTCCAGTTATTTAAGGCTACAAAAGAAAAATATTCAACAGGAACATACATGGGTTCTCATCCAATGAACTATGGTAAATTGTTTTCATTAGACAAATAAGCTATTACAATTTACAATGGAATTAATTTCAATGTCTAATCAGGCCACGGTACTTCTCGGAAATTATACCCTTATAGTTTTCTAGGATTTGAATTCAATCAAGAATTTGATGGAGGATTGAGATATGCTCTACTGCTTCATCAAATAACAGAAAATTTATCAAAATAACCTACTTAAAGTATATTTTCTTTTTCCATATCACATGGAATAATTGAAAGAACAGCATAGAAACAACATACATAATCATACCTTGTTTGTGTCACGAAAAGAGTTGACTCTTGCTTTTCTATCCTGATTCCGGATATCGATACCTAAATTTGTCCAAGATATATTTAGGGCATTAATTTGATATGATTTGATGGAAAATTAAGTAATAAGAATAAAAAAATTAATAAAATTAAAATAAATGAGGAAAGACAAATCTTGCATAAAAGTGAAAAGATCAAAATTGGGTAAAACCTCATTTATGTTCGTTACATTTAACAAAGATTTCAATTTTGTCCCCAAATATTTTTTATTCTATTTATATATCTAATAATGTTTCAATGTTGCCATTTTCAAAGGCGCCGTCTAAATTGCTGATGGAAAGATGACATATCTACGGGAATGGCAATATTAGAGCTTTTGTGAAATGTTAGAGACATAAATAAAACATCAGAGTTTTCTTTCGTTAGGGATATAAATAGAATATTAGAGTTTTCTTCTCCCAACTATTTTCTTCCCTATCTTCCATCTTCTTCTTTTTCTTATGTTTTCTTCTCTACTAATCTTCCACCATCACTATGCCTCTTCTACTCTCAGCCAGACAACCTTACTTACTCCCTTCAACCCCACACCACCACTGCCACCACACTTCATGTGCTTTTCTTAGTGTTGGGCTTCTAGCGGTGGCACCCCACAACAAAGGTAGGCAAAGTTGGGATGGTTCCTTGTGGAGTCCAAGCAGTGATGGATGGGCAACAAGAGGATGATAGGGCTTTCAGCAGTGGTTGATTTGCTTGGTGGCAATGGATTTTTGATGAGGTAGAGGCACAACTGGGTTTGTGGTTGAGGTTGGTGACTCGAAGCAGTAGTTGCAGAGGCATGGTTAGGGAGTGGTGATGACTACCATAGGTGGGGCACGAAGATGGTGCAACGGGATTAGCATGACCTCGCAACGGCAGAGAACGATGGTGATTGCGCAATGGTGGGGCAATTTCCAGCAATGGCTCTTGACAATAGTGGCAGAGCAAAATGATGAGGGACGAAGGTGGTGGCGGCATGGTGGTGGTGGAAGAGTAGCAAAGAAGAGAACCTAGAAGGAAGAAGAAGAAGAAGAAGAATAAGGGAGATGGGGAAAAGAATCTTAATATTCTATTTATGTCCCTAACATTTTACAAATAGATACTTAATCATTTTTCATCAACAATTTAGATAGTGTCTACAAGAATGACAACTTTCAAACGTTAGGGATATAAATAGAACAAAAAAAAAATTTAGGAAAAAATTGAAATTTTTGCTAAATGTAATGGATAAAAAATGAGGCTTTACTTGTTTAAAATTCAAAAGAAATATCTGGGCTTAGTAGAAGAAGAATAGAATTAGAATTAATATGAGATTGCAACATTAAAAAAAGTAGCATAAAAGGTTGAAAATAAAAAAGAAATCAACTCATTAATTTGAAATCATATGCTCTAAAGATGAAAGAGTTCTTATTATATTAGAAAAAGGTAAAAGATCAATCAAATTAAGCGAAATAAATAAAAGATATTAGGAAATTCAAAATCAAAATAAAAAAAAATATAAAAATCAACATAATCAAAGAAGAAAAGAAGGAAAGTCGATTGGGCCCTATTCTTTAAAAGTGAAAAGATAAAAAGTTTTAAATGATAAAAAATAAAATATTTGGTCTCGATGGAATTAAGATCAAATCTCATATGAAATTTAATTTGGGATTGCAGGAGTAGAGAAGAAGTATAGTAAAGTTAGAAAAACAAAATAATTCAACTCATTAATTTGATTTGGTGTGCTAAAAACGCAGAAAGAGTTTGTGGTAAAAAGAGATTAGATCCAAATCAAATTAATAGAAATTAATAAAAGATATTGGAGAAGTTTTGCTGTAACTGAGTCTATCTTAGCCTTTAAATAGGCAGATACCACACATGGATAATGTGAGATCTCTCACCATTAATTCTCTTTCATCATGTATCATATCTTAACATTGCTTGCTTAATTAATAATGAGAGGTGACACAACCAACTCATGTCAAAATTTTACATGATAGAATCCAATTCCTACTACGCACTGTACAACAAACACCTGAGTAAGTCGGTCATATGCTAGTGAGGTCCTGTGTAAGTATGTTTTGTATAGAGAAAGTGTTGCGGGATGATGGAGATTAAACCAAGCAGTTGTCATCTCTACAATTAGCAAAACAAGATTTACGGATGCTATTGATTTGATAACCCATTTGACAACTCATATTCACCTAAATTGTTACTACGGTTTTTGCTCCTTTTGCTATTTTAATACAATAGCCCTATAAAAGGGGTGTCTCTTGCACGATGAAATTCAAGAGAGAAATTCATTAAATAAGATTTTTTTTTCTCTTCTCTCTTTGTGTGTGGATGTGTGCTTGAGTTTTCAATATTACATTTGGTATCAAAGCTGGATAAGATTGCGCTTGGTTTTAGAGATTTTGTGAGGAACAAGAGTATTCTGATACAATTATTTTTTTAGATTCACTATGACAAACAATTACAAGATTATTTGGTCAGTCCCAAATTAGATGGGAAACTTGATTATATAGCTATTGTGAGATTTTGATGTCTACGCATTTAAAGGCTTACAATATTTGGAGTCTTGTTAATCCAAGAATACAAGACAGAGTTAATGCAACTGCTCAAAGGAAAGATCAATTAGCGTGGTCCCAAATTCACTAATGAGTTGATTATTCAATATTTGGCGAAATTGCCAAAACAGCATGGAATATATTAAAGTTATCTTATAAAGGAGTGGATAAGGTGCAGAAATCCAAATTGCAGTCTCTACATATAAAGTATGAAACGATGGAAATGTCCAACTCAAAAACTGTGGAACAATTTTTTTCTCATGTTATCGATCTTGTAAATAAAATGAGGGTATATGGAGAGGACATACCAAATAGCAAGGTGGTTGAAAAAGTCCTTCGTACCATGCCAATAAAATTTGATCATGTGGTGACTACAATAATAGAGTCACATGATACAAACACAGAAAAGTCAAATGAAGAAGCCTTGAAGAGTCAAGTGACTTTAACTAAATTTGCAGAGTCAAGCTAAGATGGAGAAAGAAGTAGTTATGGCTACAATAATGGAGGCAGAGGAAACTTTAAGGGCAGAGGCAGAGAAAATTTTAGAGGAAATGGACATGGTAACAGTTTCAAACCAATTGACCAAGGAAAAGGAAGCAACAATGGGCATATTACTCAAGGAAGAGGAAGAGGTACTTATTACTAGGAAAGAACAAAATTTAATTGCTTTCACTGTGGAAAGTTTGGACATAAAACAACAGATTGCAGATTCAAATCCATGAATCAGAATAATTATCAAGCAAATGTTGCAAAAAACCAGGATCAAAATATTGGTAAGGATTCGAATCTAGAAAGTTATTTTTGGCAAGCAATTCTTTTGTAGAAGATGAAAATACATGGCATTTGGATATTGGGTGTAGTAACCATATGTATGGGTAAAAGGAGTTATTTTCTTCATTTGATGCAACTGTTAATTCAACAGTAAAATTTGGCAACAACACACATATTCCTATTTTGGGATAAGGTCAATTATCAATTAAATTGAAAGATGGTCCTCACAATTTTACCTTTGATGTGTTTTATGCCTTGGTCTTCATCACAATTTGTTAAGCATGAGACAACTGTTAGAGAAAGGTTACAATACGCAAGTCCATCATGAAATTGCACGATATTTGACAAAGGTTACAATATGCACATCCATCATGGAAATTGCACGATATTTGACAAAAATGGAAGATTTATTGCCAAGGTAAAGATGACTCTAAATCGACTTTTTCCATTGAAAATTCAACATGGAATTTTTTCTTGCCTAAATTCAGTGATACCAAATGAAAACTGGTCGTGGCATTTTCATTTCTTTGGATTATATTATCCACCAAAAAATGAACTTGTTTTTAGGTTGCCAATTGTTGATATTCCTAACTATATATGTAAGACATGTCAATTGGGAAAGAAGCACATAGAATCATTTCCTATTGGAAAATCCTAGAGAGCAAGAAAGTTATTGGAGATTATACATTCAAATTTGTGCATGGTTGATGTAGCATCTTAGAGTAGCAGCAGGTATTTTATCACCTTTATTGATGATTTCAATAGAGAGGCTTGGGTTTATTTTTTGAAGCAGAAGTCGAAAGCATGTGATACATTCAAGATGTTTAAGGCATTTGTGGAGAAACAAAGTGGCTATAAAATCAAGACTTTAAGAAACAGATAAAGGTTAGGAGTATCTTACTTGTGCAAATTTCTTTGAAGAGCATGGAATCCAACATCAACTGACAACCAGATACACTCTCCAGCAAAATGGAGTGACTGAAAGGAAGAATAAAACAATTATGGATATAGTGAGGTGCATGTTGCAGCTTAAACAACTGCCTAGAGAATTTTGGGCGGAAGCAGTTGCTATTGCTGTGCATATTTTAAATAGATTCCTAACAGAGAGTGCTCGTGATAAGATACTAGAAGAAGTTTGGCGCAGAAGGAGACCATCAACTTGTCATCTTAGAGTTTTCGAGTACATTGCATATGCCCCTGTACCATACCAACTGAAAAAGAAATTGGATGACAAAGGCGAAAAATACATTTTCTTTGGTTACAATACAAATTCAAAAGCATATAAGCTATATAATCCGGAGACAAAGAAGGTGATCATGAGTAGAGATGTGACATTTGATGAAGAAAGAAGATAGGATTGGTCCTCCAAGGCTCAAAAAGAACTAGTGATAATACCTGATAATTATGAAGAAGAAGAAGGACAGACATCTCAACTAGAATCATCTAGTATACTTAGAGAAATCATCGACCACCAACTAGATTGGAAGATTATGTTGTGGGCAATGATAATGATCTATCTGATGAAGAGATTATCAATTTTGCTTTATTTGCAGACTGTGCTCTGATGAATTTTGAAGAACCCTCTAATGATAACAATTGGAGGAATGCAATGGATGAAGAAATTTATGCAATTGAGAAAAATGATATATGGGAGCTAACTGATTTGCCTACAAGTGAGAAGCGGATTGGAGTAAAGTGGATTGATAAGACAAAGTATAAGCCTAATGGTTAGATTGATCATTTTAAAGCTAGATCAATCGCAAAGGGTTACAAGCAAAAGTCAAGTATTGACTATTTTGAAGTATTTGCTCCTGTTGCCAAATTAGATACAATTTGTATGATTATCTCACTCTTGGCTCAAAATAAATGAAAGATATATTAAATGGATGTTAAGTTAGCTTTTCTAAATGATCCTTTCGAAGAGGAAGTATCTGTTGAGCAACATGTAGGCTATGTGATCAAAGGAAAAGAAAATAAAGTCTACAAATTGAAAAAGGCATTGTATGGACTGAAACAAATACCAAGAGAATGGTACAAGAAGATAAATTCTTATCTCATTGAGTATGGTTTTTGGAGATGTTCTTTTAACATTACTTTGTATATTAAAACTATTGAGCCTGGTGATATTCTCATTGTCTACCTTTATGTTGATGATTTGATTTTCACTGGAAGTAATTCGAAGATGATTGAAAGTGCAGGAAGGCTATGTTGAAACATTTTGAAATGACTGATTTGAGCTTGATGTCTTATTTTTTTGGCATTGAAGTTATTCAGAAAAATGATGGAACTTTTATTTCTCAAAGGAAATATGCTAATGTTATTTTGAAGAAATTTAAGATGGAGAATTCAAGACTAGTTTCCACTCCTATTGAAGAAAAACTGAAATTGATAATGGAAGATAAAGGAAAAGCTATAGATCCAACCTATTACAAGAGCTTAATTGGAAGTTTGAGATATTTGACTGCAACCAGACTAGACATAGTATTTGGAGTTGGATTACTTGGCCAATTCATGGAGGAACCACGTGCATGTCATTTGCAAGCAGCAAAAAGGATTCTTCGATATATTAAAGGTATCCTAAATGAGGGGACTATTTTTATGAAAATACTGAAGATATGAAGCATGTTGGATACACAGACATTGATTGGCTGGAGACATAGAGACAAGAAAGAACACTTCATGATATGTATTTCATCTTGGATTAGGCGCAGTATCATGGCCATCAAAGAAACAACTAGTAGTTGCACTCTCCACAACAAAAGCAGAATATATAGCAGCAGCCAGTTGTGCTACACAAGCAATATAGCTAAGAAGAATTCTAAAAGAATTGCATCAAAGGCAAAGTACACCCACAACAATATTTTGTGATAATAAGCCTGCTATTGCACTTTGCAAAAATCTAGTATGTTATGGAAGGTCCAATTATATAGATATCCAGTTGTACAAGATTTGAGAATTGGTAGCTGAAAAGGAAGTTTTAATTGATTACTGTCATACTAAAAAATAAGTAGTAAATATCTTTATAAAGTCATTGAAGATTAAGTTATTTTAAGTTAAAGAAAATGCTTGGAATGACTAGTTTTACAAGCTTGGTTTAAGGGAAGCAATGATGGAGATTAAACCAACAGTTGTCATCTCTACAATTAAGCAAAACAAGATTTACGGATGTTATTGATTTAACAACCCATTTGACAACTCATTCTCACCTAAATGGTTACTACGGTTTTTATTCCTTTTGGTATTTTAATACAATAGCTTGCCTATAAAAGGGGTGTCTCTTGTACGATGAAATTCAAGAGAGAAATTCATGGATGTGTGCGTGAGTTTTCAATATTACATGGGATGTATACGCGTATGCCAAAGAACTAAGTTAGAATCCTTTTCCCTTCTTCCTTTTTTTTTTTTCTTCTTTTCAGATTTTTTGAAAAAATATATTTTGTCTTTGTTTCTTGTTCTTTATTTTTGTGTTCTCTTTCTTCTTGCTACCTTTTTTTTTTGTTTTTTTATTGTTAATACGATGATGCTAATTGAAAACTCCTACTACAGCATCGTTTAAAAATCAAATGGCGTCTAAGATGGAGAACTGGGGGAGGATCAGGTGATAATCATAATAACTCTATGCAACACTTTTGAGATCAACCCAAATTTGATCTTTTTCAAGCGCGCTAATAAAGTCTAATATTTAAAAATTAAGAAGAAAATGATAGTGTTTTTTTTTCTCTTCAAAATAAAAATCTAAAGATAAATGTGAACAACTTTATTCACACCCCGAATTCTTGATTGTGGTGTTTCAAATTTACTTTTTTGAAAATAAGTCTTTAAAAATCTTTTCTAATAAAAATAATATTTTTTAAATCACATCATAGCTTTCAAAATTAAGATTTTGTTTTAAAAAAGGATATATTTTCTTAAAATTAAATTTTTTTCTCTTAAAATAAATTTTGAATCGCCATTGATTCTTTAAAATATTTTTTCCTTCAAAATCATAACAAAGTTTTGATTCACTGCTCTCACACAATTAATTGTGAAGCTTAAATTTGTTTCACAAAGCAATAGCTATTTAGGGCTTGTTTGAAAGTGTTTTATTTTTTAGTTTTCAAAAACTGTTTTATAAAACTGTTTTTAAGTTCAATTTTTAAAAACAAAGGAACAAAAAAATTTGTTTGACAACTTTGTTCTGAAAACAGTTTTTTAGTGATAAAAAATAGAAAATCTATTTGGATGATTGTTTTTAAAAACAAGTTTTAAAAGTAATAAAACAAAAACTTGTTTGACATTTTTTTAAAAGTTGCAAACATATAATAGCATAATCGAATGTAATAATAATTTTGATACATAATATGATCATAAATCTATTTATATACTATGCATTATGTTCTTGTTGCCACATCCAATTTACAATTTCGTCACGATGCCTTGCCATTTCCCTTGCAGCTTCATCAGTTAATCTTGTTGTATTGTCATTATTGAAATTCACCTTCAAATTTGTGTTGTCATTTTGAGTTTCAATTTCAGAAGGATCCATATTCTCCCATTCTATAAATAATCTATTACGCATTCCCCACCTACGCACATAATTATGAATTGCACAATAAGCTATGACAATAAGGCATTGTCTTGAAGGCTTGTATGGTGGCATTAGCCTTAAACTGGGGAATCTTGCCTTCAGTACTCCAAAACAATGCTCAATTTTCATCCTCAAAGATGAGTGCCTAAAATTAAACAATTCCTTAGCAGTTCTAGTTTGTCTACCTCGACCATAAAACTCTTGTGCATGGTATCGTTCACCTCTATAAGGTGGAAGAAAGCCTCCAGTACATGGATAACTAGAATCCACTAGATAAAATAAACCTAAATCAATGAGCGAACATTAATTTTGGCAAGTATGTAAATTAACAATATCATTACATAATAATAAATAATTATTCTATTAGATAAAGATATATGACCTTCAGGAGGCCAAGGAAAGTTTGCATTTTGATTAGTAAGTGCATCCAAAAAAACTTTTGAATCATGAGCACTACCTTCCCAACCTGAATACACATATGTGAATAGCATATTGAAATCACATATGCACATAACATTTTGTGTGATAGTTGTTTTTCTACTTCTACATGATGTCTGCTTATCAGCTGGAACCCATGCACTTATATGTGTTCCATCAATTGCTCCTATACAATTCTGATACAAACATACATGCAAGAAACATATCAATTTGACAAAAGAAAATAATACAATGCACCATATAACATAAAACAAGTGACAAAAAAGAACTAACCTTGAACCATGGGTAATATTTTGGATTATTTTTTATATGATCAGGCAGCTCTATGGAATCTTGTCTTATGATTTCTTTACCTAAATAATAAATTACTCTTAAAACATTCTTGAAATAGAGAGAAACAGTTTGAATGGAATGTTGAAATCGATCTGCTACTACTCTGTGATGCACATTATGCCCAATGATAAATAAAAATATTACCACTTGTTCTTCTAAGAACACTTCTCTCGAGTCTTCTAGATAATTTTTACTCCTCAGTTCATTGCATAAATTAATATAACATGCCTTCTCCATACGTAATAATTCGTAGCAAACTGTTCTAGATTCCTTCAAAAGCTCACTAACAAATTCTTGACTGCTTAGTGTAGATATTCTAACAGGAACTTTATTGTAAAATTTATACTCATAATCACCAATAAAGTTAAGTATCAATAATTCAACAAATTCAGAATCATCATCACTAGAATCAGATGAGGATGAAGACCTTTCAAAAGTATCTGTTGAGATACTATCACTGCCTAAAGGATAATTATTTATTTCCATCACAATAAAACCTGCCATTAAACATATATGCATTTAAATAAGTAATTTTAAAGCGGCTCAAAGGACAAACCAACAATAAAATAAATACGTAGTCATACATAAGTACAAACTAACAACACAAGTCATACATAAATGTGAAGCCAAAGTACAAACCAACAATAAAAGTCATACATAAGTACATAGCCAGAGTACAAAACAGTCACACAAGTCTATCAATCCATGCCTTTCTCCTATCCTTGGTCATGTTTAAAAAGGCTTCTCTATAATCAGGATCTTTAAATTTCTCCACTGCCTTCATGTAGGAGTCATCTGAGATATTTTCCATCTCATTAAGTTCAATTACACATTTAGCTGTAGTGTATTCAGATGATGTAGCTGCAGAACTAGTGGCTTCTATACTCCTAGCCCTATACTTTTCAACTCTAGCCAATGAAGCTTCAGCCTTCAATTTAGATGCCTCTACAAGTGCTTCTGCTTTCAACTTAGATGATTCAATCCATGCTTGAAGTGCATCTCCCACTTGAAGGTTCTTATACTCTTTCCTTGCCTTACGATCCTGAACTTTAATTGTCGTTTTATCACTTACGGGTGACTCTCTCTATTATTGGGCTATCCTCTTCCTCCTCCTCATCATCATCTAAATTTACGTGAATCCCACTGTGCAAGTATTCATTTTCCAGCTCATTTTCATCATCTGTATTAGGTGGATCTGGAGTGGACGAATGATGAAGTACCCCAGTTGCACTACTTTTATTAAAAATCACTCCTAATAATTTGTAATGCTCCAATCCTTTCCTCTTAAATGGTGTAGCATCAGGGTGTGCCTATAAGGAAAATAAATAAATAATATATCCTAAATTTAAGAAATATATAAATAAATATATATAACAATAAAAATGTTGAGAGCTATTTGTTGTGTACTCGAAGGTAGGTTGACCAAACTTTCTCTGTAGCAGTAACAGTATTAGTTTATGCATCCCATCCAAATCCAGTTTGTTGTAGCAAATAAGAAAATGTAGCATGTTGTTGCCTTAACCTATTAAACTTTTACTTAATTTGTTTCATGTCAAATGCACATCCAGTTCTTGTGTTCAGTGTTTGCAATATGGCTTGCCATACTTTAGGTGTAAATATGTTATTTCTCATATTCCCTTTGTTAACCTCTTCAACCATTATGTCTATATAAGTTTTTACCACTAATGGGGACCAAAGTGAAGAAATCTCTTTCCTGTCATGTTCCATCTACAATAGTAATTATATTCAACAACTTTAGTAACAAAAAAATAACAAAACAGTCCACATAAACACAAAATAATCAATACAATCCAAGTCAAATAACCAAAGAGTGCAAACCAAATTACCAAATATCAGTCCAGCACAATACAAATCAATCCAAACCAAATTATCAAATCAAAGCAAATTATCCAGCAAATTACAACCAATCCAAAGATAGTCCAAGAAAAATTATTCAAGATACCCAAAGAAAATTATTCAAACAGTCTAGAAAAATTACACTAATCCAAAGATCCAACAAAAGTTTTCAGTAAATTATTCAGCAAACAATCAATAGAAAAAGGAAAAATAATCAAATAAAAAAAATACACAACCAACAGAAAAAGGAAAAAAGGAAAAAGGAAAAAAGGAAAAAGGAAAAAGGAAACGGAAAAAGGAAATAGGAAACAGAAGGGATGGCGGTGGGAAATTTGTTTGAAATTTGCGACGGGTTAGGTTGGTGGTAATTTGGGGTAGTGGCAAGGTGGCGAGTGGGACCGAATGAAAAAAGGAAGGATGGTGGTGAGGTGCGGCGGATCTCGAACAGAAAACAGCGAATCGTGAGGCAAATGGCAGAGGAAGGAAGGTGACGAAGGCGCGGCGGAGAAGGAAAGGAAAGAAGGAGAAGGAAGGGGAAAAGGAACTAAAACAGGAAGGATTAAGGTGGCTGCGGCGGAGAAGGAAAGGAAGGGAGGAGAAGGAAGGGAAGAAGGAGAAGGATGGGGCTGGGCTAGCGGTGGCAGATCTCGAACGGAAAACAGTGGATTGTGAGGCAAACGACGGAGGAAGGAAGGTGATGAAGGCCCGACGGAAGGAAGGGGAAAAGGAAAGGAAAGAAGGAGAAGGAAGGTGGTTGCGACGGAGAAGGAAAGGAAGAGAGGAGAAGGAAGGGAAGAAGGAAGAAGTACCTTTTCCGGAATGAGAGGAAGCGAGAAACGAAGCAAGCAGCTCGTGAGGAATGAAAGAAACTGTTTGAAGTATCAAAACAATAAAAATCACATTAATTTCAAAATTACCACCGCTTGTTTTTATGTTTTCAGAACAAAAATTACAAAACATGTTAAACTTGTTTCTTGTTTTTTGTTTTTAAAAATCAAACTCTATTTTTTGTTTTTTAAAACAACCACAAGAAAAATTCTTTTCAAAAATGTTTTTTTTTATTTTTTTATTTTTAAAAACCCAAAACTATTTTCAAAAACAATATCAAACAAGGCCTTAGTCGCCCATTTCTTGTTTTAGCCATTTTATGACTTTTTGGTAAGATGCCACCAAAATGGGACATGAAAAATGAAAAAAAATAGATAATCATTTTTTGTAAGAATAATAAATGATTAATCTTAACAAATTTGAAAGATAACACAAGAAAAAATAAGTAATTATTCTTAAAACAAATGATGTAACGTATTAATAACTTCTGAACTTGTAATCAATTCCCGAATCTTAATTCTAAAAGCAGACCATCGTCTCAGTTCCCAATCGAACCTAAATATTTTTCAATGAATAAATCGATTAGTGATAATTCCTAAAAAAAAACCCCCGGCCCTTTGCCAATTTGTGCAGCACTCTTTGGAACTGTTGTAACAAGGGACAAAAACTTTTCCATTGTCTCCACTTTGTACGATCCGAAGTCCAATTTTATTCTCATTTTTAAATGTACATCATGGACAAAAACTTTTCTCCTCAAGGTCACATAAATTTAGATTTTGTTGCTCGTGGATATACGTATTTGTTGGACTCCTTATTTGAAGATTGCTTGTACAACAATTTTCAATGGCGGTGACATGTTATTGAAAAATGCAATCATGCAGTACTTTTCAGTTGCTTCAGTTTCTATAATTGGAGGTTTGAAAATAACAGTCTTCACTCTTCAACAAGGTATCCATTTCTGTGTTTCTTCTATTCAACACTCAGCATTTTTTTTCCTTGTTTATTCTCTCAACTATGGGCATTAATGTTTCTTCTCTGTGTCTAGCTGGTCAAAATGTCTAGCGTCATATGTGTCATAATATGCTCGAAGGCACCGCAGTGAGAAGCAACTAAAGTTCATTTAAAAATTTAATGGAGTTGCCACAAATTTTGTCTTAGGGAAAAATTAGAAAATCTTTTTAATGTGTAAAATTGGTATTTTGAAAATGTTTGGGAGTATGTGAAAGGTAAAAACTAAATTCCACTACATACTTGTTACATTTGTCTTACAATTGTTATCCTAGAGTTTATTATGTAAATTTATTAATAACTAATAATAATTATTTTTCCTTAAAAAAATATTAAAGCCTAGTAACGGCTGACAAAAGATAAAAAAAAAAAAATTCAAAAAATTTAATTTTGGCTTGACGGAAAATTTCTGCTCCTACATATTCCCTAGTGCAATAGGGAATTTAAAGCTTCATCATTTTTTCTAAAAATTAATTGTGTATTGCATTAATTTTATTTATGGAAATATTTTTTAAAATATAAGCCAATGCAGGATAATATGAGCTATACAATAAAAATTATATAATTCTTACTTTGAGGATTGTTAAAATGTACAACAATGGTTCGATGTGTTGTATGGTGGATGTGGTGCAGGTTAACAAGGTAGTGTGATGGGTTGAGTAGTGGCGGCTCTGCATGGAGAATAGTGGTGGGTGTGGATTGTTGATGATGGAAGCAGGCCTGAGGTGATTTTAGATGTGGTGGCCGTGGTCATGGTGGCTTTGCGGACTATGTTCATGGTGGAGATGGCTGGTGTGATGGTTGTGGTAATTTAAATTGTATTTGCGGTTACGGTTATTGCGATTAGGGTATTGCAGCCATCAAATTGTAGCTATTGTGGTTTTAATTTTTTGTATATGTTCACAACATCAGCAGATGGTGGCAATTTGCAACTGAGGAGCATAGAACATCCAAGACCTAAACAAAACACGAGAAAAAGAAAATAAATTGATCCCCAGCACATGAGCACACCCAAAAGATTAGAATTGAATAAAACACGCATAATCATAACACCTAACTTTAACCACCTAAGTATCAAAATAAATTTGTGGCACGACTAATGGACAAGGCTACTCAACGCAAGCATAGAAAACACTTGTAACATGTCAAAGCCCCACAAAAAGATACTCTCCTCTCTCCTATACTATCCTTATCTATGCATTTGCACCAATAAAGCCATGACACAAAATTGCACCTTTACAGCATCAACTACATAGGAAACCATTGCTCCTACTTGATTGCCCAAGATAGCAACACCGAAGGAAGTGCAATTCCAATATACTTGCAACATGACTCTTAAGAACTATCACCACTACTAGTCAACATAAGAATGATTTCCTCCACCTCTGCAATTTGACAGACAGAACGATTTTCTACTTATTCCACCAATATTTAAACCACACTGCCAAAGTCAATAATCACCAAAACCACCAAACCACGATAAGAAAATATCTAGTAAAACTGCAGCCATCTTCTTCTTCCTATCTCCTCGTTTCTTTGATCGTTCTTTCTTGCCTTTTTTGTCTTTCTTCAACTACTTCCTTTCCTCCATGAAAGCTCAAATTACATCTCCTTCATACAATGTCAATAGCCCAAGTTGCTTCCCTACGTTCCAGGTTTGGATTGCCTTTACCATCTTGTCATCTACCTCAGCTTCTTGTTCAGATGCAACTTGGACATCAAATTCTTCGTTGACAGCTTGTACAGGGATAGACTTTGGCACAAAGCTACAAGATTCTTCCTTAATCTTCTTACTCACAGTCAGACCAAACCTTGGTGGTGCACTTGGGTCAGATTCGTTTGGCCCAGATTCTTCCTTTTCCCCTTTTTCTGATGTCCACACCTTGTATGCTTGGAGTAGAATAGTTTGGTTTGAAGGCCCATTTTGAAACATGCCCAAGTCCTTCAAAACCTCTTCAGTTAGTCAGTCATCCTCCAACCTAATAGTACGGTTAGCACTATTTTGCATCGACCTTTCCATTCCTCTAACGATCATGCCTATCCTCTCAGTGTTATCTCCTACTACGTAATTATTATTTTCATTTATTCCCAAAGGCTTGACCACTTCTTTATTCAAATGATTATGACGACTAATGCGAGATTCATCCCCAGGAGAACATCCTCTTCATTGCCGACCATCGAAGAGCCTGCCATGTAGTCCTTCTTGTAGTTGTGATGTTGTGCTTGCAATGGCTTGCCTATGGTGTTTCTTGTCTAGTGAAGAGTTCCACAAATTGATTTCTTTACCTACCTCTTCTGCATAAATGTCGTAGCCAATCCCTCCAACAGAAAAGTAAATATTATCAATATTGATACTAGCACGTATCCCTAAGTATCTTTGCAGAAGTGAATGATGATCTCATGGATGTTTGGTCATCAAAACAAACAACCATTCTCTACTAATCACCAAATTTCCTTAGGTTCTCCATAGACCATGCTTGAAAGGGCATACCAAAGCAACTCATACCCTCCTAGTTTAGCAAACCTCCTTTATAGACCAAGATCTCACCTTAGCAAAATATTCCCTTATAATATCTCTATCTTCCTTCATTATGCCTTCCATTTCTTCTTTAGATGGGAATGTAATTAGGACTTTGTAAGCGCCCATCTCTCTAACACTTTCAATTGAGGAAAATACTTGCCCTAGCTTATCATCCATAAATTCAATATCTATAGGAAAGATGGTTTCTCCTACTATTCTTCTACCCAACTCTACAATAAGTGCATCATTGACTTCCCCATACACAACTCTAGTCTTCTCATGCTTCCCTTCATCTTCATTAACATTTTTACTCTTTCCATTCCCCACAGTACGTACATTATTCACATTCTCGTTTACCTTTTGCAAAACCACATCCTTATATGTTCTACTGCCACCAGTTGTATATTTAGTGGAACATCCACCATCCCTTTTGTATTCTGCCGACGTCATAGAGATTTTGCAACCCCTTATTTCTACTCCATGCAAATTCTTGATTGCCCTTTGAGCCTCCATTAGTTGTAAAAATCTCACAAATGCAAATAGTGAAAAGGTTGACCTCTTTTTCTTCCAAGATATAAAGACAACAACCACCTTAACTTCAAGCTTGAAGATTCGCCAAAGCCATGATTTGGTTACGAAGTTTGGAAAATTATCCACAAAGACAGCATGAGATGCAGATTCTAACCTTTTCCACAGCAAGTCCTTCCCACCACGTGAGACTCCATTATCCCACTTCGCATGAGAGACTTCATTCACGTACTAACCACGCCATTGTCTACTGCCCTTTTCTCTCCATCTCTCTCTCTTCACCAATGCAAATTGACTGTGAGGGGCATGGTTTTAAATTGCAATCTGCAACCACATTGTAGCAACAATTGCAACCATTTCAGATACATTTTCTCACAATTTTCTGCATTGCAGTGCAATCGCAATCATGACCACAATCACAATTTAAAACCATGGTGAGAGGTGTATGATGTCGTTGTGGTGAGGTTGGTTTTTTGTTGTTTTTATTCTGGCCTTTGAAATCAAGTATGATTTGGCTATGTCAACTCTCGAAGGCTGTGATTGCCATGGTTACTTTTGACGGTGGTTTTGGTTTATGCTATTTACAGTTTATGGGTTTGATATTTAAGCGTTTTACATGCAAAAGATATGATAATATGTGCCTAAGTATGTGAAAAAAAAAAAATGTTACCTAAGACTACATGATTAGCCACAACCCATCATAAAATCAAACATCACATAAACTAGCCAACATGTTTAGAGCAAGACTGATATAACAATAATGTTGAACAGTTTGCGTAGAAGACATGAGAGACAAACCACCTTTTTGCTTCTCCTTTGCTCCAACAAAACCCATAGTCAGACTTAGAAATCCTAATTTTCAATTTTGGGTGTTAATTTCTAGATTCCTTGTTACAAGTAAATTGACGCCGATATATACAATTTCGACATTAAATGAAATTAATTGTAAAATAATTTGATTTGATACTGATTGAAAAAAAAAACTTTGATTTGATTGCTGCTAAAACTTGGCTTGATTGAGATTGATTGAAGATCTAATTGACACTAAGTACTAATTGATGTAGTTTTTCCTTTTGATTTTCCATTTTTTGATTTTGATTTTATTAAGTTATAAAAACCATTTAAATATCTCCACCCAATAGCTTAAAGTTTTGGAAGAGAAGGTTCATGACATAATATTATAGCATTTATGATCACACAAGTGGTCAAGAGTTTAATTCTTACTTATCTCTATTCTTCTAAATAAAAGTTAAATTTCAATACAAGTAAAGTGGGTCTATGCATAGTTCACATATCAAAGCCCAAAAAAGAAATTTGCCCGAGGGGATAAATTAAGGTATAAAAATCATGCACATACCTCTACTCAACAACTTACACTTTTGGGAGATGAGTTATGATAATTTTTTTTTACTTTTTGGGCCAAATCAGGTTAGGAGACATGGTCTAAAAAATTGGTCTTTTATTTTTTTTTTCTTTTTCTTCTTTTTTTTTAAATTTTTCTCTTTTACTATTTTTTAAAAATTATTTATTATTTTTTAAATGATTCGGATAAAATATGATAGTTGAAAGCATGTCTTGTGTTGTGTACCATGCTCTAGTAATTGTTCGAGTTATGGCAATTGTGTGAAAGCTAATGGAAGACAGTTATATTCAAGGCCCTATTTGTATCGTCTCTCTTGTGATTAAATTTTCAGAGTGGTGATACAATTACACCAACCATCTGATAAAAAATGTAGAAAATATTATCGGTCGTTCTCACGTCTTAACGATTGTAAATATGATGCTTGTGTTTCGAAATAAGATATTAACAGTAACACATGCTTGGCCATTCATCATTTTGGATCGGGTTGCCCAATTATCTAGAAAAATAACGATCGTTTAGGAAACATGAAATTAGAAGTGGAAATCTCAAAATAACCCTGACATCATTACCGCCAATATTTGTTAGCCTAAAAAATCTAGGTATTGTATGATATCCATATAAAGATATCTTGTACTTAACCATAAGAAAAACAAAGACATGTTATTAATATGCATGCCACATTATTTTGACAAATAAATTTGGCCAAAAATTCCAGATTTCAAGCATTTTCCTACCACAATATATGAATCGGCATGATTACCATAATTCCATTAGATTCTTTGTTACTTTTTTCAGTAGTTTCTCTATTCCCTATAATTGAGCTACGTGTCATCGAAATCCTTTGAAACAGGACGCTAATGGCTTGAAATAATTGCAATATCCAAATATAGGAAAGTCAGCATAAAGGCAGCCAAATATTAAATCCAAAACACAATTCAAATTTCAAATTAATTCATATAAACTATTATCATTATCTGTTCTACTGTTCTCAAGCTTCTTCCTATGTAGTAAAACTGTAATCATAGTAGTAAACAATTTTCAATAAAGAGGAAAAGATGGAAAGCAGGTACGTACAGCCTTACCAATGAAATAAAACCAAGCCATGCGCCAATAAGCATTGATCCACAGTACCATTACAAACCCCAACAGTATTATTATGTAGGATGCTGTGAAACTCCAATAGAATGCTACCATGTCTACAGTTGTTTCCTTTTCTTCTATGTTATTGGATTGTGATGGAGGTGAAGCTGCACCACCTTCACACTTGTGCCGGAGAAGTGGTCCACATAGACCAAGGTTACCCCTGTAATTCTCTTCATCAAAATTTGCAAATTGTCCTGTACTAGGTGGTGTTCCAGAAAGATTGTTGTATGACACATTGAAGATTGACAAAAAGTTCAATTGGGTTAATTCATATGGTATTTGGCCACTCAAGTTGTTGAAGGATAAGTCAAGGCTCTCTATTTGGGTGAGATTTGAAAAAGTCTTTGGAATAGAACCGGACAAGTAATTATGGGATATATTCAAGGCTCGAATCTGGTTCAAGTTTCCAATTTGAGGAGGGATGATACCTGTTAGCTCATTGCATGATAAATCCAATCCAGTCATGTTCTCTAGGATGTTACCTTTGTAAGAGTAATAATTACTCTTTGTTCTAAACTCAACTGTTACTGGTGCATCGTCTTTTGAGGATATACCAATTGAGGGATTAAATAATGAGACCCTTGCTTTAAAGTAGGATTCTTTTGAGGAATAGCTATTCACGCTTATGAATGCATATTGAAAACTATCATCATTATCATCATCAAATCTTTCCATTCCAAATGACCAATTTATGAAGCAAGATGGTATTGTACCATTTATCATATTGCGTGAGAGATCCATAATGTCTTAGTTTACATAACTGAACGGGAATTCGACCATGAAATTTGTTCCCTCCTAATAAAAGGACTCGTAATCTTGACAACTTGTCCATCCACATAGGAACATTTCCAGCAAAGTTGTTGTCCCTTAGGTCCAACACTACTAGGTGTGAGCTATCAGCCAATGTGAGGGGTATATGACCAGACAAAGCATTCTTTTGCAAATACAAGTATCTTATGGATGATAAGCTGAGATATGCAATCGACCCAGAAAATCTATTTAGAGAAAGATCCAGGATTACAAGATTACTCATATTGGAAATCTCACGAGGGATCTCACCTTCTAATTTGTTTTCTGCCATAAAGAGCATCCCCATGGAAACAAACTTGCCAATGGAACTAGGAATTGCACCTGAAATTGAATTGCCGGATATGTCAAGCACAGACAAGCTTGTATTGTTTGCTAATACTTCATCGAGGGTCCCACTAAAGTTGTTATTGCTGAGATACAAATTTGCCAAACCTGTTGATTTAAAAGAGGAGAAATGTTTTTTGAATATACTATGTATAGACATAGTATGGGACATAGTATATTTATGTGAGTGTGGGTGAATATCGAGGTGCACATGTATCGAGATAAGGTAATAGATTGTATATTTATGTGAGAGGGTATTGTATTTAGATGTCCCAAACAGTGGGCCAAATAACAGCTCTCTTAAAAGAGGTAGGAATATTTCCTTGGAGATAGTTGTTAGAAAGCTCCAGAGTGTCCAAGTTAATAAAACCTATGGCTAATTCTTTGGGTAGCACACCTGAGAAGTGATTGTATGACAAATCCAAGAGCCAAAGTTCCTTCATCTTACCAATTGATGCATGTATACTTCCTTCCAAGTTGTTCATTGACAAATTCAAAGCTTTTACGTTTGGAAGTAAAGCACCGAAATCTTTCGGCAACAAACGGCTAATCTTGTTGTTTGATACATCTATATAATTCATGTCTTGCCTGGTGGAGTTTAACTGAAGGTTTCCTACAAATGAATTATTTCTTAAAAAGAAAGCTTCGAGTCTTGAGTTATTTTGTATCAACCAACTTGGGAATGCTCCGCGTAGTTTGTTGTGGGAGAGGTCAATAAATTGCAAATCATGTTGATATAAAAGAAAGCTAGGAATGACACTTCCTTGATTCCTGTTTAGGTTGCAACTTCTAATAATGAGGGATTTCAACTGAAATTTAGGAAACCACTGTGTCTTTTCAGTTTCAACTTTTGCCTTAGGGCTTTGTGAAGAAATGTAGAGAATCTGAAGCTTGGAATGATTAGCCAAAGTGCTCAACGAAAGTGATCCTTGTAGGTAATTTTCATAGAAAGACAAGTATGCTAGGGATGTGAGATTGCTGATGAATGATGGAAAATTGCCACTGAATAGATTGCTTGACAGATCAAGCACTTGAAGGTTTGATAAGTTGCCTAGACACTCAGGGAGTTGACCGCCCAATGCATTGTCACGAAGATCCAGCTCTACAAGATTCTTCACATAGCATAATCCTGTCATAATTAATTTATCAAGGTTGCAGTTTGTACTGTGAGTGGTATTGTGAAATTGACCTTCTCAAATGAAAAGTTTTGAAGAACTAATATTTTTTGTAATTAACTTAGTCAACAACAATTGTTGATTATCTTAAATAATTAAAAATGTGAGTAAGCCCAAAAAGAAAAAAAGAAAAATCACAAATATTTGCAATAGCCTATATTACTTGCGGTCCTACCTAAATAACATACAACCAAGTAGGGAGTCACTATGGTATTTCAATAAATATTATACACAGGTAAGTTGTTAAACAGAAAAATAAATTATTAAAGATTACTTTGAAAGGAATAGATTATTTTGAAAAAATTAAAACTTTTCCCAAATGAATGAAAAAACTTAAACATAGAAACCCTAATTTGGTATTACCTTCAATTGAGTTTTCCAATTGATTATCACTTAAGTCTAACACCGTCAAGTTTCTCAAATTCCGAAGACCTGCAAAAGGACAAAATATAGATATTAATTTTGACATAATATCATAGTCATATTGTGCAATAGCTTACCATGATACGCTTGATATGAGAAATGTTATTAAAGGGTGATTTGATGCATTTCACCTCAAGTCTTAATTATGTACATATGTCTGTAAGTGAAGGTGTAAGTATATGGCACGCTATCAAATTTTGTCTTCATTATTTTTTATTTATCACTTAAGTGAGTGAGTGACTTATAGTTAAAATATTAAAAAAATGAAATTTTTAATCCTCATTAATAAATAAATATAATTCATAATCACTAGATGTGGCTTATGTGTGGTGCACTAAATTTTATACTGATGAACTTTATTTACAGCGGAAATAGCCATTGTTACCCAAAAAAAAAAAAAGAAAATCATTACCCACAAAATATATGTTGATTACCACACAATATCAGTAATGTGAAAATTTAACGTGAAAGTTTAGATATATAAATATATTTTCCACATTCATAATTAAGTTACAGAAAGACATCATAATGTTATCAAGAAAAAAAATAAAATTACTCCTCCTCTAGTACAAAAGAAAAAGTTAATGCGAATTTCATTATGAAAAAATTTGACGAAAACAAAAAGATGACACAAGATCAAGTAAGTCCGTCGAAGCTTGTTGGTGGTTTTCGTAACTTGAAAATGGGGTTGGTATGCTGGATTGTTTTCTCAAAATGCGTTTCAAAGGATCTCATCTTGCATAACAGAAGAGTGGATTTCGCATAGTATATAGTTAACAAGTTACCTTTTTGTTTTTGTTTTTGTTTTTGTTTTTTTTTTTTGACGTGAAGAAAATAACATCTTGTGATAACCAATTATCACTTTTGAAATTCATATTTTTGACTCCCTCAAGTCTTGTAATATATTGAATACTAACATGCAGTGATCGATTATCAGGAACTCGAAGCTAGACAAAAAGTTTATAATCAAATATGATTACAGGTATTATAATTTCTTGAGCTTCAAGCCCTGAAGCTGGTAGTGGATTAGTACACTTTGGTAATCAATCAATGATTTTCAAAAGTAATTTATTGTCAAAGTCAAATTAAAAGATCAAAATTAATTAATTATCAAGTCCATAAGTTATTTTTAATAGAGATTTATTTTGATACACCATTAATATAAAATATTTTATACTATTAACTAATTATAGTTTATATTTTATTTGACTTTTAAAATAGTTCATAATTGTAATAAGAGTTAAACATTTTTTATAATAATATGCCTATATTTGACTGAATAACTGCATAAAATTTTTTTACATTATATTAATTTCTTATAGCTTAGTTACTTGATTTCACTATTCTCCATATAAATCCAAAATTATCTTCTTCTTTTTTCATAATTTATTACCCTAGCTAGCCTTAGGATAAAGCTAAAAGAAGTTCAAGCTTTTGTATTCTTGAGCACTTTAGCCGTGAATCATGTATCGTCAAATGAAATAATATTTATTTTTTTAACTTGTAAATTATATATACCAATAACTGAGATCTTGAGTGCTTTTGCACTTGAGCGTTCCCGGACAGATCCCTTAGCCTCATGGTATCGGTAGAATAGGCACTATGACATGAATTGCTTACAATTTATCTTGATCGTGCTTTTTTAATAAATAAGATTTAAGCTTTTAAAAGCGTATTTAATTAAGTTTAGTGAATAGGATTTAAAAATAATAATAATAATCTTCGATCTACTAGGCTTCATTTTTAATTTTATATATGCCGTACCACCAGATATTTATATATCCTGTAAATACATAATTTAAAATTTGTGGTATTTATATGATTTATTAATATAATTATCATAAATAATTAAAAAATGTGACGGACCAAGAAAATTATAAATGCTATGAGATTAAATTGTGGGACATTATTATTAGAGAGTAGTTAGCTTAGTTAGTTGACTTCCATTGTAACCGTGTAACTGCTCTTTCATACTCTCCCTGTATAAACTCCTTCAGTCTCTTAATACGGTATTAGTTGAATAGCTTCCCGCGCACGTTCTCTCTCTCTCTCTCTCATGTTTTCGTTCTTTGCCATTTTCTCTTCTTTTTTTCTTGCTTTCTTGAGAAAATTTCTCGTTTTTTCTCCAATGGCTGCTCTTCCTGCTGTTGATGATCCTTCAAGTCCTTATCATTTGCACCATTCTGATCATCTGGGATTGATTCTGGTTTCGCAACCCTTGAATGGCGACAATTACTCTTCTTGGCATCGATCCATGGAGATCGCTCTCGCTACTAAGAACAAATCTGGATTTCTGGACAAATCCATTCCACATACTGGTGAGAAAGCAGATCCAGTACTTCTTTCAGCTTGGAATCACAACAATCGGTTCCTCATGTCCTAGATCTTGAGCTGCGTATCCAAGGAAATTGTTGCGAGTGTGATCTATGATAACACGACGATTGAGATTTAGAATAACCTGAAGACTCATTTTCAGCAGAACAATGGCCCTCGCATGTTTCAATTGTGCAAAGATTTGGTCACTCTAACTCAAGGTTCTACATCGGTCACGCACTACTTCAAAAGGCTGAAAGGGATTTGGTAAGAATTGAACTCTTTCGGCCTCTGCACAATTGAACATGCAGGATTTTCATCAAACTGAATATGGTCTTTCTTTTCTTATGGGACTGAATGAGCCCTTCTTACATGTTCAAGGCCAAATTTTGTTGATGAATCCGATTCCTGATATAAACAAGATATTCTCTCTTGTCCTTCAACAAGAGAAGCAAAAGGAGTCAGGTACTGAACAATTTGTGTTGTCTGAAACACAAGCCGCCTACGCTGCCTAGGCATCTGATTCAGATCTCATGTTGATAATTGTAAGCCTCAATCCAAGAAAGATTGCCCTCAGTGCTCTCACTGTGGAGTACTTGGCCACATTGCTGATAGATGGTTCAAAATTCATGGCTTTCCCCTAGTTATAAATCTAAGTCCAAGACTGATTCTGGTGTTGTTAATCATGTGGCTGCTGTGTCTAATCAGCCTAGTAATCAATCTGAAATTGGCCCTTCTGCCAGTCAGTATCATAACTTGCTAACTATGTTGCAATCTAAGTTGTCACGTGCAATTAAGCCTCTGATTGAGGTGAATAAGTCTTCTTCTAGAGATATCCTATTTACCACCATTTTTTAATTCGTTCTCTCCTAATCCCTATCCATGGTTAGTTGATTCTGGTTCCACTAGACCCATTCGCTCTCATAATTCCATGTTTGCTAGTCTTAGTCCGGTCACAAATGCTCATGTATCATTACTTGATGGTTCTCGAGTCCCTATTCATTTTGTTGGTAGTGTTTCCTTTATTTCTGGTTTAACCTTGCATAATGTTTTCTTCATACTATGTTAACTTGCTTTTGTGAGTGTCTTATTGCGTGATTCTTCTATCTCTCTTGCCTTTCATGATTCTTTCTTTATCATCTAGGACAAAATCTCCCTGCAGATAATTGGCAAAGGGGAACAGCAAGGAGGTTTGTATGTCCTTTAGGTTCCTCACCAATTGCCTGTAGATGGAGTTGTTCATTACCTACATGATACTTTTTCTGTTCCTAATGCTTATGTTTCTGCTAATAAAAGTCTATCTTCTTTGTGGCAAATAAATTTGGCCATGTATCCATACAAAGATTATAGTTGTTAGGGCACAAAATGCCTTGTAATGTTTTTTCTTCTCATAATGACGTTTGTCATGTTTATCCTCTATCCAAACAGAGAAGACTTTCTTTTGTGTCTAATACTCATTTTGCTAATAGGCCATTTGACTTACCGTATTGTGATATATGGGGTCATTATCATACCCCAACTTATTCTGACCATCGTGTTTTTTTCTTACCACGGTTGATGATTGCACTCAATATACATGGACATATCTTATTAAACATAAGTCTCAGGCTCCAAAATTGATTATATGGAGTTTTTTGCCTTGGTTAAGACTCATTTTCAAACTTCTATTAAGATGTTAAGATCCTATAATGCACCTGAAACTTGCTCTTACTGAGTTTTTTGCCAAAGCAGGCACTTTGCATCAGTTCTCATGTGTTGAGAGGCCTGAGCAAAACTATTGTGGAAAGAAAGCATCAGCACTTGTTGAATGTTGCACATGCATTATTTTTTCAGTCTAAGGTTCTATTGCTTTTTGGGGGGACTGTCTTTCGACTGCTACTTATCTCATTAATAGGACTCCATCACCCAATATGAAAAATTCATCTCCTTTTGAACTATTATATAACAAGCTACTAGATTATATGGCCTTGAGGAACATCTGTTTGAAGCCCAAGATGTGTTTGTTGGATATTCAGCGCTAGTTATAAAGGTTATAAGCTTTATAACTTGCAGACCAGGGATTTTCTAATCTCTAGATATGTTGTTTTCTATCAAACTACTTATTCCTTTCATTCTATTTCTCTTAACGAATCTACTGTTGACCCTTTCCCTGATCTGGTTCTCCCTAAACTAGTTCATGACCATGACCTTCCTACATTAAACACTCCACCTACTATACCAACGCCCATTGATCCTCCTCATGATCGTACCCCCACCTTCTTCTGTATGGTCATCACGCTCTTTGCGTTTGGATCCTTCAGTTACAACAGTTAGGAGGTCTGAACGTCAACATAGACTACCCTCATATCTTCACCACTACCAATGTCATCTTACCTCTTCTTCTTCTAACCCATATCCTATTCACCAGTATCTTTCATATGACAAATTGAATCCTTCGTATCGTCAATTTGTTTTTCAGGGTTCTAGTCATTTTGAACCTCGATTTTACCATCAAGTTGTCCCTTATGTTGAGTAGAGAGAGGCTATGAGAGAGGAGTTAGATAATATGGAATCTAACAACACTTGGACCCTCACCACTCTTCGAAAAGAGAAACACACCAATGGTTTCGATGGGCCTACAAAATAAAATACAATGAGGATGGCTTAGTTAATCGGCCTAAGGCTAGACTAGTGACTAAGGGATGCATACAACAAGTGAGGAAGTGTACATGGATTTAGCATCTTGCTCAGTTAGATATAACTAGCATCTTGCTGCTATTTATAACTAGCATCTTGCTCAGTTAGATATAAACAATGTTTTCCTCAATGGTGACCTTTTTGAGGAAGTGTACATGGATTTAGTTCTCGGTTATAATGTTAAAGGGGAGAATTTAGTATGTAAACTAAATAAATCCATTTATGGCTTCAAGCAAGCCTCTCGCCAATGATTCATGAAGTTCTCTTCCACACTAATCCAGCAAGGTTTTGAGTAGTCCAAGTCAGATTATTCCTTGTTTACTAAGGGCTCTGGTTCTGCTATAGTTTCCTTTCTTGTTTATGTGGATGATATCATTCTAGCTAGTCCTTCCTTCGTTGCTATCTCTCAGACTAAGCTTCTTTTGTAGAATTTGTTCAAGTTGAAGGATCCTGGTCACTTGAAATATTTATTTAGCTTGGAAATTGCTAGGTCCAAGCAAGGAATTTTTTTAATCGCAGAGGAAGTATTGCCTATCCTTGCTTGAAGATACAGGGTTCTTAGATTGGAAACCTGATAGTTTGCCTATGGAAGCTAATTCTAAACTACCTCTACTAATGGCGATCCTTGGCCCAATGATACTTAGTATAGAAGGTTAATTGTAAGACTTCTTTTATTTACTGAACTATCTCTAGGCCTGATATTACATATACTATGAATAGGTTGAGCTAGTTCATGTCCAAGCCCTGGCCAACTCACCTTCAAGCGTACATCACCCACTTACTTCGCTACTTAAAGACCACTTCTGGCCAAGGTATTCTTTTTCCAACTAATTCATGACCTTCTTTGTGGGCTTATGCGGATGCAGACTTGGGGACTTGCATAGAGACCAGAAGATCATTTTCTGATTTTTGGGAGGTTTTTTTGGCAACTCATTAATTTCTTGGAAGTCCAGGTGCCAGCAGACTATAGCTCGGTCATCCGCTGAGGCAGAGGACCGGTCGCTTGCAACACTAGCCAGTGAGTTGACTTGGCTACGGTCCTTGCTTGCAGATTTTGGTGTAGATGTTGGTCCTGCTATGGTGTATTGTGATAACAAATCTACAATACACATTGCCCCAAACTCCACATTCCATGAGCGGACCAAGCACATAGACATAGATTGCCATTTCATAAGGGAGAAAGTGCTTCAAGAGATCATCAAATTGGTCCATATTCCTTCAATGTATCAGCATGCCAATTCTCTTACCAGGCCTCTTTCCCAGCCTCGGTTTTCTCTCTTAGTGTCCAAGATGGGTGTCAAGAACATTTCCTTCCATGTTGAGGGGGAGTATTAGAGATTAGTTAGTTTAGTTAGTTAACTTCCATTGTAACCATGTAATAAGTACTCTTTCATACTCTCCCTATATAAACTCCTATTATAACTTAATTTCTCAAGTCAATGAATTCATTTCTTTTAGTCTTTTGATAATTATCATTAATAAAAGGCCATTTTCTAACAATTGTCTATTTTAGAATTTAAACATTAAGAAGTATTTTCGAACAACTATCTTCTTCAAAATTGGAACTTTACCTCCTTTAAAGTATAATTCACTTTCCACTACGCCTAACTGTTATTGGTTGAGTTGCTATAGTATTCCAATAGATATTATATAGGTGAGTTATTAAACATTTCTTACGGGTTAAGATTGTAATAATAGTTTAGAAATATGATAAATAAAAATAGTTTACGAGTAGTGAGCAATAATACTAAAAAAAAAAAAAGTTACTATGATTAATCTCCATAGTAAATCTGAAGTAGTGGTGCATTTAGAAATTAGAAGATCATTTGACTGTGCCTTTGAGTGTAGAATTTAGGCACGGGTTTTGAAGTTTCTTTAATTAAGAAAAGAATTATTTTTTTCAACTAAAAGATATGTATGAAAATTATAAGATAGATAAAATTTTCGGCAAGAAAAGGTTAAATTTTTTTAAAAAAAATTATTTTCACTCTTTCATGAATCAAAAAGAGTAACTTTTGAAAAATATAAAATAAATTAATCATAAAAACACTATTTTAAAACTTAAACAAAGATACCCTAATTTGTTATTACCTTCAATTGAGTTGTTCAGTCGATTATGACTTAAGTCTAACACCATCAAGTTTCTCAAATTCTGAAGACCTGCAAAATGACAAAATATTATTAAACATATAAAAATTGTAAGAATTTGGTAGGCTTTTCCCCACCAAAACAAAGAATTTGGTTGATATTGACATTATGTCTGATATCATATAATAGCACCAATTACAGTCTTTAACGCGATATGTTTGATATGACAAATGTTGTCAAAGGGTGATTTGATACATTTCATTTCAAGTCTTAATTTTCAAGTCTTAATTAAGTATATATATGTTTGTAAGTGAAGTATATGTTATGGAATCAAATTTTGTCCACAAATATGGCATCAAATACTTGGTCATACTTCTGTGCAAACACTGCTAGTCGTATCATGAAACTCTATTAATATCTCACATTCATCAAATAAATCAGTTTCTATTTGAAAACTTTGCTATATGGGAAAGCTAAACCGGATGCCTTATCTTGTATCCCCTGCTTCTTACGGTGCTCCCTTACAAATGGTGTACTCAGGCAGTTGGGGGCATGCACATGTCACATCTACTTCAGGCCATAGATATTACATATGTGCTTCAAAGATGTATTCTACAGATATACTTGCATTTTTCTGTTGTAAATAAGTCATAAGCTTTGCAAGCCTTCCTCCAGTTTAAAGAAACTAGATCAAGGATTAGAGCTCTACAATCTGATAATGGCAGAGAGTATCCCTCTCATGCCTTTACTTAGTATTTGCAAATTCAAGGCATCGCTCACACCTCACAGGCTTACTTGCCTTTGTAGCCACCAACAAAATGGAAATGCTGAAGAAAACACAATCACATCACTGAAATGTGACTTTCCCTTTCAGCCGCTGCTTCATTACCTTTAACTCACTAGCATAATGCCTTTATAAACAGTTACCTTTCTCAAAAATAAATTGCCTTCTCCAAACTAATTAGGACTGTTTAAGAGATAGATTTGACAAGGTTGAACTGGACTCAATTATTTGGCCTGATTTTTTTATCAGTCAAGTCATTTTTTAGAACTCAAATCCAACCTAATAATGACATAAAAAAAGATCAAATCAACCCAATACTTAGATAATATATTTAAATTTGAACATTATGCATAATAAAATTATGAAATTTTAGAAGCTAGAAACAAAATTCGAAAGATATTTTATAATTCATATTTCAACACAAATTATTTCAATAAAAATAACATTGCATTATGTAAAATATCTTAATTGAAGTATAGAAATATTATAATTTATCACTAATTTTATTTAAAAATATAAACCTTTATAGATATATGTGACTTTGGGCCGATTAGATCAACCTGAAACATGACTTGAGCCTCACTCGAAGATACACCAGGTCAAAGTTTTAAAACACAAACCCCACCTAATAAACTTTGGGTTAGGACAGGTTATTGGGTTAGGCTGGGTCGTGAACACTCTTACTCCAAACAAAAATAACCTATCACCTTTTGAAATCCTTTTTCACCAAAAGCCAAATTATCACTTCTTAAAAGTGTTTGGACATGCATTTTATCCATACCTCAAGCCCTTTAACAAACACACACTAGATTTTAAATCCCATCAACGTGTGTTTATTGGCTATGCACCACAGCACAAAAGCTACAAGTGCTTATCTCTAACAGGAAATTAAATCTGTGTCTAGAGATGTCATATTTGATGAGGATTATTTCCGTATGTGTGGCATCATTCTTCACATACTTCTCCACACATCAACTCTAATTCTATCCTTTCAATTCCTCTGATTCCTAAAAATTTCACCTCACAGAATGCGCTAATTGTTTCCAACTCAATCTTATCCGCTTCTAATCCTACATCTACGGGGTTTTAAAAATAGTACGTCTAGCTCATAGTGTGCATGTGATTCAGGTTTTGACACTCCAAGGATTAAGATATTACTTCCCATCTCACAGCATGCTCCACTTTCACATGTTTCCATTCTAGTAAATCAACATCCAGCACAGACAAGAGCAAAATCAAGGATTCCAAAACCTAAAACTTATGATGCTCCTCTCACTAGCAATGCTCCTAATCTATCGCATACAGAACACGCTACTTTTTAACAAGTATTACATAGTCCTCATTGGGAAAAGCCACGAAGAGGAGTATGCAACACTTATATGAGGAATCGAACATGGTCTCTAGTTTCTCTTCTCTACCTAGTGAGAGAAAATCTATTTGATGTAAATGGATTTTAAGAATTAAGAAGAATCCAAATGGAAGTATTCAGAAGTATAAAGCTCGATTAGTTGTAAAAAAATTTTTAGCAAAGAGGGGCTGGACTTTGATGAGGTTTTCATTCCCATTGTGAAGCTTGCTATAGTTAGAATGATTTCTTACTATTGCTTTCTCCGAAAGATGGAACATAAGGCATTTTGAATAATTGCTTTTTCAATGGAGAGTAGGAAGTGTTCATGTTCGAAACTGAAGGTCCACATTTAGTTTGCAAATTACAAAAGCTCTTTGTGGCCTTAATTAGGCTTCGAGAGCTTGGTTTACAAAACTAAGTCAGACCCTGCATATACGTTTGGATTTACCAACACTGTGTTTCCTCCTCATTCACAAAATTCTCTCCATCATCCATAATTTATGCATTGGTTTATGTGGATGATATCCTCATTACTGGTAGTAATCCACATGAGATCTCCTCTCTAACAACCAGCCTGCATCACGTCTCTACACTCAGATTTGGGCAAAACGAACCATTTTATGGAATTTAAGCGAAACACGGAGGCCCTGAGGTTTGAGGAGGTGTTACTCACACAGACAAAGTACATTAAAGATCTTCTTAAGAAAGTCGAATGGAGATAGCCAAAGCTATGCCTACTCCCCTGGTAACCAACCAGAAGATCTCAGCCCATGGTAGCTCTAACTTTTCTGATCCATCCCTATATAGGTCAATTGTGGGAGGCTTACAATATTGCCACCATTACTAGACCAGATGTGGCTTTTATTGTTAACTAGGTTAGTGAATTTATGCACCAACCACTTGGCTCACATTGGAATGTGGTTAAGAGGATATTGAGATATCTCGCTGGCACACTCACTCATGGCCTAAAGTTTCATACCTTAGCTAATCTCAGACTCTTGGCCTTTTGTAATTCAGATTGGGGTGTTAATTTACATCTTTATATGATCCAAATTCAAAAATATCCCCCGTTTAAGCGTGTTATTTATTGTAATCTTTATTTAATCGTCGTGAAACATTCTTCAAGGACGGATGGCACTTCGAATTGTGAACAATGCTTTAAAGGATTTGTCAGAAGATCAGAGGGAAATCAAGTAGGGGCGCGGAAGGGTCCTCAAAGACGAAACAAAGTTTAAGCCCCTGAGAATGGGATACCGGTGAATACGCACGAGATTATAAATTCAAACATCAGTTTCACCGATATATCAAAAAGACAAAGCTAAGTTAAATATATTAATTATAAGAATATTTTCTGGGTGAAGAAATTGAACGCATAGCATGTGGCATCAGAGTCGTTTTCTTCCTACCGGGTGTTTTTGGTCCTACACAGGATTTATTCGCACAACAATAGCATCAGAGTGAGTGAGTGACAAATACCAAACCAGTTGTAAACATTGAAATCATGCAATTATCCTGGGTGAAGAACAGGCCCAGCAACCTATAATCCAGAGCAATGCCCCTACAACCACATCTAGAAGTTTATAATATCTACGATTATAATATTTAATTATTTCATTATGCTGTCATCTATACGAGCGTTTGCATAATTTATTGAAAGCTTCTTATTTCTCAATTACAAAACATTAACCAATAATTTGGCACAACCAAATTGTACGTTTGAGTTGACAAACGATGTTGACGAATAAACACGTTTTACACTTCCACAATCGACTTCTTTAGGCAATCGGCTTAAAGTTGGCAAAACCAGTAACTTTCTTACCAGTAACCAAGGCGTTGATGTCATGCGTGCCTTCATAGATATATAACTATATATGGGTTCTAAATCGCAAAATGCCTCCAACAAATTAAAAGAAGAAAAACGGAAGAAATTTTGAAAAACAAAATCACCTGATATTGGCTCAATGAATAACTTATCTCCAAAAAGAAAAAAAAAATGTAGTCAATCAATTGCAAGTTGCAAAGCAGAGTCATTTTTTTTCTTTCAAACTCAAATTTTAATTTAGCATGATAAAGTCTCCACTACAGAATGAAACAAGGATCATTATTAGATCATTATAGTTGGCTCTCTAAATCTCATTTATTATTGGACTTCATGCCTGATAATTTCTACTCATCCAATATCCCACTAAATTACCCAAGTTGGGCACAACTTAATTGGAAAGACTTCGAGATGACTTGAGAAAAATAAATTTCATACCAGGGGTATGCCCCCATCTTCTTTCTCAAATATTTTCAAAGTTTAGAAATTCATTTCACAACTTTCGGATTCGGTGCATTAAATCATTACATTTTTCTTAGCATTAAAATAAACTACTTAATTAGAAGCATTGGCTTGTAAATTTAAAGGTTTCATTTTCTTTTTTTCATGGATTAAAGGCTTCATTTTCAACATTACCAACCGACTGCTCTTTTTAAGATTTTATACTTCAATTTTCCTCACACGAACATGGTCTCTAGAGATTGGTTCCTCTTGTGGGAAAGATGAAATCTATTATTCATATTATTATATAATTATGTTTTGGTATATATTTCTTGCCATAAAAACTGAACAAAGTTTTATGTTGATTATTGAATATTATTTAATACAATTCTATGCTTTTTTAAGACTTAGGACCAGTTATATAAAGATTTACATCGACGAATATAACATAAATAGAAAAAAAATTTCTTGGCATATATTATTTGGAAATAAAAATATAAATGGCCGTTATTATAATGAAATCATTTCAACAATGAGACAAGAGATGAAATTAAAAAATATTAACGAATGGTAGGTCTTCTTTTGTGTTTATGAAATGCTCTATTATACTTAACTAAAATAAAATTGAGAAAATTAGACCTAACACTAAATTTTTAATGTGACAAACACTTTAATGATGAAGGAAAAACACTACTAGAAAATTGGCTGTTTGCGACCAACTTTTCAGTCGCAAATTGATAAAAATCGGTTGCAAAGTTAATTTGAGACCGATTTTGTGACCGAAATTGTCCGTCACATAATGGAAGGTTGCAAATCAATTTGCAATCGAATTTGTGACCGATTCCCAATGTACAGGTATTTGGTAGTATGTTGACTAATTTGCAATTGAAAATCGGTCGCAAATATCACTTTCAAGATTTGATTTTGTGACCGATTTTTCCGTGGCAAAATTTATCGGTTGCAAAATTTGCGACAGAAAAGTCTGTCGCAAAATCAAATCTTGATAGCAATATTTGCCACCGATTTTCGATCGCAAATTTTTTAGACTGATTTTTCGGTCGCAACATTTTAATTGAAAGTCCAAATTTGCAATTGAAAATCAGTCGCAAATTTTGCGACCGAAAAATCGGTCACAAAATTATGAATTTGCGACTGAAAATCGGTCGCAAATTTCAAACGTGAAGTATATATTTGCGACTGAAAATCGGTCACAAAATTGTTAAAATCAGTCGCAAATTTAACAACCGCACAAACAAAATGAGCAGAATGTTGTAAAATCCAAAATATTTTGTACTTGCATTCAACAACAACCCAGAAAACAGTATCCAATAACTAAAGGCTAACAAGTCAATATTGCATTTCATTAAATATTCGTAGTTAATTATACAACAACACAAAATATAAAAGTCAAGTACCTAGAGTTCAAGATAGACAAAGTTAGATAAAAGTGAGTAGTTTATAATCCAAACTACATTTAACATGAAATAGAAGTACTAAGTTCATTCAGATTCTTCTTCATCATTAGTTGATCCATCATCCTCAGCTTGGTTTGCAATGGTGGGTTGGAAATCAGTTGGTTGAAAATTCATCCTTTGCATCATTGATTACACAAGTAGATTGGTAGCCTGAAGTTGTTTCTCAATAGTCTCTAATCTAGTTAGTGGCGCCCTATTCTCTTCTGTCATTTTCTTCATTAGCTCTTCATGCTCTGTTCTTTGTACCCATGCATTGGACTGTGAACCAGAACCATGATAATATGACCTTTCATCAAGAACAGTTGATTCTAATCCAAGGCCATATATCCTTCCCTTTTTAACTTCAGCTGTTTCACGCCACACATCTAACTCAGTAGGTGGAGCATTTCCATCCTGAGAGGCTTTCTGGGATGCCTCATCCATGGCACGAATAAATTCAGCCTGCCAATTACAGTATTATATCAATTAACACAAGAATTTTAATTTAGGGGTATTACAACGTGTAAATTGACATCATACTAGAATTTAACATAATTATAGACCTATAACTATATTCTAACATAGAAACTAATGTAATATGTAAAATAAAACATTAACTACTTACATCTACATGCTCTGCTCTCCTATCCACCCATGTTTGATCCTTATGCATGTGTGTGTGGTGAAATAACTCTGATGGAGTAGGAGCACTACCATACAATTTTGGTCTGTCAAAATAATAACAATAATCTGAGTTAAAAATAATATAAGAATAGATACCTTAAGTAAAATATTACAATAAAAATTAGGTTGCAAATAACGTTAATAGTGGAAAAACTTTACCAAATTGGCTCTATGTTGTGAAGCAGTAATAGAGCCACCAATATGAAGTGAACCACCAAAGCCTAATAAGTCAGAAGAGCGATTCAATTTTGCTTGTCTACTTTTTGTTTTTGAAGCTTTCATCCTGCCACTGTGCACAAAGTGCATCCCATACACTGTCTCCGAGATAACTTGGCCTATCTGTGGAGGAACTAGCTCTTTGAAGCATATTCTTCAGTATGTAGCTCCTCGGCACTCAAAATTCTTCTTCACCCAGTGGTAATCAGTAGGATGAACATCAAACTTCCTCTATTATAATCAACAAAAACATTAAGTAAATTAATAAAGTATATAGATAATAATACTAATCATTTCAAGAGGTTTTAAGTTACCATAAATTCTTCAAATAACAACTCTCTGACTTTAGGTGGTATTTTTTTCCAAGAAAGCCGTGGTTCAACATAATGGCTTTTGATAATGCTAGTAATCGCTCGAGCTGCAGTATTGGAGGGAAGAAATCTATAGAGAAAAGGTTTATTCATTAGTAATATCAAACCAAATAAAATGACATAATTAAAATTTTTCATTACATACCCAGCTCCATCAAGATGCAAAGCTTTCTTCCTAGTACTTGACTGGTTATTTGAGGAATCATGAGAGTTACTTGATCCAGGTGTAAGCTCAAGATTGTTTTGTGGGGTAGGTGAGTTTGCACCTCCAATTGATGCTGGTATTGATGAAGAATTGCTTGCCGGAGAGGATGACGTAGTTGCAGGAGATGTGAATGGGTTCTAGTCAGTTTCAAGAGGAGGCCGGACTATTGGAAGTTTGTCTGGACGCCTAGAACTCGACCCCTTTCCTTTGCCTTTACCCCTATCAGACATCTTCAATGAAAAATCAACATTAGTAATAACAAGATGCTATAGTGACAAGTTAAAGTAAAGTAAATACTATACTTTTTATAACAAGTAAATACAAGCACTAATCACCATCATCGTCATCATCATTATCCTCCTCCTTATCATCTAGTAATGCCTCCAATTCAGCATTCTCATCATCATTTTCAGAATTATAGGCAAAGTCAAATTCTTCCTCCTCATCCTCGTTTACAGTTTGTTCTATGTCGTCATCTTCTTCCTCATCTTGATCATGTCCTATATTGACCTCTACTTCATCATATGCACCTTCTTCATCTCTCAATGTTTCAAGAAGATCATCATTTGCCACAAATCCAACAAAATTTGACATATCTTCATATGCAAGTTCCAATGTATATCGATCATCGACTGTGGCTCTTGGTTTTGTTTTAATAACAAACCACCAATCTTTCTTTTCTTTCATGTTTTCTGGATATGGGACATAGTACACTTGAATGGCATTAGCTGCACATATGAATGGATCATACTTAGAATACCTTCTTGTATGGCGAACCTCCACAAGATCATATTGTTTGTGGATCTTCACGCCATGATTAAGAACAGCATTAAACCATTCACAGTTGAATAATACAATTTGTTTTAACGGTTCTCCTGAGTATTCTAATTGTACTATTTCGTTGATAATCCCATAATAATAATTATCTTCATTTCCATTGTCATCACCCTTGACACAAACTCCACAGTTAATAGTTTTTTTGCCGATACTCCATTCCTTTGTATGGAACTTATAACCATTGACAAAGTACACAGGCCAACTATTAACCTTCTTCTTAGGGTCCCATGCCAAATGATGCAAATTGTGATTAGATACCTGACGTGACTGTCGAACTCACTCAAATTAATCAGGCTATAAAGTAAAACTTGTAATATAGAGCAACCTGAATCGTTTCCCAAGGAATTCGCAATGAACCAATTTGCTCAATTGGAAACAGCACAATATAGAATTAGCAATAGAAACAAAAAGGGGGGGTTTGTTCAATTTCAATACAGATAACAGATAATAGATAAAAAAAATGAAATTAACAATTTTAAAATAACCAACCCAGACTTGAGTTCCTAAAAATCCGTCATTGTACAATGAATCACTGAATTCGTGGTTGATCCTAAACAAATCGGAATCCCTGCATTCATTTAGAAAAACGAATCTACTAGGCAATCACCTAGCATTTTATCAGAAACTCGGCGTGTTCACTCATTCAACGTACAGTGCCCACTTAAACCCGTTTTGATTTTAAGCCCTTTCGATTAATCAACCTAAATGTTAAATCTAACATTCAACACCCCTTCCCTTAAGTTATCCAGAATCGAAATACAGAAGGGAAAGAAAAAAAATGAACTCAGTATGAGGCAAAAACGTCCTCTGGATTGAAGGCGAAAACTCAATTCGTGGGTTGGTCGATCAGTGCCTTAGCCAACCATGGTAGAGAAAAAACCGAAAATAAAGAAGAAAAGGTTGAATGGAATGAACAACCGAAAAAATTGCAATCTAAAAATGAAAAGTTCCTGGAAAAAAAATAACAGCCCTCAGTCCCCTCATTTTCCAGCTCTTAAAAACTAAAATAAACCGATTCAAAGGACAAGAACCAGACTAAACAAAAAAATCGAAAACTAATGGCTTTGGTCCCTTGCAATTTGGACACTTAATTAACTAAACTTTGCTCCAGCATTTCATGACTGTCTTGTTGTCCGAATTTGGCCTTTAATCGGGAACTTGAAACAAAAGTTATAATTAATTCCACTTAAAAGCCCAAAATCCAATTTAGACCGAAAACCAATATTTACACACTAAATTGCCCCAAGATCATTATTCAATTGCAAAAATAAAGTGTGATAAAAAATCAATTATCAATACCAAATTATTTGTATCATGAACCTAGCATTCACAATAATCAAGTAAGGTTGGTGTTTGTAACCACTTTGTGACATGCATAGAATCATTTTTGAAGGAGAAAAAACTTACATAATTTCGAAACCAAATAGAAAATTCAGATGTTATCCTTCTATCAATCTCGGCACGATTGATATTTGGGAAAGTTGCCTCCATATATTGTACAAAACATCTAAAATGCAGAAAAATAATTATAAAAATGATAGTGAGTAAGAGTAAACAGAACTTAACAATGAAAATTGCTGACATACCCAATATATGGTTGAATTTCTTCGCAATTAAGCAAAACATGTAAGTGTGCTGCAACGAATTCCCTATCATTCAAGTACCGACTTCTACAAGATCAAGCTTCTCGGCCAGAAAACTTGAATATTGACAAATTTGGTTGGGTTGTTTCATGAAACCCCCTGACATCATTACGGCCGACCCTATTTCTCAGTGTTTGCATGTGAGATTCAAAATAATATGAGCAAAAATGTGAAGTCTCTTGATACAAATATGCCTCACATATTGACCCTTCAACACATGACTTGTTTTTCACCATTCGTTTCAATCTATTTAAGTACCTATAGCATCATGATATAAATAAATAATTACTGGAGAAACAAAGGTATTAAGATTTAGGCAATTTAAAATTGATATAAAAAATTTTTGGTACCTTTCAAATGGATACATCCATCAATATTGAACATGACCTCCAACTCTTGCCTTATACGGCAAATGAACAGGTAAATGCTCCATTGAGTTAAAAAATCCCGACGGAAAAATCCGCTCCAATTTGTAGGTTGTGATGACAATATTCTACTCCATCATTAGCAAATCATCCACTCGCAATATTGCTGAACATAAATCTTTGAAGAATTTGCTTAACTCAGATATTGGCTTCCAGACTTGATTTGCAAGTACTGCAAATGCAATTGGTAGCAAACACTCCATAAACACATGACAATCATGAGATTTCATCCCAAACAGCTTCCCATCCCTTATATTCACATATCTATGCAAATTAGAAGCATATCCATCTGGCATTTTTAGTTCAGTAACCCATTTACAAACTGCCTTTTTCTGATCCATAGATAAAGTGAACTTTGCCTTCGACTTGAGTTATCTTCCACTAGCCAATTGATGCAATTCTAAATCCTTTCACCGACAATACTCTTTCAAGTCCATTCTTGCTTTAACATTGTCCTTTGTTTTATCCTTGATGTCCATAACCGTATTGAAGACATTATCAAAAACATTTTTCTTAATATGTATTACATCAAGATTATGTCTTATCAAATTGGTTTTCCAATATGGTAATTCCCAAATTATGCTTTGTTTTGTCCAATTATGGTAATCACCAAACCCAGGACATGAATAGAATCCAACCTTTGTGATTTTTGGAAGATTAGAAACTTTTTCCCATATATCATGCCTAGACAATCTAACTGGAGGTTGAGATTTCTCAACTCGATTTTTTAAAAATGCATCTTTATTCCTTCAATATGGATGATCTAAAGGTAAGAATTGATGATGTGAGTCAAACCATGAACATTTGCCACCATATTTCAAACTAAAAGCCTTCGATTGACTCATGCAATATGGACATGCCAACCTCCCTGCTATGCTCCAACCGGACAACATTGCATATGCAGGAAAGTCATTGATAGTCCACATTAATGCAACTCTCATTATAAAATTCTATTTTTTCAAAATATCATATGTAAGGACACCTTCATTCCACAACAACTTCAACTCATCCATCAAAGGCTGCAAATACACTTCTATTTTGCCTTTTGGATTACATGGACCAGGAATTATCATGGATAAGAACATATAGGGAATGATCATGCATAATTCGGGTGGAAGGTTGTAAGGAGTAACGATAACCGGCCAACAAAAATAAGGCGTCGCAGATTGGCTATATGGTGTAAAACCATCAGCGCATAAGACTAATCTAATATTTCGTGGCTCAGCAGCAAAATCTAAATAAGTATTACAAAGTGTTTCCAAGCTTCTCCATCCGATGGGTGGCACAAAACACCATGTTCTCACCTATTTTCATAGTGCCATCTCATATCTGGAGCAGAACTCATCGACACATACAATCTCTTGAGTCTAGGAATGAGAGGTAAATAATGCATTCTCTTCACGGATACCTCTTTGTATCTCCCATTACCAACCTTCTTTAATTTATATCTTGCTGAACCACAAAGTATGCACTCTTTTAAAGCTTTCATCTCTTTAGTGTAAAACAACATACAACCATTCACACAATAATCAATCTTTTTGGCAGTAAGACCAAGTTTAGAAACCAATTTCTTTGCCCTGTAATAATCTCCAGGGACTAGATTATCTGCCGGGAGTGTTTCCCGCATCAGTTCAACTATTTGATTGAAAGAACGTTGAGAAATATTTCCTTTTGACTTGATAGCCAGTAATCTAACAGCAACTGACAATTCAGTGTGACCAACACAACCCGAACATAATGGCTTCTGTGCTGCATTCAACAAATCATAAATTTTTTTTGCATCTGCATTTGGAGCCTTATCTACCTCTTCATTATTATATATTCCAAAATCAGGACCAACACCATCATGCACCATTGTATGCACCCTATTTAAGTGCTCATTATTTCTACTTTCTGCCATATTTGAGCTACTACCTTCCTTGGTAAATATTCTATGCAAAGTGGGATCGGTTTCTCCATGACATATCAAATACCAATAATCAGGAATAAACCCTTTTTTTATAAAGATTAACTCTAACTTCATCAGGCATAATGTAGTTCATGTTCCTACACTTAGAACAGGGGCATCTAATTTTCCCTTTTGCCAAATGCGCTTGTTGGCATGCAAAAGCAACAAATTTTCTACTCCATTCAAAAATTCATTAGTATAACCCTTCCGACCCGGCATAAGCCTATTGTACATTCAACTACGAAACTGATGCATGTCCATATTCTGTAACATCATCATTAGACAATATATAGTTTATTTAGTTTGCACAAAATTGAATAAATCAAGTGACACACAACTTAAAACAAAATTAAAACAAATAAAATAAATCCACAACCAAAAGCTATCAATCAAATATAACAATTTAACAAATTTAGCATATTTTCGTAAACAATGAACTAGTTTAATTTGTTTATTGATAGAAATGACAACCCAATAATTATTACTAATCCAAATATTAACACCAATATTATTAATTTTAACTCAAAAATTAATATTCCTAATCCAAATTAATAATTCTAACTAAATAATTAACATTATTAACTCATAAGTTAATACTTGTAAAGCAAACATTAATTATGTTAATTGAAATAAATAATTATCATTCAAAACATTAACACTTTTAACTCACAAATTAGTGCTTTTAACCCAAACATTCCTTCAACAAAAGTAAAAACCCAAAAATCAATCTAACCAAACTCTCTCTATCAACATCATCAACCAATTTGCCAACACATACAAACCAACACAATAATTAAATATACCAAAACTCTCATTATACTAGAAAAAATAACATATATCAAAAATACAAAACAACAACCTTTGACACCAATAAATTCTCTATCAACTAACAAAATCAAACTAAACTAACAAACTAATTTAACAACATGTCAACTAATTTAACAACATAATTATCTACATAATGTAATTTGACAAATTAAACTAACAAACTAACAACCAAATCCCATAATCTTTAAAAAAAAAAAAAAAAGACCAGAAAAATAAAATATAAACAAACCAGCCAAAAAATAAAAGAAATATAACAGAAAAAAAATGAACAAAGCAGAAAAAAATAGAACAGAAAAAAAAGAAGTAGAACAGCAAAAGGAAAAAACCACCGTGGAGAAGGAGAACCAGAGTGGCGGCGGTGCAGATCTGGGCGGAGCTGCTGACAGCCTGAACGGCGATGCACGTCGTACTACAGATCTGGCAGTGATGGACTGCTCGATGCGAGCTCCTTCTAGCGGCGTCGAACTGCTGGATGCGAGCTCCTTCTAGCGGCAACCTCCTTCTGCCGGCAGTAGCGCTTTGTAGTGGGGGTGGGGGTGGCTTGTGGTGGGGGTGAGGGTGGCTTATGGTGGGGGTGAGGGAAGGTAGCAGAAGGACACAGCACAAAGTTGGGAAAGAGGAAAAGAAAGAAACAGAAAGGAGAAAGAAATGGTGTTGTAGACGTTTAATTTGGCTAAGTGTGGAAATTTGCGACCGATTTATTAGTCGCAAAATTGGACTCTAAATCAGTCGCAAAATTTGATTTTGTGACCGATTTTACGATTGATTTTTATTTAAACATAAACGATATATATTGTTGAATCGGTCGCAAAAATTAGAATTTGCAACCGATTTTGCGACCGATTAGCCAAACACAATTATTATGCCGAACATCCAAAATCGGTCGCAAATTCTAATTTTTGCAACCGATTTTTATAAAAGCATAAATGGGATTATAAATAACAATCGATTGCAAAATCGGTCGCAAAAATTAGAATTTGCGACCGATTTTGCGACCGATTTATTCCAATTGTTGATCAAGTTGAGTCGGTCGCAAAATCAGTCGTAAAATTAAATTTTGCGACCGATTTTTTCCTAACTTCTTTAATGTCATATTTTCAAATTCGGTTACAAAATCGGTCACAAATGCAAGTTTTTTGCGACCGATAAAATCGGTCACTATTCCGACAATTTCTAGTAGTGAAACCACATATAAAGGAAAAAAAAAATAAAAGAACAAACGTTCATTATGTGAAAGACAAAACTATAATTTATTGCTAAATATAACAAGAGAACAATATCAATTTCTAAAAATTAGAAAATACACTTCTTACTATAAAATAAAAATTACTTACTTATGATACGCACAAAAAAAATTATAAAAACTATTAATTTTAATTTCTACTCACAAATTAAAAAATATATATTTTTAACTTTTAATTAAAAATTAAAATAAGTAATTTTTATAAAAAATAATTTTTTAAATAATTAAAAAACCACTTTTTATATAATAAAAAAAAAAAGAAAAAAACGCACCCTATGTTCTATGCTCTCTATCAGTGGAAACTAACGAAAAGTCTATCGATCATCGACAAGAATCTTCTACTCCAAATCTTCCCCACCATCTCAAATCTCAACTTCTATTTTTTTCGGTGAAACAAAGTGGCCAAAGGCCCAAATCTCAACTTCTATTAATCCCAATTATTTTGTCTTTTTTTTTTTTTTCCCTTCTCTTCTAGCACATGTATGGAAGCAAGAAAATTTCTTCTCCTTCCATAAATGCACTCTGCAGAACCAACCCCGACGGTTGACTTATTGCAAAGCCAAAACTGATTTATGCGTCTCCTAATTAATGTGGATGATGGAAAGTACTGTTTTTTTCATAACTGTCGGAATGCGAATGCGACCTACCTATGCTGCCCAAATATATGTGAATTATTTGTTCTAATCTTAACTAACGTAATCATCATGAAACAGTCATCGAGTTGGGATGGCGCTATATATTGTGTGGTTTGTCATAAGGGCAGAGGAAAATCAAGTTAGAGGAGAGGGCCCTCAGCGATGAGATTTGCCAAGAGAGTGGCAATGACAAATACCAAACTGGTTCTAAACATTCAAATCTAGCAGTTATCCGGAATGGAGAACATCAGGTCCATCAGCCTGTACTTAAGAGTAATGCGCTACAATCACAATAAAGAGCGCATGTTGACGTGAGGAATATCGAGGATTAAAATATTTTATTTCATTATGCCGTCATCTATCCGAGCATTTGCATAATTATTGAAAACTTCTTGTTTATCAATTACAAAACATTAACCAATACATCGTCCCAATCAAGTCATACATTTCGGTTGACTAAAAAGTTTAGGAAGGAACGCGTTCACATTTTCACAATCGACTTCTTTGGGCAAACGGTTTAAAGATGGCATAACCAACGACTTCCCTGCTAATAACCAAGATGTTGATGTCATACGTGCCTTCATAGGTATAGATGGATTCTAAATCACAGAATGCCTGCAACAAATGAAAAGAAGATAAATAGAAGAAAGGTTGGAAGACAAAATCACCCAACCTGGGCTCAGTTAATAGCTAAATCTCAAACAGAAAAATAGAAATTGAGAGTAGGCAATCAGTTGCAAAGCATGGAAGAGCTACTCAAATGTCTTCAAACTATACATTTTTTTTCTTTTTAAACTCAAATTTAGTTTTAACTTAATTATATAGATTACTGAAGCCTTCACTACATAATGGAGCAAAGATCATTTGATCATTATGTTGTCCCTCAAAATCTCGTCTATTGCAATAGAAGTCAGGCCTAACGATCTCTACTCATCAATATACCACTAAACTTCCCAATCTTTTAATCATTCATCATATTGGAATGGAATTTCAACAAAAGAAATCTTGAATTAGGAATTATGCAAAACTTTGCCACGACAAAATCAGCCATAATGACAATATTCATTAGCAGGCCAGGCATCTATCAAAGTAAATAATAAAAACAAAGTGATATTAATTGGCTTTGTGTTTTTGGGAAGAGGGGCCAGGAAGTTGTAAATATAACATAAGTTAAGAAACTATCTTCCCTAAGCTAGCTTGCGTGAACTGGAGTCTCCAGTTCACTTTTACCAGTCTCATACAATTTGCAAAGGCGCCAACCAACAAGAATCATGCATGAATATCACCAAGCACCTGAAAAAGTTTCTGTTGGTCAATTTTGAAAGCTGCTAATGGTCCAAACAGTTTCCTCTCCCTTATATACCTTTTGGTCACTCGCAATTCAGAATGAAAGGAGTATAAAAAACTAACATTCTAATAAAGCAATGCCTATGACACATATCATCAGTGCCCATTGACATGCTACAGGTTGCCGTGCAATCGTTACACATGAAACAGCAAGTACTAATATTGAGAGGGCAAAAAACGAATAAGCAATGTGATGGGGCGCATTAAAAAAATAATAATAATAATAACTAATGGTATCAAGATTGATGCAATGATTATAATTGCATCTAGTAGTTCTTAACCAACTTTGTCAATTCTCTGCATCAAGTATAGTGAGGATTGTATTAATCAGACAAATACACTATTACAATATAAAACAATGGAATTAATTTCAATGTCTGACCAGTCGTCACTACATCATAGAGATTATATCATGATTATAATTTTCTAGGCGTCAATCAAGAATTTGAAGATTAGAATAATACAAGGAAAAAAGGGGAACAAAAATAATAATTTAGCTGCAGAAACAGACAAAAAATGATCATGCTCATAACCTATAATGAAATTGCAGAAACCTACATAGTTACAACAGCTACCTCAAAAAGATAACAGGAACCAAGATCGCGGTGGCGGATCTTATCTTGGAGAAAATTTTTAGGGGCCAAATAATTTAAAATGGAAATTAGATAATGATAATATAATAATCAAATTAAAACAAACAGTTACATCATATATGTAAACTTTAAAGTAAATAAATAACACAACATAATAACTCTATAGAAGTGAAGGACTAAAAAGATTAATACCTTAGTGTTAGATATATTAACTTAAAAGTAATCTTAAGTAGTGTTTTTTTTGTATAAAAATAATTATTTTTATATAATAAATTATTAAAAAAATATGAAATCATTTATTTATATTTTATAATATTTTATACTTAGAGTTATTTTGATAAAATCATTATAATTCAAAAATAATTAGCTTATACTTATAATCAAAAGTTTCAAAATTTTACTTTCAATTATAAGTAGATTTACATTTAAAATTAGAATTTTTTGCTTATCATCTATTCAAGTTTATTACTTAAATAGGTGAAATTATTTCAAAATAGCTTTTATTGAAAAAAAAAAAGGGGGTTGTTTCTTTGCATTCCCAAATACACACCTAACAATGTCAAAAGTTTTATAAGCATTTTTAGGAATTAAAATAAAGCTTAAAGTTAACAAATTCATTGCTTGATCATCGAACCTGTTATTCAGCTTTTGTAATTATTGATTATCTATTGTAACACAAAATTATTTTCACTCTAAAATTATGTTAAATTGTGATATGATCTTTTTAGTTTTTAGTTATTTTTAATTTAAAAATAAGCTAATAGGTTTTTAAGTTGAAGAAACCTATTTATGTAGAGTAGCATCAATTATATAAAGTAGTATGTTCAAATTTAAGCATATTTATCAAACAAAACTTCTTTTTATATATGTATATAAGTTTTTTTTTTAAATAATTTCATTGATATGCTCAACTCACTAAAACTAGTGAGGAGCTAAAATATATTAGGAGAAAAAATATGCAAGAGTCTACACATAGATAAGCACATACTATTATTAACTGTTCCTATCTAGCAAACAAACACTATAGCATGCACTTAAACTTGTAACTGTAAGAGAGTAATATAATTGCAGCACAATGTGCTAATACCTCATGCTATATATATATATATATTGGAAAAATTTGGGGGGGGGGGGGGCCATGGCCCTCAATTACCCCTATAAAGCTCTGCCCCTACAAGATCGAGATGTGCTGGATTGCTTCATTAGGTAAAAGAAGTTTAATTAAAAATAACCTACTTAAAGTTAATTTTTTTTTCCCAAATCATATGGAATTATCGAAAGAATAGCAGAAAAATGAGTCATTCTGGTGCATCATGCACTAATAGGGTGTAGGTGCTCCCTCTCCCACCATTTCTCTTTCCCTTCCCCCATTTTCACTTTTCTCCCCCTAGCCAAACACTGTGTTGCCTTTTCCACCGAGCACCATAGCTTCCATCGCCCATTACCGTGCCGCTCAACTCTACTAGCTCCAACCTTCGTATTGGGCTCCACCGCGTTCGCTCCCACCATCACGTCGTGCCACCGCCCTAGGTCTTAGTTCCAGCCATCTCAACCTGTCATGCCGCCGCCCGGGCCCTCCCTTAGCCACTACTATAGGCGAGATCTCTCTCTCTCTCTCTCTCTCTCTCTCTATATATATATATATATATATATATTCATAATCTCCATTTGGATCTTCAAATGCATGTTGTTTCGATCGTGTCTTTGGCATTGGTGGTCACGGAGGTGCACCATAGCATGTCATCCAAGATCTCCAACCACTATATGCTCGAATTTTTCGGCAAGGCCGAGGCCAGGCATACCCCGCACAACGTGCCGGCACAAATGTTGTCGTCGTCTTCGCCACCGAGCACGTAAGCAGAGATGGGAGCATCAACGGTGGGTTTTGTCATGGTTGTCAACGAGCTATGCATTGAGGTTGTCGAATGTATGGTCGGAAATAGGGGTGTTTAAGGCCTTGCTTGCCCAACATTCCTTCCTGCCCCGAAGCTTTTTGGGTTGGGCTCGGGTTCGAGTTCTGAAATTTGATTTGGTGCACTTTTTGGATTGGATTCGGGTTATACTTCAAGTTAGACCAACTCGATCCAAAATTAAATAATTCTTTACAAGTTATATTTTTTAAAGTAATTAGTGATCAATTATAAAATTTCATATTTTAATTAATACATTTTATGTAACTTGATGTTATTTTTATATTGATATAATTTATTTTAGAATATATATTTTAAAATATTTCTTGAATTTTGTTTTTTATTTTTAAAATTTTATGACTTTAAAATATATAATATCCAAATTTTTCTATTTTATCTAAAATTCAGGTTGACCTGGTTTGACTCAGTCACTAATCGGGTAATTGTTAGACCGAGTTTGGGTTTGATCCAACCCCGCCTAACTTGTCCTTTGAATACCCCTAATCGGTATCGATGAGGCATAGGAGATAAGGAGGAGGCACTTAGCCACATTAATAGACTGATTTAATTGCATTCTTCGATTCTTTAGTGACACTTTTAGCTTCATTTACCCACACTTTCTGAATACGGATAAAGTATAGGTGCAGTTGCACCAACAAGTGTATCATACACTATAGTTTATGAGGTGCATTATAGATAGATCCAGACAAACATCATACATAATCATACCTTGTTTGTGACATGAAAAGAGTTGACTCCTGCCTTTCTATCCTCATCACGGACACCCAAAAACTTTTCTCATAGCAATGTCCACACGTTGTACAGTCCAATTCTCAGCTTTTATAAATATACACCACGGACGAACCATCTTTTATCCAGGACTCCTAAATTGATAATAAATGTTATTTGTATTAAAATTTTCTCAATTTTTATGTTGACTCATTTCTATTTATCATTGGATAGGGTGTCATCTTATTTGATCTGAATCACACATCCTAGCCAATGATAAATGAAAGTGAGACAACATAAAAGTCGAGAAAATTTTAATGCAAATAATAACTAAATTTATATATATTTTGTTTGCAGATATACATAACTATTTGACTCCTTATTTTAACGTAGCTCGTACCACAAATTTTCAATGGCAGTGACATGTTTTATTGAAAATTGTAGTCATGCAGTAACTCCCATGTGGCTCCAGCTTTGATAATCAAGGCTTGACTAAAACAATCTTCACTCTTCAGCAAGGTATCTATTTCTTTGTTCTTTCCATTCAGCACTTTGCACTTTTTTTCCTTGCTTCATTTTATCAACCATAGGCATCAACGTTTCTTCTCTGTGTATAGCTAGTCAAAATGCACAACGACATGTGTCTTTTGTGCTCTGTGCTAGAGTAAATATTGGTGTTATGGCAATTGGCCCTATTTGTGTGGCCTCGTGATTAAATTTTCAATGCAGCGTAGCCTTTTGATAAAAAGACGTGAAAAAGTATGCTTGGTCATACTCGCATCCTAGAGATTGTAAATATGATGCTTGTGTTTATAAATCTTGGCGTACGCTTGGCCAATCATCATCAAGGATTGAGTTGCCCAACTATCTGGAAAAATGAGATTGGCCGAACTTGCAAAGTTGAATTCTCAATATAACCCTGATATCATTACCCTCATATTTGTTAGCCGTAAAAATCTAGCTTTTGTATGATATCCATGTAAAGATATCTTATACCTGATCATAACGGGGAATAAAAAATCGGACGTCTATATTATTTACAGCCTATAATCACAAAATACGAATCAACATGGTTTGTGTCAGATTATTTATTTGACCGTTATCTCCATTTACTACCCGAGTTGCGAATTATATGAATGATGATATTTTGCCTTGTGGGATCCCCGGAAGTTCTAATAAGTCTAAACCTTAGGCCTTCTAGGAGGGCGATATGATCGGGACACTTTCATGATATCAAAAATCCCGATAATTGTTCCTTAGATATCCAAGAATCAAAGAGTGGTTTTTAAAGAATTTTATAAACTCATTAACCCTTTTATTTTTAGCCTGGTAGTTTAAGAAAATGCAAGTTTTCGAAAATTTGTACAAAAATCCAAAAATTGGATTATGATTCTTAAGGAGTTTGATTTTCCTAATATTTTTATTGGATTCAAAAGGAGAGTATTTCCTTATCTATATTTATGTTTTAAAGTAAATGGAAAGTAAAGTTAAAAGGGATATTAACTTGTAAATAAGTGAATAAGACCATGGCCTAAGGAGCATTAAAAATCAGAAGAGGAAGAAAAATCAAAATTCTAGAATCTGGAAGCCACAGTCGAGCACAGCTCTCCGTGCTCAAGCATGGAGGTGTGCTCAAGCGTAGCCCCTTGTGCTCTAGCGTGCTCCCAGAATAGCAAAAGGAAGGATCTAGGACCCGGCCATGCTCGAGTGCAGCCCCTGTGCTCTAGCATGCCTGGGTCAGTGAGAAAAATAAAAATAAAGCTTCCAGCTCCAATATCTCACTTTCTCTCTCTTCTCTCATACCTCTCTCCTCTCCTTCGATCTCTCTCTCTCTCTCTCTCTCTCACTTTTCTTCCTACCCACTTCTTATCAGTTATATTCCCAACCTATCTACTGATTGATTTTCTCCTTTAAGCAAGTAAGAGAAGCTATGGGATGTCCTGGGAGGAGACCCAAGCTCTCCACCACGTTCCTTTTCATTCTTTAATACTCAAAAGCTTAAAACCTCTTCTATGTCAAGATTTAGGAAACTTCTCCTGAAGAATTTGCTCTTAGGCTAGGATTTGGAGTCCTAGAGTTCTAAATCCTGGGGTTTTTCATGTTTAAAGATAGTCTAAGTTAATCTTTTAATTCTATGGGTGAGATTTAGTCATATTGTCCTGTTATAGTGCCAGATCTGTTCTTGAAGTGCTTAGTGATTTCACCAAGGAACTCCCACCTTTTTTGGTTAGAGTATTGTGTGTAAATAGTTTATCAATAGTAGACTTTGAAATCGATATAGATATACAATTTATATATGTTATGTATATATATTTTTTGTATTATATGAATTTATCATGAAAGTGGATGGTATAACAAAGGTTTAAGAAATTAGTTTTCTATAATTGAAAAGCTAATGAAGAAATAAATGTATGCTATGGATTTTTTTTATGTAAAGAGCATGGGACTAACTAAGCTATGTTTAGTTTCTAATTGGATTTGAAATGGTTATAGTTTTCGAAATTATTAGCTGTTTATACAAGGAAAGAAATAATTTTCTAGCTATACTATGTTAGAAAAGCTTGAGCTATGTTCATTAAAGAAAAGAATTTATTTATGTTATATTTCAAACCAACTTCGAAATTAGATATATTATGATGAAAGGAAATGAGTTTTGTGTGATGAGCACTTCATAGAACCATGGTTAATGGCGGATACATTAAACTTGGTGCACCTTGTATGAACCCCAGCCAGCAGGGAAGACTCGACATGTTAGGTCGACACGACCGGATTAAAAATCATTGAGGACTATGCCGATATTGTCGCTCAGGATATTACAGCAAGAATTCTATAATCGCGACTTCCCACTAGCTATAAGTACATATTTTAGATTCCTAAGTTTTATGAAAATGTGTTTCTATGAGATTTCCAAAAGAAAACATGATTTTGATTTTTCCCAATTAACTCAAATGATTTGCACATGTACTAAACGTATAGGAGGGCTATACCTCCAATGATTTTGCAGAGTTTAAAAGAAGGTTACCCTAAATATGTTACAGGATGAAATTGTTACCAGATGCCTAGTAAGGCAAGTAGATTTTTAGTTATTCTAAAAATGTTCATAAGGATTATTTTCTTATGTGGCTTTCAAGATTAAAGAGGGGACTATAATCCCCAGGTATTTTATATGTAAAACAATTTTAAATGACTCCTTTGCTATAGGAATTTTTTTTTCTTATATTTACTAAATTGAATAAATATATTTTGGCTTTGTCCCATGCTAGTTATAGGTAAATTATCTCTCACTGAGTTGTTTAACTCACCTAGTGCCTCCCCATGTTTCAAGTGCCAGTAGTTAGCTGCTTGTGACTTTTCAATAAGCCCTATGCTTAAGTGGGCCTTCTCTTATCGTCATAGGGAGTACAGTAATTAATATGGTTTAGTGCTCTATTGAATTACATGCAGGGTCCCAAATTGTGGTAGTTAGGGCCTTTTTTGTATTGAAACAATTTATATGCACATATGTATATGTGTATACTTGATTATGTATTTAGGGATTATTTAAGGGAAAAATCCAGTTTTTCAATAAAGTTTTAGTTGAGGCTTGCTAAGGAACTAAGGCTCCCTACTCATCAGTCACGGCTGGGTTGGGTCATGATAAAAGTGGTATCAGAGCATTAGGTTTCCCTATGGTTAATGGAACAAGTGTCCTTTTGTAGAATCACAATTGTGTAAATGGAAGCGTGCCCAATACCACAGATTCTGGTACTATGAAAGGCCTATAGGAATGATATTCTCATTCTTTATCTCTTAGATATTCTAGAAACTCCCCTATGTCATGCATATTGTCCATGTGGTAATGTAGGATTTGTTGCTCCTATTTGAATTGTGATTTTAATTATAAGCTGAACTACTTACTCCCAACCTATTGTTAGGTTTTAATTCTTTCTATGAAATGTGTAGCCTTGTACGGCTTGTGAGCTCATAAAGTGAATATGGAAATTTATGTGATATTGAGAGCATAAGATGTTAGAAGCAAGTAAATGTCTTCTATGACCCATGATGTAGTTTGGTGAGTTAAAAGAATAACTCTTTTTTTGTTCTTTTTGATATTACCTAAGAGCTTGCCAGTGTTGAATGATCTTGCTTGACCTTGAGTTGTTGATTATAAATTTTATCTAGATGACGGATTATATATTTTAAGGTATTAAGGTCGAAGTTTTAATAACCAAGGGCGCAAAAATCTCTTGATTGCTTGTGAACGTGTAAGTTAGTCTTAAGTAAAAAGTTTGGCATGGTGGGACTTAAGTTTAATTCGAAGTATTTGAGTATGATCTGAAGAATAACTATGACAGATAGGACTCATATTTTCAGAAAGTCAATAAGTACGGTCTAGGATGGGTTGATTATATGACTTTTGTACTGAAATTGTAGCCGTGAGGAGTTAGTGGAAGGCAAGATTGCTTAGGAGGATTTAATTTGATGGTATGGATTCCTAAATGAATTTCTGATAGTGCTAAGTGATGTTTGATGGTGCTAAGTGCTAATTTGATGCTATGACAATGCACCTAAGTGATGTTTGTGGATATGTGAAATCTCCTGCTATATGCGGGGCTGAGATAGAGATAGATGTTATGGTAAGAACAACTTGGTGAAGTAAAGAAGGTTCCCTATGGAGAATGTTGTGAATCCTAGTATAGAATTTGGGTTAATGCTCCGAGCATGTAGCTTTTAAGTCATGCCATGTGGTGGTAATTGATGTGTGAAGGAAAAAGAGTACTTGGAGGATTCGCTGATCTTTGCATGTGATTTCCTCATTCAATAGAAGGAGCAGCACGTACAAGGTCACTAAAGCTTAAGACTGGGCATCTAAATAAGAACTCGTGGTTTGGGCATTCTACATGGAATGTCCCAGAAGGTGGTAAGGGTTATTTCTTAGAATGAAGTTATGCAATCCAAACTTTTAATAACAATGTTGGGAAGTAAAAGCACACAAGAAAGATACAAGAAGTTGGTTTATTTTTGTAATATCAGGAGTTAATGTAAAGTTAATGTGGACATGGCTGGTTCTAATGCTTGTATATAGAATACATTAAAAAGTATTTTCTTTGGAGAAAAGTTTCAGTTGTTAGAGATTTCCCCTTTTTTGGCAGATATAATGCTCCACGTCAAGTCTAAAAGAAATCTTTTCCTTGAATAATAAGGAACTATTTCAATAGAACATGGTTATGGATGACGACCCCTTGACAAAAGGACCACTTTTGAAGTGAAAGAAGTAGAAATTGGATATGCCACCAAGACAGATCATACAGATATGGTTTTAGTAAAGTTCGAAGGAAATGTCGTAAAGAAAGGAAAAAAAAAACTAAATATAGTTAACTCATCCCCTGGGATAAAGTTGCAATAAGAAAGTTCAAGAGAAGTAATTTATGTTTCTTGAAGAAAGTAATCATGGTCAAGTTGACACGATCCCAAATCCACAATAGTAAAGAGGAAAGAAGAAGAAGAAGATGATGATGAAAATACTATATAGATTGAGCTGACATCAAGGTAGGACAAGGAAGTAGTGCTAGGTTTAATGGTTAAGTTAGAATGTCCTTGGAGACCTAGGCAATGATTCCTCTGAACGTTAAACCAGTGAGTGGTATTAAGGAGAACAAGGGAAATAAATTCAAAAAGTGGCATTAGTATGGAAGCAGCTTTTGGGATCCAATCTTGAGGATGAAGTGGGTGATAAATTTTGATGCAGAGTGAAAATGTGGTAGGTACTAATCAAGAACCTAAAGATCAGAAGCATGAGTTGGAGGATATTGCTCAAAGAACCATAGTGGGAAAAAGAATCTTATTAAGATGACTAATAACTCAGAATATATGGATAGGAAGTGTAAAACATTTGTTATGATAAACAATACCTAGTGGAGTTATGTTGGTAGGAGATGGGACCTTATGCAAGGTTAGGTTGTAGATTTGGGTTATAAAGAATTTTGAACTAATTAGAGCTTACTTTGAAGGGAGTATGGAAATCTAAAGAGTTAAAGAACGAAAGAACGTGACAATCACTAGTGGATGTTGGATATAGAGAAAGGTTCTTGTAATCAAGTGATTGGCAGAAGCTTGCTTGGTATATGTACTAGAAGGGTGCCACTATCATTTCTACGGTCACCCCAATAGATCATGCTCCCGTAGAGGTAACTTAGAAAGAACAGTTTATGGAATTAAAGGACAAATTTGAGACTTGTTCAAGCGATGGTGGCTTATAATTGCATAATAAAGTGTGAAGCATTATGTAAGGACTATAGGAGAAGTTAAAACCATGTCAAGAGAAATTGAAATTCGAATAGATGGCCTATTCCATTGCAGGCAAAGTAGGTGGAGGTGATCAAATAGTGACTGATGTACATCTCAAGGAATCCTTAGCTAATAAAGGTGCTTTAAGAAGAATGACCTCAGGTTGGCATCAGTATAAGATAAGATTTGCATCCCATAATCCAATAAAGATATGCCCAGGAAGGAAGTGTTTAAGGCATCTATTAGTGGAAAAAAGGAAAAAATAGAAGAAAGAAGAAGAAGCTTAGAATCCCTTTTTGAAATTTGGGGACCAAATTTTTTAAGGAAGGAGAATGTAATACCTGAGTTGAGAATTACATGAATGGTGATATTTTGTCCTGACGAACCCCATGGAAGTTCTAAGTCTGAATCTTATGCCTCCTTGAAAGGCTATATGATTAAGTCACTTTCATGGGATCAAAAGTCCTGGTAATTACTCCTTAGATATCTTAGAATCAAAAAGTGATTTTTAAAGAATTTTAGGAAGTTATTAACCCTTTCGTTTTTAACCCAGAAGTTTAAGAAAACACAAGTTTTTGGAAATTTGTACAAAAATCCAAAAGTTTGATTTTGATTCTTAAGGAGTTTAATTTTTCTAATATTCTTATTGGATTCAAATGGGGGGTATTCCTTTATTTATATTTATGTTTTAAAGTTAATGGAGAGTAAAATTAATATAAGACCACAACCTAAGGAGCATTGGAGATCAGAAAAGAAGAAAAAAAACCAAAGTTCTGGAATTTGAGAGCCACGCTCGAGTGCAACTTCCTACGCTCAAGCGTGGAGGCATGCTCGAGCGCAGCCCCTTGTGCTCCAACATGCCCCCAAAACAATGAAAGGAAGGATCTGGAACCTGGCCATGCTCTAGCGCAACCCCCTATGCTCCGGCGTCCTTGGGTCAATAAGAAAAATAAAAATGGGGTTTCTAGTCGTAATCTCTCATTTTCTCTCTCCTCTCTCTTTTCCCCCAATCTCTCTCTCTTCCTTCCCCCAAAATCTCTCATATATCATATTTTTACCATCTTATATAACCATTTGTCCTTACCCACTTCTTATTAGTTATATTTCCAGCCTATCTATCGATTGATTTTCTCTTTTAAGCAAATAAGAGAAGCTACAGGATGTTTAGGGAGGAGATCAAGCTCTCCACCACGTTTCTTTTCGTTCTTTGGTACTTAAAGATAAGTCCTAAGCTTAAAAACCCCTTCTATGTCAAGATTTAGGAAACTTTTCCCGAAGAATTTGCTCTTAGGCTAGGATTTGGAGTCCTAGATTCCTAAAGCCCAGGGTTTTTCATGTTTAAAGACAGTCAAAGTTAATCTTTTTATTCCTATAGGTGAGATTTAGTTATATTATCATATTATGGTGTCAGATTTGTTCCTGGAGTGACTGATTGGCTCGGTGGTTTCACCAAGGAGCTCCCACCATTCTAGTTGGTACTGTGAATAAATAGTTTATCTATAGTAGACTTTAAAGTAGATATAGATATACAATTCATATATGTTATGTATATATATTTTTTGTATTATATGAATTTACCATAAAAGTGGATGGTACAAAAAAGGTTTAAGAAATTAGTTTTCTATAATTGAAAAGTTAATGAAGAAATAAATGTATGCCATGGATTTTTTTCTATGTAAAGAGCATGTGACTGAGTAATCTATGTATAGTTTCTAATTGGATTTGAAATGGTTATAATTTCCAAATTTATTAGCTATTTATACAAGGAAAGAAATAATTTTCAAACTATACTATGTTAGAAAAGTTTGAGCTATGTTCATGAAAGAAAAGAGTTTATTTATATTATATTTCAAACTAACTTTGAAATTAGATGTATTATGATGAAAGTAAACAAGTTTTGTGGGATAAATACTTCATAGAATCGTAACTAACAGTGGGTACATTAGACTTGGTGCATCTTGTATGGATCCCATCTAGCAGGGGAGATGCTAACTCGGCGTGTTAGGCCGACACAACTAAATTATAGATCATTGAGGGCTGTGCTGATATTCCCACTTAGGATATTATAGCAAGAATTTTATAACTGTGACTTCCCACCAGCTATAAGTACATATTTTAGATTTCTAAGTTTTATGAAAATGTGTTTCAATGAGATTTCCAAAAGAAAACATGATTTTGATTTTTCCCAATTGACTCAAATGATTTCCAAATGTACTAAATATATATGAGAGCTATACCTCTCGTGATTTTGCAGAGTTTAAAAGAAGGTTACCCTAAATATGTTACAAGATGAAACTTTTACCAGATGCCTTGTAAGGCAAGCAAATTTTTAGCTATTGTAAAAATGTTTATAAGAATTATTTTCTTATGTGGCTTTCACGATTAAAGAGGGATCTATATTCCCCAGATATTTTATATGTAAAACATATTTTTAATGACTCCTTTGCTACAGGAATATTTTTCTTCTTATATTTACTAAGTCGAATAAATATGTTTTAGCTTTGTCCCATGCTAGTTATAGGTAAATTATCTTCCACTGAGTTGTTTAACTCACCTAGTGCCTCCCCATGTTTCAGGTGATAATAGTTAGCTGCCAATGACCTTTTAGTAAGGTCAACACTTAAGTGGGCCTTCTCTTGTCGTCATAGGGAGTACAGTAATTGATATGGTTTAATGCTCCATTGAACTATAGGTAGGATCCCAAACTATGGTAGTTAGGGCCTTTTTGTGTTGAAACAACTTTTATATATATATATATATATGTGTGTGTGTGTGTGTGTGTGTGTGTGTGTGTGTGTGTATACCTGGGATTATTTATGGAAAATGTCCAATTTTTCAGTAATATTTCGTTTGAGGCTTGCTAGGGAACCAAGGCTCCCTGCACACCGGTCACAGTCGGGTTGGGTTGAGACACCCATTTATTCTCTGTTCCATTAGGTAGTACTTTTAAATCCTTTGGAATACGTTGCTAACGGGCATGTAATAATTGCAGTATCCAAATATGTAAAATTTATTATGAAGGAAGCCCATGTTAAATGCTAAATATAATACAAATTCCAAACATATTCATACAAACTATTACCATCCGTTCGACTCTTCTCAAGCTCCTTTATACATAGTAAAACTTAAAATTACTGCAATAGATATTCTTCCATACAGAGGAAAGGATGGAAAACATTTACGTATAATCTTGCCAATGAAATGAAACCAAATCATGCGCCAATAAGCATTGATGCATAGCACCGTTATAAACCTCAGCAATATTGTTATGTAAGATGCAATGAAACTCCAATAGAATGCCACCATGTCCACTGTTGTTTTCTTTTCTTCTGTGTTATTGGATTGTGACGGAGGTGAAGCCGCAACATATTCACACTTGTGCTTGAGGAGTGGTCCACAGAGACCGGGATTACCTTTGTAGTTCTCCTCATCAAAGGTTGCAAACTGTCCCACACTAGGTGTTGTTCCAGAAAGATTATTATATGATACATTAAAGATTGATAAAAGGTTCAACTTGGTTAGTTCAGAAGGTATCTGGCCACTCAAGTTGTTGAAGGACAAGTCAAGGCTCTCTATTTGGGTGACATTGGAAAAAGTTTTTGGAATAGAACCAAATAGGTGATTATGGGAAAGGTTCAGGGCTCGAATCTGTTGCAGGTTTCCAATTTGAGAAGCGATGATTACTGTTAGCTCATTGCATGATAAATCCAATCCAGTCATGTTCTCTAGGATATTACCTGTGTAGGAGTAAAAATTACTCTTTATTCTAAATTCAGCTGCTACTGGTGCCATATCTTCCCAGGATATGCCGATTTGGGGATAAAATAGTGATGCACTTGCATTGAAGTAAGATTCTTCTGACGGAAAGTAACCCACAGTATTGAACAGAAAATCATCACCATTTTCATATCTTTCTATTCCAAGTGACCAATTTGTGAAGCAAGATGGTATTGTATTGTATCATTTAGCAGGTTGCATGAGAGATCCATAATGTTGACATTTTGAACTTTACATAATTGAATGGGAATCTTACCATGAAATCTATTTCCTCCCAATAAAAGAACTCGTAATCCTAACGACTTATCCATCCAAGTGGGAACATTTCCAGAAAAGTTGTTGTCCCTTAGGTCCAACACAACTAGAGGTGAGCTTTTAGCCAATGTGGCCGGTATGTGACCTGAGAAAGCATTCTTTTGCAAATACAAGTATCTTATGGATGACAAATTGAAACATGCAATTGACCCAGATAATCTATTTTGAGAAAGATCCACGATTACAAGATTACTCATATTACAAAGCTCATAAGGTATCTCACCTTCTATTTTATTTTCTGCCATAAGAAGGATCTTCATGGAAACAAACTTGCCTATTGAACTAGGAATTACACCTGAAATTGAATTGTTGGATATGTCTAGTGCATTCAAACTTGTATTGTTTGCTAATACTTTTTCGAGGGTCCCGCTGAAGTTGTTATTGTTGAGATACAACCTTGTCAAATCCACTGAATTAAAAGACTTTGGAATATTTCCCTGGAGATAATTGTTTGTAAGTTTCAGAATATTCAAGTTAATGCAATATGTGACTAGTTCTTCAGGTAACACAACTGAGAAGTGATTGTGTGACAAATCCAAGAACCAAAGTTCCATCATCTTACCAAATGATGTAAGTATACTTCCTTCAATGTTGTTTATTGACAAATTCAATGATTTTATGTTTGGAAGGAAAGCACCAAAATCCTTTGGCAATAAACCACTGAACTTGTTGTTTGATACATCCATGTAATTCATATCTTGGCTGATGGAGTATAATCGAAGATCTCCTCCTAATGAATTATTTCTCAAAAACAAAGTTTCGAGCCTTGAGTTATTTTGTATCAACCAACTTGGGAATGCTCTGTAAAGATTATTGTGAGAGAGGTCTATAAATTGCAAATCACTTTGATGCAGAAGAAAACTAGGAATAGTACTTTTGTCCATATTTAGGTTGCAACTTTGAAGGATGAGGGACTTTAATTGAAATGTTGGAAGCCAGTGTGTCTTTTCAGTTTCAACTTAAGCTTTTGGGCTTTGTGATGAAATATATAGAATCTGAAGTTTGGAATGGTTAGCCAAAGTGCTCAATGAAAATGATCCTTCCAAGTAATTTCCAAAGAGAGACAAGTATGCGAGGGATGTGAGATTGTTAATGAAAGCTGGAAAATTGCCCCTGAACAAATTGTTTGAGAGATCAAGGACTTGGAGGTTTGTTAAGATGCTTAGACACTCTGGAAGTTGACCACTAAACTTGTTGTTGTTGAGATCCAACTCTACAAGATTCGTCATTTTGCATAATCCTACGTGGTTACTGGGTACATTTAGATAAACATTTAAAAACAGAGTTTTAAGAAAATACTTAAAAATACCTTTGAAGAAGTTATTTTTAAGACAAAAGTACTTTAAAAACAAAATTTTTCTCACAGGTAACTCTTGCCTACTACACAAACAAAAGCACCCAATGTATCAAGGTTGCAGTTTGTACTGCGTGTCGTATTGTGAAATCGACCTTGGAAACTACAAGATTTTGAAAAATATAATATTGTACATGCGATTGAATGATATGGGAGGATTACAATCTAACATGATAATGAGTTGTTGTGGACTTATATTAACTAATGATGATGATTAAAATACTGGCTAATTATGTTCGAGGATAATTTTATTACTACTAATAATTACTCCGATCCTTCCATTTCAAAATAATTGTCAAAAAAACACATAAATTAAGAAAAATAACAAATTGATCTTGGTAATAGTATAAATTTGTATAAATAGATAAAATTATCCCTATCTAAAACAAAAGTAAGCAAATATATATAATTAATAGTTATTTAATCATCGCAATTAGATTAAGGGTATTATTGAAAGAACAAAAAAGTTATCGTTATCTTGATATTAGAAATAAACAAATATTTTGAAACTTTAAAATATTAAAAACTTGACAGATTTGTTGAAATAGGGGGCATATTGTTCATTATCTTAAATAATTCAAAATGTGAGTTACCAATGTGCAATGAGATATATGCATTGTGGTCCTCTCTAAATAATTAGTCACTCTGTTTCAAAATAATTATCATTTTGATTAAAATGGTATATTATTAAATTAATAAATTCAGATACAAATTAAATCTAGCAATGTACCAATTTAATCAAAGTGATAATTATTTTGAAGTAGAGGAAGTATTCCACTAGGCAAAGTATTGCTGGTATTCCAATAAGTATTATACAAGTGAGCTGTTGAACATTTATTAGTAATTAATTTTATAATAAATGTTTTAGAATTACATCAAATATAAATAATATCTAATATATAATTCACAAACGGTGAGTAAAATACGCATTAAAAAATAGGTACTGAAATTAATCTCCATGGTATATCTTTACTAGAGGTGCATAAGAAAATCATTTGGTAGTCATTTGTGTGTATTATTTAGGCACATTTGTTCAAGTTTTATTTTTATAAAAAATATTTTCTAAATTAAAAAACATTTATAAAAATATAAAATTATTAGATAAGTTTTTTATAAAAAAATAAAACTTAAAGTAACGCCCAAAACAATAGTTAAAAATCACATCTCGAAAACACTTTTTGAAACTTAAACCAACACATCCTAGTTTGTTATTACCTTCAATTGAGTTTATCAATTGATTATCACTTAAGCCTAGCACCGTCAAGTTTCTCAAATTCTAAAGACCTGAAAAAAGGCAAAATATTGTTAGAGATATAATCATTAACATGTAAGAATTTGGTTATCAGAAATATCAGAGTCACATTATATAGTAGCACCAATTAAAATTTTCACCATGATATGTTTGATATGAAAAATGTTCTGGAAGGGTGATTTGATACATTTCCTTTCATGTGTTAATTATGCATATATGTTTGCAAGTGAAAGTAAGCATATGATGACATCAAATATTGTCTTCATTATTTTTTTTCACTCAAGTATGTGAGTGACTTATTAATTAAAGTCTAAAAAAAATTGCAATTTATTTTCTCCACCAATAAATAAATAAATAAATAAATAAATAAGCAATACTCATAATTCCTAATCACTAGATGTGGCTTAGGTGGTGCAATAAGTTTTATATTAGTAGACTTCATTTTACAGTAATTTATATACAAAACAATTTCAATTATCCACATAATATATAAGTAATGTGAAAACGTAATAAAACTTTTTGATATACAAATTATACCTTTCCCGCAGCCATAATTAAAGTATAGAAAGTGTTAGGAAAATGTGACCGTTAGCCACAGTTATAGTTAGTTAATGTGTGTGTGAGCTGTCAATTAGTTACCTCACTTGTATCATATTAGAGTATAAATACTCTAGTCTCTGCGTATTAGACTCAAGTCTTTCGTTAACAACATTTCCTCGTCTTCTTCACTCTCTGATTATCTCAGAATTGTAGCTTGGTATGATTAAGCTCTCCCCCCCCCCCTCTCTCCCCCTCTCTCTGAATCCATGGAAGCTCCACAACCATCAACAATGGTGGCTCCAACTGCTTCACCAACATCTTCCACCATGTCTTCTTAGCCATATTCACCAATCAAAATCTCCATTCCTATCTCTTACAAGCAGTGTTTCAAATTGCGGACCATATCACCTAATGCGGCCACAATATTGCGGTTGCGGTCACCGTCGCAACCACATCACACCACAATTGCAGTATTTCAACAATTCACATAAATTGACCGCAACATAACTGCATCTGAGTCAAGAACAGTGCCTACATTAGAGCCTCAACTACCGCAATGAATTTAATTTCGCAGTAAACTAAAAAATTCACATCACAATTGCCGCAATATGCATCACAATAGCCGCAATGCCCGCAATCGCAATAACCGTATCCGCAGCCGCAACCACAATTTAAAACACTGCTTACAAGTTCATGGATGACAACTACCGTCTATGGCAGTAAGAGGCATTGCAACCGTCAAAGGACACAAGCTTTCAATCACATCTTTGCAAAGATCGAATTCCACAAATGTATCTCACTGATGAAGATGCGGCTTCAGGTATCCTACAATCCTGCATACTCTAATAGGGAACAACGAGACAATGTGCTTCTTGCTTCCGTAAGCGAACTTATTTGGGTTAGAATGCATAGTTGTGTATTTTCTTACCAAATCTGGGAAAGGTTGAGAAATTCTTTGCATATAAAACTAGAGCTAAAATTAGGCAAACTAAAACTTCAACTTCGCAACATTAGGAAAGGTTCTTCTATGAATTAGTATCTTCTTGACATTAAAAAGGTTGTAGATCATTATCGTTGATGCTCCTACTGGTACTGAGGAGTACATTGAGGCTATTCTTGATGGCTTACTCTCCAATTATACTCCATTGGCCGGTTACCTCGATAATCTCGAGATCGGATCCATAGTCCATAGAAGAAATGGAAGCTCTACTGCTAACAGTAGAAGCCCGAACTGAAAGATGTCACACTGCAGAAATTGGTGCTCAAGCATTTCAGGCTCAATTTGTTTCTTCTGCATTACCTATTGCTGACACATCTATTTCTAGCAAGTTACATGTGGATCACTCTACAGGTCACTCAGAATTTGTTGCTGCTACAGCTCAGTCACCTACCGTGGCACCTGAATCTAATGGCTCCACCTTCTCTAGCTCTGCTTCCAACACTGATTCTACTGGGTATCTCATTCCACAACAAGCTCAAATTTCTCATCCTACCATTGCCAACACTCATCCAATAAAGACTAGGGCCAGACGTGGCATTTCCAAACCCAAAGTTTACACAGCCTCCCTTGAGCCTACGTCTATCAAAAAGGTCTTGGCTGATCCCAATTGGCTTCAAGCCATGAAAAATGAATATGCTGCACTTCTTAAGAAAAACACTTACTTTCGTGCCACTTCCACTTGACAGAGATCCTATAGGTTTTAAATGGGTTTTTCGAGCCAAATACAACCCTGATGGGTCTATAAATCCTAGTGGCAATGAGGCGCTCTAAACAAGACAACGAGAATATGAGGAAGTATGAATGGGATTAAGGAAATCTCGAGGGGAAGAAAAAATGTGGTGGATGGAAGATTGTATAAAGACGTTGTGGGAAAAGGAATAGAAAGCCAATACCTGAAGAAGGAGGTTAACCAGAATGAAATCCGAAAAGAATAATAATTTTGATAAAGAAAAGGAGTCTACGAAGGGTGATCAATTGAAGATCGTGAAAGGAGTAGTCTGCTAACACACAGATATCCTCTTGTAAGAGGTAATCTCCTCTTCGAACATTTGATATTCTATGGGGGGTATGGCACTTCCAACAACGGTAATTCTATACTTAGGACTTAAATTTGAGATCACTAGTTAAGAGAAAGGAGTATCCACTATCCCAATTGACCATGTGTTGATAGAGCTATGTATATTGATATTTGCAGTTTTATTACTTTTGAATGCAAAGTATACAATATTTTGCTCCTCTTCATATTTTCAAGAATCTGGAGCCTCTGGTATCTGAATAGCGGGAAAAAATTAAATAAAGTTATCCAAGACTCTGAGATAGTTGCTAAGATACAATCCGAGTGTTCAACATGTATATATAAGCACTAACCTACTATTGTTGAATCTTAATTAATTTATTATTATTTTTATTCAATCTTAATTATTTAGTCGTTTGATTACTTAATTGCATGGTTTAATCAATTACTTAATGAATAAATTATTCAATTGATACTTCTGTTAATTTGCCAATATTGTGTTAGTGAATTTATTTATGATTGTGTGACATGCTAGTATATTAGTTCAATTAACTTTTACTTAATTTTTTAAAATTAATATATTTTTCTCACATCAAAGTTTTGTTTTATTTATATATATTAAAATATAAAATCCTTCATATGCCTCAATCCAATAATTTAAATTTTTGAAAAAAAAAAATTTTGGTGACATGGTATCTAAGCTTCAGTGACTAAGGTTGTCAAATGGACTAGATCAGCCTATTTAAGATTGCAAAATATACAAGTAAAACAGGCCCGCCATTTTAGCCCATATGTCACTAAAATTGTGGCCTAATCGTTTAAGACTGCTTCATGGCTTAAATGGGCCGGTCCATTTATTTTTTTATTTATTTACTTTTTTTGCAGCTTCCATTCCAACAAAGGCAATTTTGTTTTCTTTTTTTTTTAATTTTTGTAATTTGTTTTGTTATTTAAATTTTTTATATGTTTTCATTTTGTGGGTTTTTTTTTTTTGGTCATGTCACTATGCCAACTCGTTATTTCATGTCAGGTGGTTTCAATTCATGGGTTCCGAGTTTGAATGGGATTAACTGAACCATAGTTTTACTTTTCAACTTTTTGGGCTGGCCATTGTTTCACATTAAGTGGGATTATTTGCGAAGGCCCAAGACATTTTAGCTTTTCTTGGGGTAGCAGGCCGACAGCGGCCATTCCTTTAAAAAGTGTGGGCAAGCAGAGAGAACAGCCTTCTATATCTTGGTCTCCCTCCCACTCTCCGCTAAGCGCACAACAAAGAGAGACAATTGGTGGAAAGAGTAATTAGGGGGGGTCCATGATGGAAATGGGTTAATTTAAACGTGTTGAACATATTTTAGATCAACCAACCTATTTTTGGCAGATAAAGGGATTGACATGATGAGTTTGATCCATTTTGATGACCCTATTTATGACCAAGTGAATTAGAGTTAATTTTTATTTATCTCCATTCTTCTCAATAAAAATAAAATTTCAGTACAAGGTAAGATAAGCTTTTTTATTGTCCACACTTCAAATCTAAAGAAGCTCTTACGTGAAAGGTGTGTTAAGGTATAAAACTATTCATATAACTTTACCCAATATAGCTTAATCTTTTGGGAGGAAGGTATGAGTAATTTTTCATATAAAATATTATGGTTTTTCATTTTAGTCTCCCTAAATAACACTATTTTTGTTTGATCCCTCTTTTTTATTCCTTAGTCCATGTTAGCATCCACATAAGATGCCAAGTTGGCATTTAACGGGCGGTCAAATCAATAGGCTTGCGGCATTGTGGGCATGGCGGCGGAGTGCTTGAGGTGGGCTTGCATACCTCCTCTTTGAACCTCACCTTGTAGAGGTTGTCTACTTAAGATCCAAGGTCTAAGATCTACTCCATTGGTGATGATTCTGCCTTGCGGTAACCAACGGTGGCAGTGGCACTAGAGGTAGGTAGCGAAGTGTGGTTAGTTGGGTATGGGGGATGCCAGTAAGTGGCTGTGGAAGAATGAAGTTTACATTTGGGAGGGGGTATATGAAGGTTATTTTGGAAATTTTAAAAAATTATTTGAAGATAAGAGAGATAGGTGTAATTTTAAAATCTAGGAGAGTGTAAGTGTGATTTTTTCTTTTTTTAAAAAAAGACCACAAGGGTGGTCAACATAATTTCCCCTAAAATAAATGTATAAGTAGTCATTACAATTCACCACTAATTATGTTGAAATAGCATACAATGAATGGAATGAGTACAATCTTATGCCGACTTTAGTAGCATGCAATAATTTCTCTTTTCAAATATCCAACAATCTCAAATCAAAAATTTGTACACTAATTCTTCCAAGCTAAACTAACTCTGTTATAAAGCTTAATTATATACATGACAAACCTATATCTAGGAATGTAATTGGTCGGGTTGGTTTGAGTTTTGGGAAAAAACAAATTCGAACCAATAAAAAAAAAAACAAATTTGAACCTATCAATTTTTGATCGGTTCGGGTTTAGGATTTTTTGTGACCAAACTCGAAACAAATCAACTCGAATAAAATCGGGTTGTTTGGTTTCGGTGATTGAGTTACCCAATTAAATATTATTTTTTATTTCAGCCTAAAAAAAAGATCCCAAAAAGGCAAAAATACAAAAAAAAAAGTCACAAATTTTTTTTAAAAAAAAAATCACAATCATCTAGGATATTCACCACACCATTTCCCTTAATCTTCTTCCTCAACACATCCACTCAATCTTCTTCCTCCCCTATCTAACCCATCCCTTCCACCCTCATCAAGTTCAAATAATTCACTTTTTACTTCCACACATCCATTCAACCCACATAACATAACCAAAAGAACCCTTCAATGTCAAAAGAAGCTGAAGTATAGAGTAAAAGAGTACGGGGTCCACAATGCCACGGTGGTTTCACTGCAGTGGTGGATCGAGAGTTGAGCCCCTCTTGCCATGTGCGGTTGCATGGTGATGGCAGAGTTGTATTGTGCCTCGATGCTACATGTGACATGCGATACACTTTGGTAGATGAATGGAGTGTGAGTTGTGGTGGCTGCGAGTGGTAAGTGGTGGTTCATGGCGAAGCGGTAAGAGGACTAGTTGATGGAGCTGTGCCATTTGATGCTTGAAGTCGATCAGAATGAGGGAGATGAAGTGAGGAGAAGAGAAGATGATGCTGGTGGCGGCTGGGGTTCCTAAAGGGGTGGGGGTAGAGAATGAGAAAGGTGGGTTCTGGGCTAGGGGAATAAGAAAGGGATTGGGCTTAGAAGGTTTCTTGTTGGGAAAAATTTTACAAGTAAGTATAAGTGATTAGATATAACTTTGGGCTGAAACTTAAAAAAAAAAAAAAAAGATATGTATTAGTTTGGGTCATCAGGTTCAATTTTGTGAAATTCGATGCCCGAACCAATAACTAATCAGTTTGATCGGTTTTTACCTGATCTGACCCAATTACTCGAACCAATCTAAACCAATTTAATTGGTTTGATTTGGGTTGGTCGGGTTTATCGGGTTAACCCGATTTGCTTACACCCTTACCTATATCTCGCTATTCAAGCTATATATATGCTTTTTGAGGGAGTTTTTCTTTCCTTGTAACCACTTGTAGGTGGCGAGGTCTCTTCGGAGATTAAGCATCTCCAATTAGAACTTCAAAGTATTATGCATAAATAATTCCAAGCGTTCATAAGAAAATTAACGGCATTAATTATGACATATATATGATTTGTCATGATAATATTTATATTTTACAAAATTTTCAATTGTTATTTTTGAGTAAATTGTACTGACCTCCTTGGAGTTTGGTGATATTTTAAATAATATCTCTCAACTTATCATGCCTATATTAATATATTCAGTTTCATGTTTACAAAAATATCTAGTGTTATATTTCACAAAACATAAGGTATTGGATATAATATCACCTATATCTCAAAAGGAGTTAGTATCTCTTTATTCAAATCGAGTTGTATCATGTGTATAATATTGCTTAAATTCATAAGAAGTTAGTTTAATTTGCCCTATTTTTTAGCAATGAGTGAGGTTCTGCACTTTATTTTCGAAAGTGTACTCCGCATTTTAGAGGAGCAAATCCTGCTAATTATAAGGTTCAAACGCTAAAAGTGAACTTTATCAATATTATTCTACACTGTTAAAATCTTAAGCATATGTCCAAGCTTGATCACATGGTAAAAATCTAAAAGAGATAATTTAAAGACTAGATATAGGTTACGAGGAATGGCTCAATCAATACAATTGTTGTTTGTATTCTTTATATCCCTATACATGCCGTTAGTTTGGCATTTTACGTGTTTTTCAATCTTTAAGTTTTTCACCTTTACACACACACACACACACACACACACACACACACACACACACATATATATATATATATATATATATATATATATATATATATATATATATATATATATATATATCTCTCTGAAAAGAAAAAATTTATAAAAAGTTTACAAATTAGTTCAATTATCTCTTTTTTCTTTTTTCTTTTTTGATATACGTATCGCTCATACGTTTTGTTAATAACTAAGATGTAGTTCGTTATGTGAAAATTAAATCCTTTCTAGTTTATAGTTGTTAGCCGTTGATATTGTTATGGCAAATTTCGAAGAAATATCAACAAGTGAACACTTATAAAATAGTGGCATTTAAAATATTGAAAGTAATTATGATATAATCCAATCTATGACTTTGTTGTTTCGCGAATTGTCTATTTTGATTGTAGGTATTTCAACTTTGATTTGGCGGGAAAAAACGATAATGATAAGTACCTTTAGCATCTAGAGAGCCACTGAGTGAATTAGAGCTTGGGTCCAATAATTCAAGCCGGCTAAAATTGACAAAATCTGTTCCAAGAAATACAAAAGAAAAGAGTAAAATGCCTATCGCAATGGAAAGCTGCCAATATTAGACTATGAGTGTGTTCGACTGAAAAAACCATCATAAAAAAAATTAAAAAATAACAGGCGGAACTTGAAAAATACATGCCTTGAGGAGATAAAGAGTCAATCCAGTTGGAGTTAAGTATCAATGTCCTCAATGATGTTAATCCATTCATACTTCCAAAGATTCTGCCATTTAATTGATTACTTGAAAGGTCCAAGGTCTCCAACTTTTTTAGTATTGGGAATCCTTCAAAAAGATATACAATGCGCAGTTTAAACATGAAAAATAAAAATTGAAACTGTAGAATTTGGTTGCGTTTAGACTACTTTTGAATTAAAAATATTAGGAAGTCAAAATTTTTGTTAATTAGTTTTTTTTTTGTTAAGATAATAGGACGTACTTATTAATTTTTAGATGAGTCCCCATTATGATTCTGACAATATTTTTTTTAATTGTATAACATTATCCTTCTGAATTATTTTACAATCTATTTCTAGCTAGCTTGACCCTTTTCTGCCATTTCTTTCTTTCATTCTTTTTTTTTTTTTTATTTGGCTTTTCAAGTTTAGACTAACCTGCCTAATTCATAATATAGTTTGTTACACAAGATGTGGAAAAGCAATAAGCTAAATCCTAAACGTTATAATAGAAGAGATCCCTCTTGCTACCAATTTACCGACTCTTTTCTTTTCTTTTTTTCTTGTAATAATTTAACGGCTCCTTTATTAGGTATCATACTTCACTCCCACCAGCATAGTCATGTTAAGAAGGTAGCTTAAGAAAATTGGTTACTTAAGTCACTTGAATTATTTTTTTTAATAAATATCAGAATCTTAATTTATTTAATAAGAATGATATATATTTTTCTTTTTTTTTTTCTAATTTTATTACTCAATTAAAGCTTTCTAATTAATTTCGTCTAACATTTTCATAGTTGGAGGTTTATTTTTATGGCACACATGCTGCGTTGGTGGTCTTCCCCTGTGAGTGTTTTGAGTTGATAGACTTGATTTGGTTGACTTGGTCTTTGGTGGCATTGGGTGAAGGATGTCTGTTTTAGATTATTTCTTTTTTTTTGGGGGGGGGGGGGGGGGGGAACTTTTGTGTTCTGATATTTCCTTAGCTACTCTCTTATTAAGAGTGTTTGAGCTCATTTTAACTATTACAAAAAAATTAGATAAGATTTTATTAAATCTAGTTTTGAATTTCTTCATCTAAAACAATATCTACATAACATTATTCTATAGGTAATATATGAACTTGAAAAAGAATTGTCATTTTTATGTAATTGAGTACACATTTCAAGTAGAGCTAGCAGTGCTCCAGCTACTAGTTTTCTCTAACAAATAAATATAAACCGTCAACATATTTCAATTACAGGTAGAGCACAATACTCAAATTGAAATATGTAATTGGTTATTATATCCTTCTTCGCAGGGCCAAAAATAAGCACAAATTGGCGATGTAAAATCTTCACTCGATTCTTTCCAACCACTACACCTTGAATAAGACCCCCCTTTTTGCCCTCCCCAACATTTGATTAAAGACCGCTGTTTATGTTTAACTTAATAAAATAATATAATGTGCTAGGGATGTAAATAGGTTGATTTGATTCCAGGTTGAGGGAAAAAAAATCTGAATCAATCAAATTTGGTTTTTAAAAATTTTTTTAGCAAACCCTGAATCATACCAATCCAATCAAGATCAGATTAGTTTGGTTGGGTCATCAGTTTAAAGTAAAAAAAAAAAAAAATATAGATATTTATCTCTATAACAACTAACAATAATGTAAGGATTCGTTATAAAAAATTTATTAATGGTGTAGATAGATAAATACCTTCAACAAATGTAAATAAAGAAGATAGAAAGTAGAAAGTGATTTTATTACTAAAAGCTTAAGTGTAAAATTTTAAAAGCTTAAAAATAAATTAAAAAAACCTAGTTGATTAGGTAATTGGGTTGGTGTTTGAGTGATTGGATTAAAAAAATTATAAATTCGGAATCGAATTAATAATAATTAGTTTGATTTTATTTTATTTTAAAATAAATCGGTTACTCAAATCAATTTAAACCAATTTCATTGATTTGAATTGAGTATTTGAATTTATCAGGTCAGATTGACCTGATGAACACTCATAAGATGTGCTTTATATCTAGAACTTTATAAAAAATGGAAAAGAGAAAATTTTCATTTCCTAGTATCCTTATTTTCATATTTCAACACCACATGAAACTTCATGTGTCTTCTTAGAATCACGCATATGGCTAAATATGACTGTATACTTAATTTTTATCGAAGAACTCCTGTCCTTTATCAAAATGAAAATGGCCTAGTGTAGAGTATTTTATGGATCATCATTGGTAGTTTTACAAAAATTGCAGTAGTTGATTATATTTGCCTTGAGCAGAGAAAGAATCATTGATCTCGTTTGAATAAAGCTTCAAAGTCCTTAGTGATGTTAGTCCACTTAAACTTGGAAGGATGCTGCTATTTAGTTGACTATTTGAAAGGTCCAAGGTCTCCAATTTCTTCAATATTGGAAATCCTTAAAAAATATAGAGTGCAAAGAAGTTAAAAAAAAAAAAAGAAAAAAGAAAAGAAAAAAAAAAGGTTTAGTTTATATCATTATATTTTATGTCATAATTTCCCATAGAAACAAATGGTAGGAAGTTATTATATAAGTCCAATATGGACAGGGGGCAAAGGAATAAGATATATATCTTCATTGTTAATCCAACTTTTAAAAGAGTTCTAAGACAAGTTGAGGCTACGCAGCTCTTCAAATGGATGAAACAAAGAAACGTTTAACACCTGAGTGTCACTAGTTAAGCTGTTGAGAGATAGATCTGTTACGCGTCCTGTTGAGATATTGGAGCATTTGACTCTTTCCCAAGCGCAACAGTTGCTAGCTTTATCATCAACCCATGAAGCAAAATCACTCTGATCAAAATCCTCACCCTGTGCTACGAAGTATGCTTTGATCTCAAGCAGACCTATTCTCTCCTTCTCTATGCATCCATTGCATGCTTGCATTTGCAGTGCCACAAAGAAAAGGGCAATTAGAACCAAAGCCAACCTCATTTTTACGGGTTCAACTTCTTTTCCTTCACTTCTGAGGCTATAAATAGATAGATAGATAATATATGGTATGGGATTAATCTTAGTTTCATGGCACCTTCAACCTCACCAAGAGTTTTCAGTATAGACTTTTCTTACGCAAGAAACTGTGCCCATAAATTGGAAAGACTTTGAGTTGACTTGAGAAAAACAAGTTTCACAGCAAGGGCCCTGCCCATCTTCATGCTAAATACTTCTAAAGTACTTTGTTGACTTTCAGGATTGGACTAATTGCGTGTTCGCGGGGCGGGAGTGCACCATAACAGCTTCTTCGTATTTTTCTTTCCTTTTTTAGTCAAGACAAATTTGAGTTAATTAAATGAATTTAATTTTGATGTGTTATTTGTATAAAATTTTTTATACAGACATTTAATCAGCAAAAATGGTTAACTTAATCATTTGCTAGTTTAAAACTCTTACAAATAAAAATATATATATAATTAGATAATTATGTAAAAAAAATTTATATTAATAGTACACTAAAAGTAATTTGTAATTTAATATGTTTTTACAATAAAAGTGCATCAAATTAAATCCATATCTTATTGTTTTCAGGATTTGTTTTTTTGTCATATTGCATGGTTGCATGGTTGCCGCAGCAAAAATTTTAAGCAGATTTGAGTCACATTTTTATTTAAGGTTAAGTTCAATATGAGAGATTTAATTTATACATACTGTCAATGTAAAAAGATTTTACATAAATATCTAATCATATATTTTTATATTAGTAAAAATATTTAACCCAATCATCCATAACCTTAAAAATCTTGCAAATAAAGTATTTAAGTGGATGATAGTATAAAACTCTTTTATATTGTTAATAAATAGTAATTAAACTCGTAATATGAGAATAAAAATAAGATAAAAATTTTATGAATTAATTTCCAATATAGTTTTATTAATAAATCTAATTTATAATTGTTCATCCCATTTTTATCCTATACTAAACAAGCTGTGAGAGGAAAAAATTAATATTATTTGTAATTCTGTCAGTTCACCGAATGGGATGTATGATGTATCTTTACTTTAGGTTGCTAGTGATTTGTCGATAGACTATCCTGTGTGTTGAAATAAAGCAAGTGGCAAATCACTATGCTACTTGTAACGGTACATGTCAACTCATTGAACAATATGCCAATACTTCTTCCAACTACATACCTCCTATTTATTTAATTACTTTCATAATTAGTCTCATAATCTTGCATTCCATCTTCACCAATAACGGAGGGGTTTCAAGAAGAGTTTTATAAGCTAAAAGTTCTTAATGAAGTGAAGTTCTATGATTACTTGTATCAAAGAACTGATCGTGTCCACATAAGACATCTTAAAATTTTTATATCCCAATATATGCATCCGTAACGTTTCCATTAGATTCTTAGCTTAGTCCATGTATCTCATTTCTGCGTCATCTCTATTTCTTTTGACCTTACTTCAAAATACTTTGATGGGAGCAATTTCAAAAAAAAAAAATCAAAATATAATTCAAATTCAAGAATTTATTGAGGAAGACCAGTACTCCACACGGCAGTCGTCGCCGTATAGAGAGTTTTTCACACAGTATTGAAGCTTGACTCAATTGGAGAGGTGGTTGTTACTTTGGCCTTACCTTGCTCTTTCCTTTCTACAACTCGTGGGTCCCTTATTAGGAAATTACCATTTATAAGAGTGTGTGTTTGTTTAGAAATCAGAAGAATGATTTGGAACATCTCTAATCACGTAATGAACAATTCAGTGATGTTGGGCAATATTCCCGTTCTTTTTTTCTTTCTTTTTTTCCCATATTATTTTTTTACTTGATACATAAGAGATTAATTGTAATGCCCGGGTCAGGAGTCACACGAATTGTGACACTTTGTTCTGTCGGACCCTGTGAAAGCTCTAAGTTTAGACCCTATGCCCCCTTGGAGGGCTATAGGTTTGGGACATTTTCTTGAGATCAAAAGTCCCGGTAATTATTCCTTAGATATCAAAGAATTGAAGAGCAATTTTTAGCGAATTTTTCGAGGTTATTAACCATTTCATTTTCAAGCTCGAGGTTTAAGAAAATGTAAGTTTTCAGAAGTTTGTACTAAAATCCAAAAGTTGGATTTTGATTCTTAAGGAGTTTGATTTTTCCAATATTTTTATTGGATTCAAATGGGGGATATTCTCTTATTTACATTTATGTTTTAAAGTTAATGGAGAATAAAATAAATAAGTATATGATGATATTTGAGAAGAGTTTGGAAGAGAAAAAAAAAAACAGAGACTGGGCGCCTAGGCGCCCAAGGCCAGCGCCCACGCCTTGCACTGTGGTGTAGCTTGGTGGGCGAGCGCCAGCGCCAGTCACAGGCCTTGAGCGCCCGCTGAGCGTAATTAAAAGAAGAAGCTCGAAGCTTCTCTCTCATTCTTCATCAACCTTTCTCTCTCTTCCTTCCTCTCTCATCCTTCTTCTTCCCTCATGGTTCCATCAATCCTTCACCCATTTTTCTACTCAAATCCTCCACAAATCCCTCTCCTTCCTCATCATCATCATCAATTTCTTCCTTGAAGCTCTCTCTCTCATCTCTTTTAGAGAGAGAAACGAAGGTGGAGGAGACCCTAAGTCCTCCATCAAGTTTCTTCCTTCTTTTGCAATCCAAGGTAACTCTCTAAGCTTAAATCTTCTTCTATTTCATGGGTACGGAAGGATTTTCTTGGAAGATTAAGTTTAAGATTAGGTTAGGGAACCTAGGGTTCCAAATTGGGGGTTTTTGCCTTATGGAGCTTATTCTAGTAAATTCTTAGAATAATTATGTTGTGAAAGCCTGATAGTTATATTTGTCATGTTAGATGCTCTCCAGAATCTCTTGGCAGCTCTAAGGCATTGCAGAGTTTGAGCTTCTTCCTTTCCGAGCATAGGCTGTGAGTGGATAACGTACCTATAGCTAGTTTATTTTAAGTATATATATATATATATATATGATTATGTATGTGTTCGGGATAAGCACCTTAAAGGTGAATTCTGATACTTGAACAGTTTGATAGAGAAAGATATGATGTTTAGAGATTATAGATTTCTATGAAGTAAGCTAAATATTGATTTTATGAATCATTTTCACATTGATGTTGTTTGTTTTTTTTCAAAGCTTGATATGTTGAGAACTATGAAATGTTGATGTTTTAAAGCTTAAGCAATGTATTTAGAATCCAGACTTGAGTATCTGGAGTAAAGTTACTAAGAAATTTTAATGATAACAAATTAGAAATGAGCAAAAGTTTTCAAGGGGGAGGGAACTATAGCAGAACTGTTTGCTAATGGCAGTAGCATTAGCCTTGGTGCACCTCGAGTAACCGAGCTAGCAGGGTGGTTGCTAGCCCGGCATGTTTGGCCGACATGTCCGAAATATATAGACACGCATAGGCGTGAAGTTATCATTTACTGCTGGAGTTAGGCCACAGGGCCACCCAGTCAGGCAGCTATTTCTGAAATAGAATCCTCCCTTAAGTTTTATTATGATTTATTTCAGCTAGATTTAAAAGTATTATGCCTATACATATGTTTATAATGAAGTTATTCTCCAGTCAAATTAAAAAGGCGATTTTATGAATTATATAGGTTTACTGAAAATCTTATGGAATTTGATATACATAGACGAAGTATTTACAATAGCAAATATGGTACGAGGTTTTTAAGAAACTTATAAAGTTATTGTTTTGTAAATATTGTGCATTGACTTGTCCCACCTTTGTTATAGATATATTATCCTTCACTGAGTCGTATGACTCACCCTTTCTTCCTTTCCATGTTTTTAGACAGGTGCAAGATTGTGTTCAAGCTTCCACAGCTAATTAGAAGTTTTAGCATCTAAGTTTAATTGTAAAGTCTCTAGAAGTGCTCCATTAACCTACAGGCAGGGTCCTCCCTGTGTTGGCCTTATGTTGTTATATGTATTAGTTTAAATCTCAATGATTATGTATTTAAGTTTCTTGAATAGTTGTGTAAACATAATTTTTTATATAAGTGATTATGATTTAAATTCTCATTTTGTGTGCTGTGGGGTGCATTCGGAGAATGCTTGGATCCCCAATGAGTTTGCATGTGTATGTGTTTTATGCAGGGCGAGGATCCTTATTTGGGAATAGTCCTAAATACAAAGGAGACTCTGCCCGATTTTCTATTAGAATAAAGTCTAAAGTAGGCTTGCTAGGGACGTGTCCCTATGCGCCGGTCACGTCCTGAGTGGGGTCGTGACATTAATTTTTCAGATGAAACCCCTCTCATTAATATTTGCTTTATACATATGTATTCCAAGATCGAACTAGAATTATACATTTAAGAGACTCAAGTTTCTTCTATTCAGACTTGGTTAACTCCAGTTCATTTTTTTAAAATTTTTGCTCAAATATTAATTTGAATAGAAGCAAATATTTCTTGCTTTTACAATATTGGATTAAAATCCGTTGGAATCACCTTGACATTTTTGGTTTTTTATTTATTTCTTTCCTTTTAATTTATTTTGTATACATATATTCTTTTCATTTTATTTTAGTTGACACTGTCAATAACATTATATAATTTATTATTTAATACATACATAAATAAGAAATAATAATGTAAAATCACGTGTATCATCATCAAAACTTAAAAAAAAAACTTTTATAATAGTATTTATTTCATTTATTAGAAATAAATTTATAAAGAATTTAAATTTAATATATAATCAATATAAAAATATTTTCCACTACATCAAAATTGAATTAAATGAAATAATAATAATAATAATAATAATCTATTATGGACAAAATAATTTTAATACCTTTTTCGATAATTACACATTTAAAAATTATTTTGATCAACACTATCTAAATAATGTTAATTCAATCAAAAAATAATATTTGAAATAAAGGTATTCAAATATAAATCACTTTATTTTAAATTCTTTTTATTAAAATCAAGTTTGTAAAATAAGTTCCATCCAAAATCAATTTGGCACACTCTAATAAACCAAACACATTCTAACATATCAAGGTTTAACATTTGGTTGACTTGGCATTTGTTCCCTTATATAATGTTTTGGATTCAAGTATTTTGAATTTAGTACTCATTTTAAAGAGTTTTATACCTTACAATCGGCACACCTGAATCAAGTAAAATTAATTAGGATCTAATAGATTTCACATATAGATGGTATAGATCAAAATATGAATCAAATTCAAAGGTCTCCACAATATAATTGGATTATATATTCTAATCTGTTTTTAATCATCATGACAGTCTTCAAGCCCGGGATGGCACTTCAAATTTTTAAACAATGCTTTGGAGGATTTGTCAGAAGATTAGAGGGAAATCAAGTAGGATGAGAGGGCCCTCAAAGATGAAACCAAGTTTTAGATAGTAAGAATAAATTTTTAGGTGAAGAAATTGGACGTATATGCAAAGTCGAGTTCTTCTACTGGGTGATTTTAGTCCTTTATCCTGTACATGTTTTATTCGCACAGCAATAGCATCTGGGTGACAAATACCAAACTAACTATATGCATTGAAATCTAGCAATAATCAACAGGTCCAGTAGCCTATACTCCAGAGCAATGCACCCACCGCCACGAGAAAGAGCACATTTAGACATATGGAATATCTGCGAAATGTGATTTAATATTTTATTTCATTATGGTGCCATCTATATGAGCATTTGCATAAGTTGTTGAATGCTTCTGTTTCTGAATTACAAAACGTAACCAGTAATTTGTGACAATTAATCAAGTCATACATTTCAGTTGACTAACAGACATCTATTGGAGGAGGTTATCGAGTTGAAGGTTAAATAATCCTGTTTGTTGAAGTATGAAGAATGGATGCTTCAGATTCACTAAATTGAAGAAGTGTTTTTTAGAATCTTGTTGAACTTCATAGTGTCACTTTTAGTATCAATGTATCATCACGAGGTTTGTCCCGTTAATGCCTAATTTTATGGTGGCAGCTTGACAGATTCATCATCCTCGTAGTACAAGAGAATATCCTAAAACTTCAAACTAAGCCCCCCAAACCTCCCCCAAGGAAAAAAGTTTGTATGCACGCACGTGCATATGCCGTCCAGTTTAATTTTAATTCAAGAAAATGGTGAAAATGAAATATAATTTTACTTTAAGGTCTGGATTATGTTATCCCCTAACTGGGTTTAAGCTTCCGACTTTCCAAGCAGTAGAGCCAAAGCTAAAGGACTCGTGTGCTACATTAACATTAGTTTCAACGAGGTGTACACAGCGTCGAGGTACAGTGCCCCAAATATGCTTTGTTCTTACAATAATAACAATATGTTTGTAATAGTTCATTGTAAAATGGCAACATCATGACATAGGAACAAGAAAGTAGAGAAGGGGAGCAAACCTTGAAGGTGACACTGCCAAATGCCAATTTCATTGAAACTGAACAGTTGCTCGAGAATAAAAAATTAAAGTCCTCATTATTGCAGGTAATTTGCATGAATTAAGTATTAACTTTCAGTGATTCCCTTAAATAATTTCTTGTTACAACTGCATGTATGATCAAGTACTACTTCCAAAAACAAAATCATCAAATTAGCACATTTCTTCATGCTTCTGAGAATTTATTGATGTGCATGCTGCAGCGCTGAGTGCTGTATTGCTTTGGAGTTTTGGAATTTGAAGAACTAATTTCTGCAACAAATGATACATTCACTCTGTCATTGATGTGTATAGATACAAGCATCGTTCCATTCATGCATGAACTTCTTGAAATTTGCCCAATTGTAGGAACAAGAATAGAACACGTGCTTTTTTCTCCTTAAATTGTTGTTGAAGTTAAATCTGTTTGTTGTTACTTTTAATTCCATATTGATACTCTGCAGTTAGACATATCTCATCTTGTCTAACTACTTTCTCACTTTTAGAGCTGATAATGTCATCATTAGAAAGGACAGAATTAACCATTCCAAAATTCCAAAGAGCACAAAAAAAAAAAAAATTTCTAGGATAATATCATCTCATTACTGTTAATTGCAAGTTTTTTTTTTTCTTTTTTTCGCCCCTTGATCCTTATTGTCAGTCAATACAGAGAATCTTATGGAGATTTCTATTGTGGAGAGTATAAAATTGACTTAAAAATAGTTCCATGGATCTAAAGTGGCTAAATGTGTCTTACCGAAAAAGTGCTTTGGTTTGACTAACTGATAAGGCTTTATATCATGAAAAGGATGAGATCTACTCTGAAGTTGCCTTAACCTATACTTCTATTTGGTTTGGGGTTCAGTGGTTGGTGAACAGGGAAAGCGAGTATCCGGTTTTGCTAGTTTATTTTTTGTAAAAACTTTAAGTAGTTTTGTGTATTTGTAATGTTCCTAATTTTCTTAGTTTCTATTTGGATGTAATTGATCCTTAAGTTTTTACATGTTTCTTAAGCCAGTGAATTTAATGTCATTCAATATTCAATAGTTGAAACTAACCATTATTTTTATTTGCATGCAAAAGGAAGGGAAATAAATTTTTCTAAAAACGAAAAAAAAAAGATGGACATTTGACACCCAAAAATTTCACAAAAACCATACCAGTAAATACCAAAATTATTTTTTTCTACTAGTTTGAAATTTGACCCCAATTAATTGTTTTTCATATTCGAAGTCTGTTCTTTGGGAGCAGATCGTTGATCTGAGCTATATACCACACCTAAGCATTATAAGTGATGAGCAAACAGTACACTAAAATGTCTCTGGGTTTGCTGCTAGACTTTAATGGTTCAACCTTGTCATATATATTAATGCAATTATCTCTGTTTTTTTCCCTTGACTCTTACCTCAGTCAAATATTGTGGAGTGCCATTTCAATGATCATTACAGAGATATGGAGAGGTTGTGGTTGTTGATGTAGCTGATAAAGTATAGGTTACGTCCTTTCTTTATACCATGAATCTGCCACTCGTTTCTTTCTTGTATTAATATGAGCCAAAGGATATATAGCATTGTCTTGATGATCAGACGGCAAGGATATTCATGATTGAGTAAAAATGTGTTTGTTTTTCTGTTTGGCTACCAATTTATGCATACAACAGGCTACTTTATAGACCTTTTGCTTCAGAGCATATTTAAGTACTTCTCTCTTTTCCACGTCCCCCTTTTCTTTCCTTGTGAATTTTAAACAATGAAGATTGAGGCCAGGATTAGCCTGATTTTAGTTTGCATGTCTTTGTGGATAACTATCATCCCCAGCTAACCCCTACCCAATTTTCCCATTTAAGTGTCTAATAATTTGTGTTTATTTTTCATGTGATTTTTTGTTAACTTTACTTTTGCAGCATGGTGAAGGTCAATTGAGTGCAGCATCTGCCGATGAAATGAAAAAGCTGCAAAAAGCGAGGTGATTATTGAGTTTACTTATGGGTGGATTCTGTGATGCACCTCACAAAGTGAGGTGCATCACACACCTTATGGAATAAACGGTCAGATCTGAGGGTGCACAAATACACCTTATGAGATTAATGGTCAGATATGAGGGTATATTTGTGCACCCTCAGATCTGACCGTTTATTCCATAAGGTGTGTGATGCAACTCACTTTGTGAGGTGCATCACAAAATCTGCCTTACTCTTATGACGTTGTTTACTTTAAACTGCGTCAACGTATTTCATAGATTTGTGTCTTTGGGGAGCTCTCTTATGCATAAGGTTAAAAAATCTGCATATGAAGATCCTAGCAAATGAATCCATGATATATGGAGCTATTTAGTGACATGATTATTGCGTTTTGTCTCATAGTGCATTGAGATGCAAAATTGAAAAATTTTATAATAAATCTTATTAAGTAGTGACTATAGTAATCTATCTTCTCTTCACATTTTTCGATCTTCCCTTTTCCCCAAACCACCACCGGCCTGCCACTCCTGCAGAGAATATAACACAATAACATTTCCACACAACCTCCACTTCCATATCTTACCTTTCTTAAATATCACAATCTCATTTGTCATTTATTGAACTTTAAATCAAACAAGAAAATTTTAAACCAAAGAAAAAAAAATCTATAATAATAAGAATACTTAGAAATTTATACGAAGCAAAACAAATGTTGTTCATAACTAAACCAATACTACAAAATTTCAAACCACAATAGCCAACTAAGATACGTTTCTACAGCTAACTCTAGTTTATTTAAAAAAAAAAAACAAAAAAGAAATATATCATCTTGAGAAATCAAGAAAAATAAATAGATCTAATCTCGCTCATTTTTGTTTATGCTCTTGTTTCAAATACGTCACTACCGCACTGAGTCAAGCTCGCGTTCAAATCAGTTGTCGGCGACTTATTCACCTTCGCGGCGACATCCCTCTATTTGTTTGGCGGTAATGGTGACGATGGATTTGAGCTTGAGAAGCTTGTTAGTTAAGGATAAGAGTTGTTAGAGGTGTTCAACTGGAGTGACCATTCTTTGCTTGGATGGTTGGACTTATAGGGTGTGAGAAAAAGTTGTAGGAGCTTAGTGACAAAGGTGAAACTTTCGTGGGGAAGATCATAGAGAATCACAACATGAAGATGGTTTTAGATGAATATGTGATGGGAGAAAATAAAGGGGACTTCAATAGCGGTGGTTCAGCCAACGACAAAAAGGATTGTAGGAAAGAGGAAGACTAATCTACAGCAAAGAAGCAAAGGAGGGAAACAAATATTGGATCATTGTGGTCCATTATTAATAGTGACCACCTAAATATTCTCTATTCATTACACAATTAATATCTGCATGTGAAAACTTTTTATTCATCAGCATCGGATAAGCCACCAAAATTATATAAAATAAGTTGAAATAACTCAGCAAGATATAGCTGTATAAAAAATTAAAGTTTAAAATAAAATAAAATATAAAACAGTCGCAACATTTTTTACAATCCAGCTGATGCATTTGACAAGTTTATTTTTTGTAATAATAATTCTACTTCTTGTTTAACCCTGCAGAGCACAAGTACGGCACATTAATATAAAATATTCACAAGTGAGAATCTCTGGCGTACACGTAGGTGTGCTTGGTTTACGTGCACTCGAAGCAAGCTGTCGGAATTCTGAGCGGTCGGCTTTTCTGCCTTCCTAATGACCACATAGAGAAACGCCTTTTTTTTTTTTAACGTAATTTTTTTATTTCTATTGTATTATTATTATTATTATTATTATTATTATTAAAGATTAAAGATACGCAATTCATAACATGTGAATTTTAGAGTCACCACATATTTAAGAGATTGATTTGAAATCACGTGCAATCATGAATAGATTGTAAATAGTGCCGCTGCATATTTAAGAGATATTTTTTCATTTTAAAAAATTCTTGTCCGAATCTAACACCTACACACGCTCAAAATCTGTCCTTTTGTTCCAAAAGCATAACTCAAAGCATAAGGAGGATGATGACGATGATGATGATGATGATGATGATGATGTGGATAAAGGTGTTTGTTGTGCTGGAATTGTCAGCTTCAGCCTTGTTGGTAGTTGATGCATTGAGAAGAGTTGACTTCCCACCTCACTTCCTGTTTGGTGCGTCAACATTAGCTTATCAGGTTCTCCTCTCTCTTTCTCATATCTATGCATGTAAACCGGTGTTACCTTTGTCTTTTCTTTCCCTTTATACATATATATACATTCAATAATTGCTAATTTTGTATTAAACTATGTATTTGGAAATTGGGATGATGTGGAAGGTTGAAGGTGCAGCATTTGAAGATGGAAGGAAGCCAAGCATATGGGATACCTTCACACATGCTGGCAATGGTGCTACCTTATATATATATATATATATATATATATATATATATATATATATATATATATATATATATATATATATATATATATATATTCTTTTGTTATGTACCAAAAAAAATAAATAAATACTTCTTATGTTAAATTTGTAGGTGTGTTTTTTCTCTTTTCCATAAAGAGTGGTTGAAAGTAGAAAAAAAAAAAAAAAAAAAGATTAAAGAGTGAGTTCAGATCCAAGAAAAGCAATTTTTGAAAAATGATTGCTCATGTGCTCTAGCAATTTGAACAAAAAAAAAAAATTACTATTTATACTTATTTTATGAAATTATTTTAAACATATAATAAAACATAAAGATATAAAGTAGTGGATTTATCATCTATTTAGAAAAAAAAAAAAAACTTTGGTAAAATCTACTACCATTTTGTACCTTTGTCTCTTTATAATGAGCACATAAAATGAGTAAAAATAATATTTTTCTTAAAAAGCTGAGTTTAATTTCTATCCTATAAAATTTTTTTACACTGTTAACCAATAAAAATTATAGGAATTGTTAGGTTAATCAATAGAAATAAAGTCTATGTAACTACCTAGGCTATGTGGTTATTCCAGCTAAACAATTTGAGCACAAAAAGTATAAGAAGTTTTTTTTTTTTTTTAAATCTTTTACTAGAAAAGGAGTTATTTTAATTTTTTACTTCATTGTTTTTATTTTAGTTATTGTGGTATGAAGAAACATTACTTATAAAGTAATTTTGAAATAAATGGCACATCATCATAATAAAATTGAAATATGGTGCAAATATATTCTGTAATAATGAAAACTACATTAGAGAAAAAATTGGGGTAGCTGGTGTTCTCTGGTCCTGAGAGCAGCTTGGGATGTCTGATGGGAGTGAATGCAGATTGACAAGAGTAAAGGGGTGATAAAATTGATACTTGATGGTGGTGACAATATGGAGCTCTGCTGGATTTAGGTTGTCAGTGCACTGTGATGGACTTGATGGTGATTGCAGGGTGTTACCAGATTTAAACGATCTTGCTCTTATGAGGCAGAATGTCTTTGTGCTGCAGTATTCCATTTTCGAGCAAGGGGTTAGATGTTTTTAGATATTTGTTTTTTGGTTTATTTCGTGATATAAACACTTTGCTGTGTATTGCTGTTGCTCCTCACTTACTTTGATGAGTTGAGCTATTTCAATGAATTATCAAAAAAAAAAAAAAAAGAAAAAAATGGTAGAAGCCTTAGGTGGACTGGCCAAAAGATGAGAAGACCTATAGAAGCCTAAGTAAGAAGAGTATATCATATTTATATCGAGAGAAGCCTAATGGTGGTGTTAATGACTTGTCTAAAGATTTGGTTCATCTTAGAATGCAATGGTGGTGTTTAATCCATGTAGCCCACCCCATCTAATTGGGAAAGGCATTGTTGTTGTATTCTTTAATGATGAAAATATAAAAACCTATGCTCTAATGTGCTTTTAACACCAAACATAATTTCATTGTTTACTTTTTCTCAATGATCCATTTGTTTTCAATCAAAACCTTTTGTGTTATAGATGAAAATTTGATTTCTTAAAGTGCAAGAGCTCATACAAACATCTATTACTCTTATATGATTTTAGTCCCATAAACTAATGTGAGCCCATAAGAAAACAATAGGAATTAAAACATCAGATTGTGATTCATACAGATAAGAAAAACTCTTATAAAAGTAAGAATCTCTCGTTACACCTTAAAATACTGATAAAAGAAAAAAAAATTTATTATGAGAGTTCCATGTAGTCCAATGTTTTTGATACTGATGATCACATACTCGTAAGTGCTTGGTATAAAATCTTGGCTTTGTATTTATGCTGTTGATTAATTAGTTACAAATTACAAGGAGCCATGTTAAAAATTCTCAGTTACAATAATGAAATTCCCCAATTCAATTAAATTTCCAGGAAGCATGTACTCGGGTGATGGAGATATTTCATGCGATCAATATCACAAATATAAGGTTAGTAGATGTGGTATACATATGCGCAAGAAGCATTCTGTATATATACCATTGTCCATGGATTAGCAACTCTCTTATCTTTGACATATCAAAGAGTGATTTCAATTGATCTTCACATTGTACCATAAGGATCTTCCATATATTTATTGGTAAATTACTGTATAGATATATGCATGTATATTCATCTCTTGCAGGAAGATGTCCAGCTCGTGGCCAAAATGGGATTAGATGCCTACAGATTTTCGATGTCATGGTCAAGACTTATTCCAGGTGCGATCACCCTAATGTTACAAATCATGTGTTATAATGGTGCAAGAGAAATACATTACTCTAGAATTAGAATCAAAACTAGCGTCTAAAATAATGTAAAAGCTGTCTATAATTGACATACCATGGGTTTGATTCTGGTGCCATGCACGAATCTCTGTATTTCAAAACAAACTGTTATTCCATTTGTTGTTCTGATTTCTGGCCTTGATCTTGTGTATACCAGATGGTAAAGGTCCAGTCAATCCAAAGGGATTACAATATTACAACAACCTCATCAATGAACTGATAAGCCAAGGTTCATGTGCAAACTAGACTTACATTTTAAAGTTTAATTAACTCCTAAGTGAAGTCCTTCCAAGTTGTATATAAGCTGGTATAATTTATACTTGTTTGTTTCTGTTCATCTTTTAGGAATCCAAGCACATGTTACATTACATCATTGGGACCTACCACAAGCACTTGAGGATGAATATGGAGGATGGGTTAGTCGAAGAATTGTGTATGGTTCTCTAAACTTCAAGTGTCTGGTTTCATTACCATATTGTGCTTGATAGGTGTCCAAATAGCTGCATCTAGCACAAAAAGGAAAAATCACCTCTCTCTGGTTATTGTTTAACATATTATTTGTATATATGCACAATTGCAGAAAAGACTTTACAGCATATGCAGATGTGTGCTTTAGAGAGTTTGGCGATAGAGTTAAATATTGGACCACCTTGAATGAGGGAAATATTTCGCAGTTGGGGGCTATGATATAGGATTTCTACCACCTCAGCATTGTTCTCCTTCCTCTGCATCTAACTGCTCCAGGGGCAATTCCTCAACTGAGCCATATTTGGTAGCACATCATGTGTTGTTAGCACATGCATCAGCTGTTAGATTGTATCGGAAGAAGTGCCAGGTAAACTAATGTGCGGCACATGCACCATTTGTCTTGGTCATTCATCTTGGATCTCCTTCTACATTTGATAACATAATATATCATAAACTATCTCCCCCAAAACTTAACTAGTTGGGTAGAGACACATGAATAATTTTATATTCTAATACACCCCTTTTATGCAAAAGTTTCTTTTGGACTTGAAGCTTGGACATATTTAGAAGAATAGGGACCAACGAAGATCGAACTCTAGACCATTTGATCAAACAAACTCTGCTGATAGTTGTGCTATCATTTAGGCGATGATAATCTAAATATAAATTGTTTGGAAAACTACCTCTGCTACATGCAGGACATGCAGCATGGATGTATTGGGTTTAATCTCCTTACTTTTGCTTTTCTTCCTCAAACAAATACTGCTGAAGATATAAGTGCCGCTCAGAGGGCCCAAGACTTCTATTTTGGGTGGTAAGTGATAGTTTGGTAGCGATATCTGAGCTAATATATCTGTTGGGATGATCCCAATAAAGCATATTGTCATAAACATCCTAAACTTTTTTTTTCTTTAATAATTAAAAAGCATAGCCTTTTCTTTATGCATTAATTTTCATAATTGATTTGAGCAAAACTACAAGTTCATCCTTGAAAAATTCACTGTGTAATAAACTTGTCCTTAAAATTAAAAAAATAACAATTTAGTCCCTGAATTTAATGACGTTCATAATAAGTTAATCCTCTAAAAAACAGTGTTAAAATTCAGGGATTAGATTTTATATGTCTTGTTATAATTTTCTAAATTCAAGGACTAAATCCTTGTCTTTTTTTATTTTCGAGACGAATTTATTGCAACGCAAATTTTTCAGGTACTAACGTGTAGCAGTTTACTCTAATTGATTTCATCTATGCTTCATGGTAGTAGGTTTCTGTTATTTTTGGAGATTACCCTGAAACTATGAAAAAGAATGTTGGCCCAAGGCTTCCTATCTTCACCAAATGGGAATCAAATCTGGTTAAGGGCTCAATGGACTTCCTAGGAATAAATTTTTACTACTCATTGTATGCTAAAAACAGCAATGGCAGCCTCCGGAGAGAGGATGGAGATTTCGGGGCAGATATGGCTGTGGAACTTGGAGGTATGCTTTATCTTGTAAGCTGCTTATGCACCAGTTTTTATTACATAATCGATTCTATATTAAGGTTTAACAAGTAATGCTTATAAATGTCGCCTCATTTTGTGAGATCTCATTTGAAAGATTATTTATTGTGATGCCATTTTGTACACGGACCCGTTTTCTTGCTTATATGTTGAAATGTAGATTTATTAAGATTGTAGTTCAACATTTTTTTATTATTATTTTGTTTAATTTTGATCAATTAAAATTTTTGTTTTTATTCATTTAAATTTTCTAATGCTTTGGCGACAGTTTTTATTATTTTGACAATTAAGGTTTGTGGCTCCGTTGATACATTCAAATACTTGTTATAATTTTGTAGACAATATGTGGCGATCCACAGATTCACCGTAATAGAGTTTAATTTAGATGCAAACATGTCATATCTAACACACATAAATGTTAGAATAAAAATGCAAACTATTCTTGATATTCACCGGCAAGATTGAATATTCTAAACTACGACCGTTTTCATTTTCTTCTTGCTTCTATCAAATCACATCTTTATCTTTCCTAACACATATTGGCAATGACATCAAATGTTGACTACTCCTGTCTGAATGTTTAGGGTCTTATTGGTTTTGTTTTTATTTCTTACTAGCGGTTTGACAGACACGATGGTGTGTGTCAACTCGTGCCTATCAAACCACATTTTTTATTTTAAAAGTATTGACATAAAATTATGCATATAACATACAAAACATTAAATGAAAAAATATTTATATTGACCATGGTGCAATTTAACTATCAGATCATAAAAAGGAATAACAACAATCAATTACATATTAAAAAAAAAAAAAACGGAAGCCCATTGAGCTAAAATACCTTATATCTAACCATACACCAAAATAAAACCGCCGGTCACAATCAAAATTTTCTTATAAAAAAAAGAAAAAGAAAAGAAAGAGAACACATCAATGCAAATAATTGAATAAAAATGTAGCATACCTAAAAGCTTGTAGTATGTCCTATGAATTATTGACTTGCCATGCATGCATGACTTTGCCATTTGAAGGACCGGTGTTTGCTACAATTTTTTATTCGCTTAATCGACATGACAGTCATATATTTACATGCCTTTCAACTGACGAAAAAGGAGCACAATTTATTGAACGTGAGTGAAGAGGGGAGAATACTGCTGCCAGTTAGTGGAAGTTAAAACTGCACACATAGTGGGGTATTATATTTATGGTTACTGCTCCATAAAATATATATAGATGTAATTTTATGTATACATGATATAATATATGTCTGGACTTGAAAAAAAGCTTCAATAGAATTGAGAGACACAAAAAATGGTTACAAAATAAAATTCTCTTTATATTATGGTGTAGAATTTTTTATTTTCAGGATTTCGTAAAAAAAAATAATAGTAAAAACAATTAGAACAATAATAAATAAAAATAAAAAATAAAAATAGAAACCAAATAGACGCTTTATATTCCCTCTTACTTTTTTAAGACTCGTTTACTGCAACAGGCCAAATGAGTGTGTGGCGATCCACTTTCATCTATATTATTAGTAACTTTGAGGAACCAAGACAACTAATTATGCTCTTTCTTGTTGTAGCTATTACCGAAAGCAGTATATATACTAGTGAGGTAAGAATAGAGTAGCACCGTTTCTCTTGTTCTCTAAGCATGGGGCATCAATGCTAGACACTGACTAGCTGATTGGTTTAGTTTCCAATTATGCCCTGGACTTTGCAAGAGTTGCTTGACTCATTCAAGATCACTTATGGAAAATTTCCCATCTACATTCATGAAAATGGTATGCCTGTATATCTCGTATCTCTTTCCCCCCTTCTCTACATGTCTTTTGTGTCTCGCTCGGATCAAAAGCTTCCCAATTCTTTTATTAACAAAATCAATATTCTATGTTCTAGTGGTATGATAAATGTTTGAACTTCTTAGGTCAACAAACACCGCGCAACTCGTCATTGGATGATTGGCCGAGGGTGAAATATTTACATGCATACATTGGGAGCATGCTTGATTTACTGAGGTACTTCTATTTTCATTTTCAAGTGCGGATGACTTAACTTAATCTTCATTTTCAGCATTTTCTTCGGTTCAACTCTATCTTCGTAAATAAACATATTACAAATAAATATACCTTGAAAGATGTATGTGACATTAATTTAGTTTTTGAAAGTTTTTTGATATTATATTAGTTTCTGAAAATTTTTGACATCAAATAGATCCTTAAAAATTTAAAATATAATATCACTTTGGTTCTTAAAAGATGAATGTGGCATCAAATAAGGCCTTAAAAACATATACTTTATTGAAAAGGAAGAGATCTATTTAATGTCACATGTATCTTTTAGGGACCAAAGTGATATTATATTATATCTTATAGGGATATATTTGATTTCAGAAATTTATGTGATATCACATTTTAACTTTTAAGAACATATTTGATATTAAAAAACTTTTAGGGACTAACTTAATGTCATATGCATTTTTTTTAGAGACCAAAGTGCATGTTTACTCATATATTAAACAATTCTAAATTTTTTCATAAATGATAATCAAGTTGTTTGAGGGTCAGCCTTAGCATAATAGTAAAGTTGCTACCTTGTGACCTAAAAGTCACAGGTTTCAAATCCTAGATATAGAGTCTCTATTTGCAGGATAAAGTTATTTACATCTATCCTTCCTAGATCCAACCTTGTACACTTTGTTTATGGCTTTTTCCCCCCTACTCATGTTTTTCATTATTTTTGTCATGTTGAAAGGAATGGACACGATGTAAGAGGTTATTTTGTATGGTCCTTCATGGATATGCTTAAGCTACTAAGTGGATATAAATCAAGTTATGACCTATATTACATAGATTTGGAAGACCCCACCATGAGGAGGCAACCTAAACTCTCTGCTGAGTGGTACTCAGATTTTCTCAACAAGAGAACTATGGACCCAGTGGTCACTATGAAAATTGAGAAGAATCCATCTGTGCTCTTCAAAGCTTCCTTATTGCATAGTGCCAGTTGAACTAATTAGAACTTGTTACTTCCTTATTGCATATTGCTAGTTAAAGTAATCAGGACTAGTTAAAATTGAAGAGACATGATTTGGTACTATGGTCATAATTTGGTACTTTGAGTGACATTATTCGTGGTGTAATTTAGTAAAAATTATTTGAATATAATCAGCAGGACATGAGGTATAATTCCCACCGTAATATGACCAGGAGTGTCCATGTTGCTTGTGATACTATATGCCAGAAAAAGCTTGTCAAAAAGATATGCCTGGTAACATTCAAATGAAGCTGACGTACAGTATTAAATATTGTTAAGTCTGCGTAACTTCTTATCTTCCTAAAAGAAAACTCTTGTTCAGCTAGTTTATTTAGAACTTAAGAGTATATTTATCTTTGATCATTTAAAGTACATCATGATATTAAACCATAAAATTTTCAAGGCAACAACATCTCTAGTTGCTCACTTTGAAGATAAATTTACTTTAGATAAGTCTTTTCGATACCATGAAATCAAAATCATTTTAGAGCAAAGCGGATAAACTTATAGTGATGTGATGTCAAAAGTATAACCCTGAAGCAACGCTTTTGCTTGTAGAAAATATAATCAGCACCACTAAAATCTGCTTCTCTTAGTCCAGTGAAGACCATGTATCATATCAAGTCATATCTTATCTCCTATTGCTTTGATTTAATTTAGCGCCGTGATTTTGAGTGTTAGATAATATGGTCCATACTATGTTTTAGATTACATGATCTACTCATCTTTATTATTAGATATTATTTGAACGGTTAATTTTTAATAATGCATTAATTATATAAAAATTAAAAAATTTAAGAATTAAAGATTACCAAATTATCTTTTCACCTCTTCTCTCTCTTCTTTCCAACCCCTCCCCCATCACCACTACCAACCCCATCCCATCCAACCACCACTGCCACCCCAAAAAAAAAAAAAATGCTCTAATATCAACTTACAAATCCAGATCTATATCTACAATTTGTGCATAGCTTCCACTATTATTTTCAGCATGGACGACAACCTCACCGTCCCTGCTGTGTGTTTTATGGCTCGACATAGATGACAACCTCGGGTGCTTTTTGGTCAAATGGAGTGTCGTCGAATCTTGAGTTAGAGTGAAAAGTTGCAGTCTTTTTATGTTCTTTTAGTACCGTTTATGGGGTTTGTTTTTCATTTTTGAAATGTTGATGAGAATTTTTAGATGCGAAGGTAGTGTGCTTCGGCCAAATGGAGTGTTCTTTTGTTTCTTTTATTCTTTTGGCTAAAATGGGGGTGGTGAATGTTGTTGTGAATCGATGTCTTGTAAGTGAAAACCCCAAACTTCAATGATGTCTTGTTACTCCACAAGAAAAAGCACAAACTTGTGGTGGAAATGTTGCGACGGACTCGATCTCATGGAAATTTGCAACAGATTTTGTGGTGGAAAGATTTGCGGCGGATGTTGCGGTGATAAAAGCGAATGCAAACATTTACAAAATCTAAAATAAAATTTGCAATGAATTTGGTTGCCGCAAAACTTCCAATTTTTTTAAAAATAAAGTTAAAAATTTGCGGCAGCAAAATTTAAAATTTATTTTTAAAAAATAATAATTTGTGACGAACTTGACTACCACAAACTTTCATATTTTTTTTATAAATAAAATTTTCTGCTGCAAAAAAATAAAATAAAATAAAAACTTTTGGATTTTTTTTCCAAAAATAAAATTTTAAATTTGTGGCACAAAATATAAAAAATGAGAAAAAATAATAGTTTGCCATAGACAAAGTTGAGATATTTAAACTCTCATCAGAATACAACAATGCATTTTCTCTTCGTTTCCCCCCCTCTCTCTCTCTCTCTTCCTTCTTTTCTTATCCTTCTCTCTTCCTCCTAAACCTCCCTAACCATCTGCCTATGACTAGCTGCACCTTGCTACCGCCAGCCTCTAACACCAACTAGTTTTTTTTTTTTAATTTATCTTTAATTTATTGTCATAATATAATATATATTGTTCATTTTATTGTTTATATTGTTGATAATTATTGAGTATTTCTCTACTGAAAACTCAACGAATAGATTTGAAGAAACAATAGAGATAGTAGAAAACTCAATAGAAAAAGTTGAAAACTTAATAGAATTTGTTAAAAACTTAATAGAAGTTGTTGAAAACTCAATGAAAAAAGTTGAAGACTCAACAAAAGTTGTTAAAGGATCAATAGAAATTATTTAAGACTCAATAGAGGAAATTGAAGACACATAGAAACAAGAAATAGCTAGAAATATGTTAAAAATTTATCTTCTAAAGTTTTATCAAGATATCTCTCTTTTTTATTTGTATGAACTTGAAATATTCAGATTAAATTTGCTTTATTGAAAGATTTTGAATCTTAATATTAATTGTGTATAAATTTGAAGATTGCATTTTTTTTCCCGAATTTGTCATTTGCGGTAGTCAATTTCACCACAAAATAGAGGGGGATGCAACCGCCACTAATTAGAGGGGGATGTGGTCATCGCTAAATAGAAGGGGACATAGTCATTGCTAATGTGAGGGAGACACTTTCACTGCTAATTAGAAGGAGATAGCAATCCATCACAAATTAGCGGGAGATGGGCGGCCGCTATTGATTAGTAGTTTGGGTGTTAGCGGGTACTCGAGGCTCATCGCAAATTCACTACAAATACTATATTAGCAGTGGATTTTGCTTGATTTGTGGCAGATTTGTCCAACTTCGATCACTTATTTTCTTGTAGTGTTAGTGATAAATGTAGTGAATGTTGATTGAGAGACGGTAGGTGAAGAAAAATAGAGTGGATGTTGGAACGGAATATTTAAAATTAAGAGAATGTTGATTTGGTCATTTTAGAAGTAGAGTGGCGGCCCATGGAATGATCCAAACATATGGTGGGCTATGTGATGGTAGAGCAACTTTTGAGATAGGCAGGTGGTGTCTAATTTAGTCCATCCCATCTTCTGGACCATCACAAAGCCCACTTTTGCATGCTATTGGATTCAGTTTAATGATAATTTTATGGCTAAAATCAAATGCGTGTCTATATAGACCTTATTTATTGTGGAACATGTTAAGTTTCAAAAAAGTACCCTATCTTTCCACCCACCTTCACCAAACGACCATTCTCTGCCACAACACCACCATCATCAGAGTTCAATTGCAGATCAATAAACACCAAATGTGCATAAACTAACATAGAAACATACTTCAAAATCTACATTTCATTCTTCTTCCCTTCAAATTCTCATCAAACAAATAGTAGAAGTAATTCCCAGAAAAATCAAAGACCTACAATGTCACGACCCAACTCGGGCAGTGACCGGTGCATAGGGGACGTATCCCCTAGCAAGCCTCGATCACTCAATTTCTTAAAAATTTGGGCAAAGTCTCCTCTGTATTGAGGATTATTCCCAAATATAGATAATTTCCCTGCACAAAAGAAATACAAACACACAATCCATTGGGGATCTAAACATTCTCAGAATGCACCCCACAGCATGCAGAATAATAGTGAAATATTTAATTTCAATTATTCATCCAAGATACATAGCTTTAATTCTTTAGAAACCAATCATTTTAAACAACTTTAATTCAAACACATAATTCCAATCCTTTAGGAAATCCAACAATTTTGATAAACATAAATAAAATACAACCACAACAACAACGATCAGGACAAAGTCGAACCCTACCTATAGTACCATGGAGCTACAATAACCTAAGAGTTTCTTAAACTTAAACAATTTACAAAGATGCCCTTGAACAAATAAGGGCTCACCCACGTTATTCAGAAGTCATTAATGTGGATCGAAGGATTAAATCCTACTTGAACACTTAAAATTGAAAAGAAAAGGAAACAACAGGGTGAGTTTATGAAACTCAGTGAGAGATAGAGTGTCTCTAACCCATATAAGACAATGAGCAAACTTATAGATTTTTAAAGTAATACAATTATATGTATAATAAAACCAAATAGAAATATTAGTCAAACATTATCCAAATTTTCTTTTCCAAAAACATAGAGGCCATTTATTCCAGGATAATCCGTCAAGAATCATACTTAGGTGGCCATTCCTTCGTGTGACCCTGTAATCCATCACGCACCACCTTTCTCTATGGCCATGCAATATCCGTTACGCACCACACTATGTGTGTGGCTTTGTAATATCCATCATGCACCACTCCCTTGAGTGGCTGTGTAAAATCCCATCCTAGATGCACTCAGGGCTAACATCCACTGCCGTTAGCCTACAGATTCTGGCCTAGACTCTCCCAAATCTTTCTCTTTCATTATACATAATATTCAATAAGGATTCTCTTAAAACATACTTCACATGAAATCAAAAATTATATCATTAAAGAAAATGAGACCTTTAATAGCTTTATCCAGAAAACCTTTTATATAAAACCATATATCATTAATTATGCTAAATTCCTTCAATCCAGTCTCATAAAAATCCTCAAGAAACTATTTTCTTTCCTTTCAAACAAACCACTTTCCAAATCTTCATAGAGAACCAATATAATAAACATTTATCATACTTTTCGGAAGTCAGGGCATCGCCTCATTTGATCAAATTGGAATAAATAGGCTACCAAGCTTAAATCATGATTATAGGATATCCCAAATCATTTGCACATGCATATATATACTAAATACATTGAAAATTTGGATAGGAATAAACTATCTATTCACTGTTTACCAGCCCAAAGGTGGAATTCGATCCTACGAAGCTCTAGAGCTTATATAGCAGTCATTGGAGTCATCTAGCACCATAATCATAACATTATAACTCCATATTAGCTACATAGTATAAGAGATTACACTATCTACCTCCAAACTCAAGAATTTTCCCAAAATCCAAACCTAGGGTTCAAGAGCAACTTCAATCTAAGTAGAGATTTGAATTTCTCAGAAAAGGAAGGAGGAAGGATGTTAAGATTTAAATTTGGGAAGTCAATGTGAGTGAGAATTGTGGTGGATTTCGAGTTCTTCCTCCTCCAAGCTCCAAGCTCCAAGCTTACCCATGGAGGTAGAGAGAGAGAGAGTGAGAGCGCGCGAAAGAGAGAGAGAGTGAGACGGATTGATGATGATTTAGGTAGATTGAAGTGTTTGATCGGTATTTTGAAGTGGGTTTAGTGAAAAGATTAGAGATGGAGGTGTTGGGCATGAGGATGGGGTGAGTTTAGAGAGAGAAAGAGACATTTTCGGGGTTAGAGAGCGAGCGGGATGTCGAAAATGAAGAGAGAGAAAGCATCCAGTCACTATATAGGTTTCTGGTAATCGATTACCTCAGGCCCAATTACTTGTAATCGATTACAATCCTGTGTAATTGATTACCAGAGTGGTTGGAAACCTGTTTCGGACAATTATAATCGATTACAATTCTCTTGTAATCAATTACAATTATGAAAAACACCTCAACTTGACAGACTCAAAATAGACTCACAGCTTGGGAATATGGGTATCATATACTTATTTACATTTCTTAACTTTAAGTTTAATAACTTTAAAGCATAAATGTAAATAAGGAAATACCTCCCATTTAGATTCAATAAAAATATCCAAAATTTCAAAATCCTTTGGAAACAGAATCCAACTTTTGGGTTTTAGTTCAAATATCCAAAAACTCGCATTTTTATAAACCAGTGGGTTGAAATCGAAGGGTTTACCCATTCCCTAAAATTCATTAAAAATCCCTCTTCAACTTATTGATGCCTAGGGAATCATTATCTGAACTTTTGATCTTAAGAAAATGCCTCAGTCCTATAACCTTCCAAGGAGGCATAGGGTTCAAATTTACAATTTTTAGGACTCGATATTGACAGATCACTGCAACTCATATTGGGGTATAACACACAAAGCTTATTTCAATGAACAGTGTGACTTTGACTGAAAAAAGACATTTTTTTTAGTAAAGAAAAAAAAAAGTAGGAGCACCGCTGGGTTGATCTCTCCCCTCCATGGTAGCACATTTTGGGAATCCTTAAATGGCCTAGGAGCTGCAGCTTGCCCTCCATAGGCAGACCATGCATGGAGCTCAAGCTTGATGGCTTTTGCATCTGAGATGAGCTTTTGCGACACAACGCGATGGTGGGGCAGTCAGGGGGAAGAAGGTGGTGGTATTGCGGCAGCAGCGGCCTCTGCCGGTGGCGGCAGCGGTGGCCTCCGCTGGTGCTGGTAGAAGAGTTAGAACATAAACCCATAGTGTCTCGATCCCAGGAACACTTCGAGGATAGTGAATGGAAGCAAAGATAAGGAGCTTCCTCTGGTGATCAATGATGAGGCAGCTTCTCAGTGGCATTGGATGGAGTTGGTGGTGATGATGGTCTGGGTGGACATCTGGATGAAGAGATGGGTATATTTGCAGAACTTGACATGCTCCATAATAAATAAGGTCTATATAGAAATGTTTTTAATCTCAGCTATAAAATTATCATTAAACTGAATCCAACAGTATGCAAAAGTGGACCATGTGATGGTCCCAAAGATGGGGTGGACTAAATTAGACACCACCCAGATTAGACACCTAAAAGTGCATGTTGTACTAGTCTACTGCATTTTTCAGCCTATTGGATGGTTTTCAACTTTTAACCACTAGATTTGAAAAAAATTTGAATGGACGAAATGGATAGTTAAGATGAAAATTTTGTAAATATGATATATAATTAATCAAATATTATACATAACTTTTATATGGAATTTAACTTTGATACATTGATAATGTAACCATTTGACACTACTAACCAACCAAATCCTCTCACATGCATGACTTTTGAAGTAGTGAGTGTGAAAGCTAAACATATTTACTGATATGATAATATGTGATTGGATGATAATGTAAAAAGTTTTACATTGTTTGTGTATCAGAATTAAACTCTATTAAATAATATTAAAATTTTTAATTACAAATCAACCCTTTTTCCACCCCCTACTAACACTGAACTTTACCACATCCACCACCATCCGACGCCCAGCTCACCGCCAGCCGCTACCTGCAACCTGTCTCCACTCAACTAGCCATGCAGAAACCTTAATCGTTGCCCATCTCAAGCAACAACAACCTTTTTTGAAATCATCATATAAACTTGTCACACTAAGGGTGCATTTGGTTGTGTTTTTTTGGGTGAAAAAAATCATTTTTTTATTGAAAAAATCAGTTATCGTATATTTAGATAATTTTTTGAAAATAATCGGAATATAAAAAAAATCTGTCTTTAGCTCTTTTGAAGAAGTTGAAAAGAGTAATTTCTGAAAAAAAATATCACTTTTCAGCTTTTAATACAATATATAAAATTTAAGTTTCATAATAATTTTTTTAAGAGCTGAAACAAATATATTCTAAATCACCAAAAAAGAAAGAATCATGACCTACTAGCAATTCATTTGAAATTTGAACACAAAATAGAATAGAGAGAAAGAGGAATTATGACCCTGTATATATGATTATAATTTAGTTAACCCCTATAGTACGTCAACAACCAACAAATTTTGTTATTTTTTTTCTCCGTTGAAATAAGAAGAAAGCAACATAGATGGTGAAATCACAAAAGCATCCTAAAGGAATCCTAACAGTTGCAACAACATCCCAAAGCCCCAAATTTTTTTTTTTAATTTTTTTATGGGGGCTTACAAAAGCATTGAACTTGTTTTTTTTTTCTTTTTTTTTGAAGTAGCTTTGAGAAGTCTTCAACCATCCTTTGATCTTCCTCTATCTTTTTTAGCATCTTCACGACATTTGACAAAATAGGATTTATGGTCTCGAAATAAGAGTTCAACCACTCAAGTAGAAGCCTAAATCTTTGCTTAACCACTTGGCTAAAGACAAAAAAAAAAAAAAAAAAAACCTCATCAAATGATAAACAACCACAGAGGCTTACCCACCAAAGATAGAAGCTAATCACTATGCTTAACCATCCAAGACAAAAACAAAATTCATAAAATGCCAATCAATCTCAAAAGCTTAACCACCAAAGGTAGAAGTTGATCATCAATGCTTAACCATGGCCAAATTCCCCATCTGATAGGGATTTCTCCAGGGATTGCTCCATATGAGGCCCTGAGTACGAGGATTTTTTCCTCGCAGGGATGGGGATGGAGACTAAAATCCCCTTGTGGCAGGTTCGGGGACGAGGGCAGGGATCACCCTTCCTGTCCTGTGAGGACCTGTAAGTGTGAGTTTATTAATATCCTTCATTTAAATATACTATACATATATTAGTTATGCTTTTTTGACATTTCACTAATGCTAATTTAAATTCAAAACATAAAAAAAAAATAAAAAAATTCCTTAATAGACTACCCATTCACGGCCTAGAGTCCTAAACCCCACCCCACCACCCAAAGTCCCAAATGCCAGTTTCACTTAAGCAGATCTTCTCTAATCTTTGCAAGGGTAGCACATTTGGTTCTGCGGGACCAAGTCCGAGACTACTGTGCCATTAGTGACCACCGCTGCACCACCAGCAATCTCGTAGCTCGCTGTTCAGCTGTGCCTTCCTATCGTGCCACTAGCTTGCTCGCTACACTACCATCTTTCCCTTCCCCATTTCTCCACCAACCTTATTGCTTACCACTACCTCTTCCTTTTCGTCGCACCACACACCACCATGAAGGCTAAAGTTCAACTGCACCTCTACCTCCTTTAAATCTTAGTGCCACTGGTTTGTGAAAGGCAACTGTGACTATTGCTTTTCCTCTGCCATCACCACTGCGACATCTCCTTGCTCCTATGTAACCAGATCTGTGATTTTGTGCTGCTTCTTTCTCTTTTTCTCTTTTTTTTTTTTAATTTTTTTATGTATTCTTTTCAATTTTTTTTTCATGAAATGGGGATCCTGTGGGGACTTGCGAGGAGGCGTGAAACAGGGAACAAGGATGGGAGAAAAAACACCCTTACTACAGAGATTAGGGACGAGAACGAGGAGCATATGGGGTGGTGGGGATGGGGAGCAGGAGACACTCCTCGCCTCCGCCCTGCATGGGTGACATTTCTAACTAAGGTAGAAGCAAAAAGGTATGAAGCAATGACAAAGACTTAATTAATCACCAACAACTAATGCATCTCCAACAATAACATTATATATTCATCCCATGCATTACACGGATTATGTAAGCTAACTATTCATGATTTTAATTTTTATCAAATAAATAAGTATTTAATATATATTTCAATTTGTCTATTTCTAAAAAATATAAGTAAAATATTCAAATAAAAAAATTAGTTAAGATTTTTATTTTGTACAAAGTAAATTAAAGTAAGGACATTTATAACATGTTAAAGCAAAACAAAAAGATATATATAATAAATTTAATAGTTATTTGTTTGAATTTTTATGGTTTATTTTGAATAATATTTATATTTATTTTTCAACTTTAAATATGTAAATTAAATAAAAATTATTATATTTATTTTAAAAATTTAAGTGAATTCTTTTATGATGTGAAAAGTTTTTGCAATTATTATTCTTTATATTTTTATTTTATGAAACTTGATCTTAATTCTATTTTGACAACTTTTTTTTTAGCTGCATCTAAATAAAATTTCAGTCTATTGTATTATCTTATATATATTTATAGTAAAATTTCATATATTTTATCCTAAATATATAAGATAGAAAGTTAAGAGAGAGTTTTTGAGGAAAATAAAAGATCAAAATAGATATAATTTATAATAATTAAAATAAACTTAATTAGTTAGAGTGATGCCACATAGTAATTGCAGTAGAGAAGCATTAATAAAATAAATGAAAAATTAAAGAATAATTAAAATTTTAAGAACTAAAAAAATAAAAAATTAATAGTGGAAGAACTAAAATGTGGCATTGATAGTAGATAAACTTTTATATTAGATTATAGATAGATTGATTGATTATAAAAAAAATTTATTAAACAAATTTAATAGTTGTTTGAATATTTGTCAGAAGAATATTTACGTATTTTTCAACTACATATATATATATATATATATATATATATATATATATTAAGTATAAAATTATTTTATTTTAAAATTTTAAATGATTTTTTATGCATGTAAAAGATCATTAAATGCAATTGTTCTCTTTATTTTTTAAATTTTATAAAACTCAATCTTAATTATTTTAATTTTTGTAAAGATATCAATTATTGAGTAAATTCTCAATTTATTATATACATCTTATACTAAATGATTATAGAAGATAAAAAATCAAGATTTATTGAGAGAAATGAAAGGTCAAAACAAAATAAATTTGAATAAATCAAATTAATAGTAATTAAATTTACTTAAGATAAATATTACATAATATTTTTAATTTTTTTAATAAAAAATCATTTTTTCGATAAAAAAAATTGAAAAAAGCGTACTCCAAATCAATTCATGCGAAAAAAATGGTGCAAAGCGATGAAATTTTCTAGCATCCCAAAAATTACACCTATGCCTTACTCATGATCAATTTGAATAGATATCACTTGTCCAGTTCGGTTTCGGTTTTTCATTTAGACTAGATATGTAGTTCACTTGTCCAAGGACAATGGGGGTGTGTTCCATTAACACTAGGCCATGCAATCTATTGTATTATAATACATCAATAATAATATATATTATATATTTATTTGAATTATATTATATTTTATATATTTATTAAATTAAAATCGGTTCAACCACTGATCCATTGATTGAACTAGTGACCCAGTGCCTTGACAGGACCGATTATCGGTCCGACTTTAACAACTATGGTGACAGTATCTGTAGGCTTCGCTTTTTCAGTCTTTCTAATAACTACATATTTTTAGAAACGCTTTCTCATTTTTAGTTTTTTTACGTAAATCTATAATTTTTTGAGACACACTAAAAATCTAATCTGTGCTTTTGTCTTAAGAGTGCAATATATACCTTACATGCTTCACATTCCAAAAGGACAAATCAAAGCATTATGTGGATGAAGGTGTTTGTTGTGGTAGAATTGTTAGCTTCAGCCTTATTGGTAGCTGATTTATTGAGCAGAGATAACTTCTCACCTCACTTCTTGTTTGGTGCATCAACAGCCTATCAGGTTCTCCTCTCTCTCTTTCTCATATCAATGTATGTAAACTGAGTGTCATTATTTACTGTGCTGGTCTTTCATTCAATTGGTAATTTTGTATTAAACTATGTCGTTGGAAATTGGGATGATGTGGAAGTTTGAAGGTGCAGCATTTGAAGATGGAAGGAAGCCAAGCATATGGGATACCTTCGCACATGCCGGCAATGGTGCTGTCTCTTAATTATTGAGAAGTGTTATTTAGATATACAAAATTATATATGTTATAAACATAGAGAAAGAAAGGCACAAAGTATTACTATTACTTTCTCTCGCACGCTCTCTCTCTCTCTCTCTCATCTCTCAACAACCATCACTATCTACTAATCTGTGTTTTCTTCTGACATACATTTAGCTGTGTTTTTCGAATTGTAAGGGGATGTTAGTTAGTATTTTTTTTCCCTTGTTTTTGAATTTTATTTTTTTATCATTTCATTGTTGGTGTTGGTTAACACGAAGAAGTTATTTATGATGGATCCCTTGTAATTTAAATATAAAATTGCAAAATTGCCATATTCCTCCTCCATCATTTCCCTCTGATTCCCCACTGTTCTTTCCTCTCCCTCCATCTAATGAATGGGAAAAGACATTGTTGCCGTATTCCTTAATGGTGAAAAATAAAAACTTATGCTCTAGTGTACTTTTAAGGCCAAACATAATTTCATTGTTTACTTCTCCTTGATGATCCATTTATTTTCATTCAAAACATTTTGTCTCATAGATGAAATTTTGATTTCTTAAAGTGCAAGAGCATTTTCAAACAAATGTCTACCACTCTTATATGATTTTAGTCCTATAAGCTAATCTGAATCCATAAGAAAACCATACGAACTAAAACATCAGATCACGATTCATATAGTATAAGAAAAACTCTTATACCAAGGAATAGTAAGAATCTCTCGTTATACGTATAGGATACTGATAAAAGAAAAAAGAAAATGCAATTATTGTGACAGTTCCATGTAGTCTAAGGCCATTGTTGTCAATAAAATTTACTGATGATCGCATACTCATTGGTGCTTAATGTAAAATCTTGGCTTTGTATTTATGCTGTTGATTAAATAGTTACACATTACTAATAGTCATGTTAAAAATCCTTAGTTACAATAATGAAATTCCCAATTCAATTAAATTTCCGGGAAATATGTACTCGGGTGATGGACATATTGCATGCGATCAATATCACAAATATAAGGTTAGTAGATGTGGTATCATATGCACAAAAAGCATTCTGTATATATACCATATATGACCCACGGATTAGCAACCCTCTTATCTATGGCAAGTGATAGAGACAGAGTGATTTCGATTGATCTTTAATTCTTTATTAATTACCTATATACACATTGTACCATAAGCATCTTCCATATATTTATTTGTAAATTACTGTATAGGTATATGCATGTATATTCATCTCTTGCAGGAAGATGTCCAGCACATGGCCAAAATGGGATTAGATGCCTACAGATTTTCCATATCATAGTCAAGACTTATTCCAGGTGCGATCACCCTATTGTTACAAATGAGAGATGCTTATATGTGATAATGGTGTAAGAGAAATGCATTATACTAGCGTTAGAATCAAGACTAGTGTCTAAAATAATGTCAAAAGCTGTCTATACTTGACATACAATTGGTTTAATTCTGGTGCCATGCATGAACATCTGTACTTCACAACAAACTGTTACTATGTCATTTATTGTTCTGAGTTCTGACCTTGATCTCATGTATTACCAGATGGGAAAGGTCCAATCAATCCAAAGGGATTACAATATTACAACAACCTTATCAATGAACTGATAAGCCAAGGTTCATGTGCAAATTAGATTTACCTTTTAGGGTGTGTTTGGTAATGGGGTGAAAATAGGGGGAAAGTTTTCATGGAGTAGCTTCATGTTTCCCATACCAAAGACACCCTTAAAGTTCAATTAACACCTAAGACAAGTCCTTCTAAGTTATAAGCTGGCATAATTGATTCTTGTTTGTTTCTCTTCATCTTGTAGGAATCCAAGCACATGTTACACTACATCATTGGGACCTACCACAAGCACTTGAGGATGAATATGGAGGATGGGTTAGTCGAAGAATTGTGTAAGGTTTCCCAAACTTCAAGTGTCTAATTGCATGACCATCTAGTTTTGGATAGGTGCTCAAAAGTGCTGCATCTAGCACCAAAAGAAAAAAATCACCTTTGTGTTATTAACATATTATTTGTACATGCTTTCTTGCAGAAGAGACTTCACAGCATATGCAGACGTGTGCTTTAGAGAGTTGGCGGCAGAGTTAAATATTGGACCACAGTGAACGAGGGAAATATATTCGCAGTTGGGGGCTATCATTCAGGATTCCTACCACCTCAGCGGTGTTCCCCTTCCTCTATATTTAACTGCTCTAGGGGCAATTCCTCAACTGAGCCATATTTGGCAGCACATCATATGTTGTTAGCACATGCATCAGTTGCTAGATTGTACCAGAAGAAGTACCAGGTAAACTAATGTATGGAACATGGATGTGGTATAATTTTGATGATGACTATAATTTTTCTAGAAAAAAACCTATGGTACATGCAGGACAAGCAGCATGGATTTGTTGGCTTTAATCTCCTTACTTTTGGTTTTTTTCCTCTAACAAATACTAGTGAAGATGTAAGTGCCACTCAGAGGGCCCAAGACTTCTATATTGGCTGGTAAGTAAGAGTTTGGTAGCAATATCTGTGTCCAATATATCTGTTGTCATGATCCCAATTAAGGATACAGGCATAAGCATCCAAAACTATATTTTTCTTCCATCACTTAAGAGCATAGCCTTTTCTTTATACATTACTTACTATAATAGGTTTTGTCTATGCTTTGTGGTTGCAGGTTTCTTAATCCCTTTATTTTTGGAGATTACCCTGAAATCATGAAAAAGAATGTTGGATTAAGGCTTCCTGTTTTCACCAAATGGGAATCAAATCTGGCTAAGGGCTCAATTGAGTTCCTAGGAATAAAATTTTACTACTCTGTTTATGTTAAGGACAGCCCTGGCAGCCTGCTGATAAAGGATAGAGACTACATGGCGGATATGGCTGTGGAACTTACAAGTATGTTTATGCTGTAACTTGTTTACTGCACCAGTTTGGATTACAAATTTAATTGTATATTGAGGTTTGACAAGTAACTTACATATAAATGTCTCTTTATTAGATTATGAATTGGGATGCTTTTTTTTGGTACATGGACCTGTTTTCTCACCATTTTATATGCAGAACAGAATATTCATTGGGATTGTAATTCAACATCAGCGTACTTTTATTTTCTTTAGTTTTGATCAAGGAACTTTCTGTTTTTATTTACTTATCTAAACTTTCTAATGATTTGAACAGTTTTTGTGATTTTGATAATTTATGTCTCTTGCCCCTATTGATACTGCTAATACCTGTTATTAAACTTATAGACCATTGGCAATCCACGGATTTACGCTGATTGAGTTTCTTTTAGATGCAAACATGTCATATCACATCTCATACACATAAATGTTAGAACAAAGAAGCAGAGTGTTCTAGATATTCACCTAAAAGATTTAGTTTTCTAAACTATAACTATTTTGTAAGACTTGTTTACTTGATAAATCCTGCTTTCATCTATTTAATTTTGAAGGACCAAGACAGCTAATTATGTTCTTTCTGGTTGTAGATGTTACGGAAAATGGTACATCTACGTATGAGGTAAGAGTAGAGTAGGACTTCTTACTCTTTAAGCATAGACACTAATGTTTAACACTAACTAGCTGGTGGTTTAGATTCCAGTTATACCGTGGACTTTGCAAGGGTTGCTTGATTCATTGAGGAACATTTATGGAAATTTTCCGATTTACATTCATGAAAACGGTATGCCTCTCTGTCTTTGTGTCTCCCTGAGATCAACATTTCAAAAGCTTCCAATTCCTTTATCTACAAAGTCAATCTTCTATCCTCTAATGACATGATAAATCTATGAACTTCACAGGTCAACAAACACATCGGAATTCGTCATTGGATGACTGGCCAAGGGTGAAGTACTTACATGAATACATTGCGAGCGTGCTTGATATGCTAAGGTACTTCTATTTTCATTTTGAACTGGGGATGTTACAAAGGGTGCATGATGGCTTAACTAGATCTTCATTATCAGCATTTTCTTCAATTCTACTCCATTTCCATAAAAAATTTTTTAAAACAATTCATAGTTAAATTTTTCATGAAAGCTAATCAAGTTGTTTTTGTTTTTTCTTTCCTTTGCATTTTTTCCCCTACTCATGTTCTCTTTTGTTCTTGTCATGTTGAAAGGAATGGACACGATATAAGAGGTTATTTTGTATGGTCTTTCTTGGATGTGTTCGAGTTACTAGGTGGATATGAATCAAGTTATGGCCTATATTACATAGATTTGAATGACCCCACCTTGAGGAGGCAACCTAAGCTCTCTGCTCTGTGGTACTCTAATTTTCTCAACGGCAGGACTATGGACCAGTTGTCACCATGGAAATGGAGAAGAATGCATCTGTGCTCTTCAACACTTCCTTAGTGCATAATGCCAATTAAAGTAATCAAGATTGGTTAAAGTTAAAGTGACATGATTTGGTATTATGGTCATAATTTGGTACTTTGTGTAACATGTCAAAGAATAAAGTGACATGATTCATGGTATAAACTACCGAAAATTACCAGAATATAATCAACGTGACATAAGGTATATTTCCTACAATGTTATGACCATGGGTGTCCATATTGTTTCACACTATATTCATCTTCTTTGTGGTAAAGCATGATTAGTGGGAGAGGAAAGAGAACAGAATTTAGTGATAGGTGATTTCCATCCGAAAGAAGTTCATTAAAAAATAAAACAATTACAAAGCCCATTCGGTTGTCAATCACTTCTTGATGGTGCACTGTTGCCTAGTTAATAATTTTATTTGGACCATTTATTGTTTGTATAGTTATATCCAAACTTGCAATTAAACTTTTAGCAAAACATGATCATTAGCTTGTGTCTGTAATTGTGATACGTACTGATCTTTCCTTCACAAGAAGGCATTATTATCCAAAACACCCAGAGTGTAACGATCAAAGCAAAGCATTTCTTTGTTGTACCTCATTATGATATGTTCTCTCTCTCTCTCTCTCTCTCATATAATTTAAACTAGGAACATCGTTGGAGCTAAGAACGAGGCCCTATGTACAAGAGGCTGGCACCTATATTTCATGTTATTCTCTGGGACAACCATATGGCAGTGCATCATTCTATACTATTTATACAACCCACTTTGATTCAAAATAGCAAAATAAAATCTAGAACGTACAATTAGCGAAGGGTATACCTTAGATATGGGACACTACAAAACGTGTCAACTTTTAAGTTTTAAGGGACTAAATTTGCATCCCAAACTTTTTGTTAGGGACTAAAATAGGGTTTTGTCTTGATTTATTTTGAAGTATATCATGATCTTAAACCATAAAAACTTTACAAATACAAAATCACTTTATAGAGGAGTTTTGTCCATACACTGAAATCAAAATCATTTGTAGTTGAGACTATATAAACTAACAATGATGTGACAAAAGCATAAATCTGAAGTAAGGCTTTGCTCATAGATACTATTATTAAGCACTAAAAATTTGCTTCTCTCTTGATTTAATTTAGCACCAAGATTTAAAGTTTTGTTAAGGCAGCTTCAGCACTACCATGTGTACTCCAGGGGAATTTTAGCGCCACCGGAACCAAATTAACTGATCCAAAATTCCAAAAGCAAAAAATAAATATTAATCGTGACCTTTTTCTTTCCCTTGTTTCTGATTTTTAATCAACACAGAGAATCTTATGGGGCTTTCTGTCATAGAGAGTATAAAATTAACTAAAGAATAGTTCCATGGATATAAAGTGACTGTGTCTGACTAGAAAAAATGCTTTGGTTTGACTTGACTAATGAGCCTTAAGACATATATCATGGAAACAAAATATTTAACCAAATAATTCCTAAAATTTTGTTTCGACAATACCCAAATATTTAACCTCTTGTGTGGTTTGGGGTTCAATGGTTGGTGAATAAGGAAAGCTAGTATCCAGGTTTGCTTTTTTTTTTTTTTTCAATTAAAAATGTTAAGTAGTTTTGTGTTTTTGGAGTTGTTTCTAATTTTCTAGAGTTTCTATTTAGATGTAATTGTTCCATAAGCCTATCTATGTTTGTTAGCCAGTGAATTTGATATCAATCAATATTCAATAGTTGAAATTTAGCAATACTTTTATTTGCATGCAAAATGAGATTTAAAAAGAAAAAAAAAATTAAACAGCAAAGGTTGAAAACTTTTGATGTACAAATCTATAGAAATCCTTTTATCCCTAAATACCAAAATTTCAGATTCAAGCTTCATTTCCTCTTCTTTGGGAGTAGGTTGTTGATCTGATCTTAAACCTCACCTAAGCATTAATAATCATGAGCAAACAGTATACTTCTATTTTTGGGTTTGCTGCTAGCATTTTATTGGCTTAACAAACTTTCTCATTTATATAAATGCACGTATGTTTGTTTCTCCCCCGTCACTCCTACTTCAGTCAAATATTGTGGAGCGCCATTTCAATGATCTATTACAAAGATATGGAGATGTTGTAGCAGTTGATTTAACTCATAAAGTATGGCTCATATCTTCTCACTTCATACCCTATTACATGAATCTGCCACTACTTTCGTATATTAGATGGCAATGATATTCATGGTTGAGTAAAAACGTGTTTGGTTTTTTGTTTCGCTGCCAGTTTGTGCATACAGCAGGCTACTTTTTGGACTTTTTGCATCATAACATACTTAAATAATTCCTTATTTTCACATCCCCATTTCTTTTCCTATGAAATTTTAAATAGAAAAAAAATTAAGGCTACGAATTGGCCAAGTTTAGTTTGCAATTCCTTGAGGCTAATCCACTTTCGTGTAGTTTGCAGGGTGCCCTCGATCTGATAAACGGTCACTAGACTGTAAGAAGCATCAGGGCCTAGTGCCACTATTTTCTTCCACTCCCAAACTTAAAAAGTGTCATGACATTGATAGATCCTGTCATTTCTTGCTTGCATGACATTTATAGCTTCAAGAAATCATGGCTGGTAGCCATCTAGCCAAGAAACCAGTTCTTTCCTTTTTTTTTTTTTTTTGTGCCGACAAACAATAGCTAGAACTACTTTCCTGACACACCAAAAATTGTTGCAGTTTGCATTGTGGTATAATTAGCATTAGCATATTCATCAGAAAGAATATTGGTACTCATAACATAAACTAATTAACTTGATCCTGACAAGCCACTTCACTATTTAAGCACACCTAAAATTTAGATTTTGATTGTATGCATACATTATTATTCTCCTTATTCTAAGATAGCTTCTATAACAAATTTTCAATCTTGTTGACATGTTTGATTGAAAACTATAATCATGTATCCCTGTAGCTGGAGTAACAGCAGGGACTATGGCAATTGTGAAAGCTAGTGGAAGATAGTTATGTTTAAGGCCCCTTTTTAGTGGTCTCTTAAGATAAATTCTCAATGAGGTGATATAATTACACTAGCCATTAAAAATTGTGAAAAATCAGCTTTCCAATGTTTGTAGTCAATTATCACAATATATGAGTCAGCATGGTTTTTGTTAGATTCTTTGCTCCTCTTTTCCACATCTTCTCCGTTCCCTTTATTGAGCTACATGAATCTAAAACCTTAGAAAAATGTGAAAAATCAGCTTTTCAATATTTCTAGTCAATCATCACATTATTTGAGTCAACATGGTTCCTGTTAGACTCTTTGTTCCTCTCTTCCACATTTTCTCTATTCCTTTTATTGAGCTACATGAATCTAAAATCCTTAGAAACAAGTTACTAATGAACTTGAAATAATTTCAACATCTAAGTATATGAAAGTCATTATAAATAAAGGGAACCCAATATTAAATCCAACACATACTTCAAATTGCAAACAGATTCTTACAAACTATTATCAGTATATGTTTTACTCTTCTCAAGCTACTTCCAACACAGCAAAACTAATAATAAGTGTAGTAGACATTCTTTAATATAGAGGAAAAGATGGAAAACATTTACGTGTAACCTTACCTATGAAATAAAACCATGCCATTCGCCAATAAGGATTGATGCACATCACTGTTATGAACCCCAACAGTATTGTTATATAAGATGCTATAAAACTCCAATAGAAAGCCACCATGTCCACTACTGCTTCCTTTTCTTTTGTGTTATTGGATTGTGATGGAGGTGCACCTTCACACTTGTGCTGGATAAGTGGTCCACATAGACTGGGATTACCCCTGTAGTTGTTCTCATCAAAGTTTGCAAACTGTCCTGTACTAGGTGGTATTCCAGAAAGATTGTTATATGAGACATTGAAGGTTGATAGAAAGTTCAAATGGGTTAGTTCAGACGGTATCTGGCCACTCAAGTTGTTGAAGGACAAATCAAGGCTCTCTATCTGGTTTAGATTTGAAAAAGTTTTTGGAATAGATCCCGACAAGTTATTATGAGATAAGTTCAGGGCTCGAATTTGTCGCCAGTTTCCAATTTGAGAAGGAATGATGCCAGTCAACTTATTGCATGATAAATCTAACCCATTCATCATCTCTAGGATCTTACCTTGGTAAGAGTAATAATTGCTCTTTGTTCTGAATTCCACTACTGCTAGTTCCTCGTCCTCAAATGATACACCTATGGATGAAGAGAGTAAAGATAAATTAGTGGCAAAAGAGAAGTAGTTTTCACTGTAGCCTAGGTAAATCCTTGGGAATTCAAAATTGGGAACATGATCATCATCTCTTAACATTCCAAATGACAAGTTTTTGAAGCAAGATGGTATTGAACCATTGATCACATTGTAAGAGAGATCCATGATCGTGATATTTTTTAATTGACACAATTGACTTGGAATGTGACCTTCAAAATTGTTCCCCCCGAGTAAAAGAACTCGTAATTCTAAGAGCTTATCCATCCAGTAGGGAATATGTCCAGAAAATTTGTTGTCCCTCAAGTCTAGTGTTACAAGCTGTGAGCTTTTGGACAAACTGAATGGTATAGAACCTGAGAGAGCATTCTTTTGCAAATACAAGAACTTTAGTGATGATGTGTTAAAATTTGGGACTGAACCAAATAATCTATTTCGAGATAGATCCAACATTTCAAGTTGCGTCATGTTGGAAATCCCAAACGGAATCTCTCCTTCTAATTGATTTTCTGCCATAAGAAGGATATACATGGAAGAAAACTTGCCAATTGAACTAGGAATTGCACCAGAGATGGAATTATTGGATATGTCCAACACCGACAATGTTTGAATGTTCGATAATACCTCTTTGAGGGTCCCATTGAATTTGTTATTGTTGAGGTATAACGCAATCAAATTCGTGCAGTTTGATAATCTAGGAATATTCCCATGGAGAAAGTTGTTGGAAAGCTTCAAGGATAGCAGGAGTGTCCAATTTGTGGCCAAATGTTCGGGTAACTCACCTGAGAAATGGTTGTGAGACAAATCCAAGGACCAAAGTTCTCCCATCTCTCCAATGGATGCAGGTATGTTTCCTTCATAGTTGTTCATTGATATGTTCAAATCAATAATGAAAGGAAGGAAAGTACCAATATCTTTTGGAAGCAAACCACTGAGATTGTTGTTTGATATGTCCAAGGACTGTATGCCCTTTGTGAAGGAGAATGACTTAAGGTTTCCCACAAATGAGTTATTCCTCAGACTTAAAAATTCCATTCTTGAGTTATTGTGTATCAACCAATTTGGAAATTCCCCAACCATTTTGTTGTGGGAGAGGTCAATAGACTGCAAATCATGTTGACATAGAAGAAAGCTAGGAATGACACTTCCTTGATCCCTGTTTAGGTTGCAACTTCGAATAACGAGAGATTGCAATTGAAATGCAGGAAGCCACCGTGTGTTTTCAGTTTCAACTTGTGCCTGAGGGCTTTGTGATGAAATATAAAGAACTTGAAGCTTGGAATGGTTAGCCAAAGTGTTCAGTGAAAATGATCCATGAAAGTAGTTTTCAAGAAGAGACAAGTATCCAAGGGATGTGAGATTTCTTGTGAAGGATGGAAAGTTTCCACTGAATAAATTGTTTGAGAGATCAAGGGTATAGAGGTTTGTTAAGTTGCCTAGACATTCAGGGAGTTGACCAGTAAGCATGTTGTGGCTAAGACCCAGCTCTACAAGGCCCTTCATATTGCACAATCCTGCCATAATTAATATGTCAAGTTGCTGCTTGTATTGTGAAATAGCTTTGGCTAGAGCAAAGTCATGGAGATTAATATTTTGCCTTTAAAAGATTAGGGAGAATTACAATTTAAGGTATCCTTTCAATTTTTTTTTTTTTTGAGTATATTTTCACTTCAGACTAATTAATAAAAATAGTAATTAACTTGTAAATGTAGTTCATAGATTTATTTTTTCTTTTTGGCTGATAGATTAACTAATTTACAATTCTAGTTAATTATTTTAAGGGGCCATTTGATATACCTGATAAAATCATGTATAATAGTATAAGAAATGGTAATATAAGGCCTAGTAGTATTAAATTTGTTAAAATTTTAATACTATATAGTGTTTGGTATGACATTATATAAGATATTATATTACATAATATAATACTATACTCTTGCTGTTACAAATATTTTTAATCATAAGTAAATATTTCATAAGAAATAAAATTATAGTAAAATAAAAACTATTATTAACTATTCAGTTGTGAATTTAAAAATAAAAATTTATTATGTTTATTTTATTTATTTTAAATATTTAAAATTTTAATTTATATTAAATTTTATTTGTTATTTATCTCATTATTTTTAATAAGTATTTCTTATTTTAATAAAATATAAGTTAACAAAAAGACGATACCTTGTTTCTCTTATATATCGTAGTATTAATTGCTTGTACCTTTTTCATAACATATAAAAAAAATTTATATCAAAATAATAAATTTTATTAATTAGTAAAATTTAATTTAAAAATAAATATTATAATTGAGATATCTATTTATTATATATAATTATAATTACATTTATGTTAAATATCATTAATATTATTCATTATTTATTTATATTTATATATTTTAATAATTATTAATTATATATATTTTTATACTAGTTTGAATAATTATTTTTATATTGAATATTATTTATTTAAAATAGTTATTTCTTTAAAAATTATTTTCATATAATTTTTATTATTATTTATTGTGGAGTTATTTTTCTTTTAATAAAAATGTATTAAAAAAAAGGAGTGAAATGGGGTTGATATATCAAAGTTAATCAAGCATAATTCTGTGTCACTATATTTGATTAAGTTATTCATTATTTTAATATATAAAAAAAATTTGATGAATAAGCATTAACATTATATTGCTCGTATCAAACAACTGATAAAATTATAATATATTGTATTAGTTTATTCTATTATGCTTATTAAAGCATGCCACACATAGTTTAGGGTGAGTTTTATAGGGAAGTAAAAATGGGAGGTAAATTTTCATGGATTATATTTATATAAAATTTTACACATACATTCAATTCATTAAAATTTACCTTTTATTTTTACCCATTTACTGAACACACCCTAAATAAAAAATATGTGGCATAAACATCTTAAATTTTGGACAAAAATCTCATTTTGGCCCCTAACGAAATTATGGGGGAGGGGGGACAAATTAGTCCTTCAAAATTTAAAAGCTCAACAATAGTTTTTCACCATTCAGAAAAGGGGATATGTTATTCCCTCCGTGAACTCGTCATTAATTAATAAGCAATTTTGAGGACAAATTAGTCTCTAAAGAAATTACATGTGTCTAAGTTTGATTGTTAATAAAAACAAAAATGAGACAATGAAGTCCTTAGAATTTATGTTAGATTCATGAGAGAGGCTAACTTATCTCTCTTTTTTGAATGATGAGGGAGTATTGTTGGATTTTTAAATTCTGAGAGACTAATTTTTTTGCTAAAATTTTCATTATGGATGAAATTGCGGTTTTTGTCTAAATTTTAATCCTTCCTTGAGATTATGCCATCGCACTGGTCAATCTAATGTAGACGCCAAATAGAAAACTTTTTATAAATTAAACACGTAATTTGTTTAGCACCTTGAATTGAGCCACCAAATCGATTCTCACTTAAGTCTAACACTTCCAAGCTTTTCAAATTCTGGAAACCTGCAAGAAGAGAATGTTAGTAGAGATCATTTTACAGGGAGTTAGCAAATTGGAGATATAATTTTTCATTTGTTTGAATCAATTGTCTTAACAACATGTGTGTTTAGTTCCATTTTGAGCCTAAAAGTCAACTACATTGCAATTTTTAATAGAGTCAAAATTCTTTTAGTAAAAAACCAATTAAAGCTATCCGATTAAACCCGGTTTTAAAAACATAGCAATAAGATAGGATGAATTAAACAACAACTCAATTTTGCTTTTAGTTAATCGAAATGGAATATTGTAGGAACAACAATTCGTCATGAATAAAGCCACTGAAGAAAGTAGAGCTTAGATCCAATAGCTCCAGCTGACTAAAATTGACAAAATCTATTGTATAAAGCATAACAAAAGAATATAACAATTTTGTCAGAGAGGATACTGGCAAGTCGTGGGTTCATCAATCATTGTTAGTCATAGAAGAAAAAGGCAGAACTTGAAGACACATGCCTTGAGCAGATAAGGAACCATTCATTGAAGTACCCTTGAGCTTCAAAGTACTTAGCAATATTAATCCATTCAAACTCGGAAGGATTGATGCTGCTATTAAGGTTGGAAGTGAGCCGAGCCGAGCCCGAGCTTGATATAGCTCAGACTCGGCTCATTAATATTAGGTAGACTCGAGCTCGAGCTTGACCTCAAAATGAGCCTAATTTTTGGGCTCGACCTCAGCTCACCAAAAGCTTATTGAGCTCAAGCTAACTCATGAGTTGCTCAAACTTAATGAGATAGTTCAAGTTAGATATAAATTAAGTCATTTTAACTTAACAAACTATATGATATTTAGTGATAAGAATATAATCTCAACAACAACAACAATAATAATAATAATAACAACAAAATAGAATTTTATTTATATGAACACACACACACACACACACACATATATATATGTATGTATGTATCGAGCTAGCTCTCGAGTAATGAATCAAATATAGTAAAGCTCAATTTTGGCTCATTTAATAAACAAGCTCAAATCTCTAACTCAATCTTGACTCCAGCTTATTGAGTTATTAATGAATCGAGTCAAAAATAGCTCACGAACTGACTTGACTCACTTCTAGCCCTAACCGCTATTCTATTCAGTAAATTAAATGAAAGATCTAAGATTTCCAATTTATTCAATCTTGGCAATCCTTCAAAAGAAGTAGGGCAATGAGAGGTTTAAACATCAAAGAAAGAATTAAATATATTTTTAGTCTTTGTAGATATAGTGAATTTTGATTTTTGCCGTTACAAATTTTTAGTTTGATTTTCATCCAATGTTTTTTTCTTTAAATGTTAGGATTTTCTCCTTGTTCTAAATTTTTGGTCCTTATCAATATTAAAATATGTATTTAGTATCTTCAAATATTAAAATTTTATTTTTGATCCTTATGAATGTTTAAAAATTTTCTTTTGATCATTATAAATATTACTATTAACAACTAGGTTAGACCCCAAAATTAGAATTCATTATATTTAGAAGGATTAAAAATATATTTTTAAGTGCTATATACACTGCTTGCCCTTTCTCTCACCAAATTATAAGATATTTAATTTGTTATTGCATAATTTACAAGAGAACTAATTAATGTGATGAAATAAGTACCATGCGGAAAAGAAGCCACATAAAAAAATTCTTAAAACTTCTTTAAAATAAGAAAAAGCAGTTATTTTAATTAATAGATATGTATAAGAATTATATAAAAATATAAAAAAAATTATGCCTTTTCTATGAAAATAAAAGAAGGTGTAACAATCCAAATGATATACATTAGAGAGGTAAAAGTGTTTGCTACTTTAACCAACTCTTTATAGGTACTTAACTAAATGCACAAACTTTTTCATTATTTCAAAATTATATAAGAGTTTTTTATAAGATGCTTTCATTTTCAATCCAACCATGACACTCGTTCTAAGTATAGCTGTCAAAATGGGTCAGCCCGGCCTATTTAGGATAGGTCACTTCGAATCAGATCATTTTTGGGTTAGGCTTGATCGAGCTAAGCTAGGTTTCAATTAGCAAAATGCCAGCCCAATCCAATCGTATTCAGGCCATGCGCTGGATCATGGGCCAGGTTAATAATTTTTTAAATGCAATAAATATATTCTTGAAACAATTGAAAAAAATTAGATTTAAAGAAAAATGATGATCTTATTATTGCTTTATGGTGAATGTGCAAAATTAATAGACAAAGGTATAAATTTTTTTTTTCTGGTAATTAAACTTGGTAATTTTACTTGATACAAAAATTAAGCTATAACTTTCAATTATTTTTAACTTTTATCAACATATTTTTTGCAATTTAACCTTTTTAAAGTGAAAAAATGGCCCAAATAACCCAAGCTCAAATAGTAATGACTCATATTTAAAGCTAATTATACAAAAAAAATACAAAGAGGTGTTCGGGCCATTTGTAACAGCCCAAGGTTATATATAACATAAGTTTTAAATTTCTTTGAATTATGGACCTTTGAATGATCTTTTAGATTAATATTCTTAAGTATTTGGAAGTTTTGTAGTGGAGATGTGTTAAGAAGTATGATTAAGGCATAGAAATGCAAAGAAAAAAAAGAGTACCAATGCCTAAGCGGTGGCATTCTGGTGCCTAGGTGATGACAGTTTAGCATCCAAGTGGTGGCAGCGTGGTGCCTAAGTGCTGGCTGTGCTGCAAGATTGGAGTTTTAGGTGTTTAGGTGCCCGCTGGACGGGAAAAAGAGAGGGTTCTCGACCCTTCTCTCTCATTCTTCCCTAAACTTCTCTCTCTCTGCTTTCTATTTCATCCTTCTTTCCCCCCACATAATCCCATCAATTCTTCACCAATTCCTACTCAAATCTATCACTAAATCCATCTTTTTCGTATCATCATCATCTTAGCTTGGTTCTTCTTCCCTTGGAGCTCTCTTTATTTCTTCTTTTTAGTGAGAGAAAACAAAGATAGAAGGATACCCACTGCTTTCCTCACACTCCATCGCTTTTCTCCACTCTCAAAGGTAAGTCTTGAGCCTAAACCTCCTTATAATACCATGGATTAGCTAGTTTTTCTATGAATTCAAAGTTTAAGCAACATATGAGAGGGGGTTAGGATTCAAGAATTGGGAGTTTTTGCGCTATGGGATTAATTTGAGTGAATTCTTACAATAATTAAGTTGTGAGAGTCTAATTTATATATGTGTCATGTTAGATAATCCCAGGGATCCCTTGGTGGCTTTGAGGCTTCGTAGACTAAAGCTCATTCCTTTTGATCTGTGAGTTGATAATATATCTATAATTTGTTTTAAGTATATGTATGATTTTATAAATGTTATGTCTATGGGTTGAGTTGTTAAAAGTCAAAAGTTGAAATAGCATTTGATTAAACAACCTCATTGAATCTTTGAAAGACAAAATGTATTACTCCTCTACATATATTTATGTATACATGTGGGACAAGCTAATTTGGAAGTTGATTTCTAATACTTGAGTAACTGGATAGAAAGAGGATATAGGTTCATATTATTAGAAATTTGTGACATTTTAAATCCAATGTTTTGAGATGGAACATAAGGCACTTTAAATTGAATGAATTTGAAATTATGGTACTTAGACGTTATGTTTGATAACATAGAAATTTTATGGAATTATGAATCTTATCCTTTGATTATGCAAGACTACAATGATTAAGGAATTAAACGAGATTCAAGAATTAGTATTATGAATACTGAAGGTTGATATGTTGAGAACTATGAAATTCTAATGTTCTAAGAGTTTGAGCAATGTATCTAAAATTGAAGAACTTGGTTTCTAGAATAAGTTATTTTAGGAATCTTATTTGAAATATTGAGCAAATGGTTTTCTTCATGGGAGGGATCTTCAACAGAACTGTACGCTAACAGTAGGGACGTTAGCCCTTGGTGCACCTTGATAGAGAATTATAGGTACACTGGGGATGGCTTAACAGGGCTACCCAGATGTGAGGATTCACACTGGGGATGGGTGCTGGGGCCGCCTAGTTGTGGATTGGATTTTGTACTGCTAGGGTCAAGTTATCAGGGTTGCCAAGCAGGGAGATAATTTTGGAATAGAATTCCCCTTTAAAATGCACAATTATTATACTTTTATTATAAATGATTGGATGTAGTTATTTTTAAATGTACGATGGTCATATATACAAAGAAGTTTATGCTAGTTGAATTCAAAAGGTGATTTAATGAACTATAGATATTTTAGAGGCATATCATATATCAGGCATTTTTTATGGAAACCTTTACAACATTTTTCTACATACATGAGTATTTGTGCTTGAAAGAGGTAATGAAAACTAACTCATGGAATTACAAGAATGTAGAGGATTTGGCTTTCAAGTTTTACTATTATGAATCTTTAAGAATATACAATTTTCATATTAAATATATGTTTTATGAAAAAACATATGTTTAGCTTGTCCCACTTTGTTGCAAGTATATTATCTCTCATTGAGTCTGTATGACTCACTCTTTTTCTTTCTTCATGTTTTTAGACAGGTGTAGCTTCATGCTTGAGTGTCTACTGCTAGTAAAGTTGTTGGATTTCTAGTGAATCCACACTCTTGTTCGTGTCATTTCCAATGTTGTCCATATTTGAAATTCATAATTGTTTAAATACGATTGTATATAATCTTAGTGATGCTCCAATAACCCACAGGTAAGGTCCTACCTGTGTTGATTTATTTGTTGTAGTAAGAGAATATTTTTTTTTTATTTAAGACCAGTTCGAATCTTCAATGTTATGGATTAAAGTTTTCTTGAATGGATATGTATGTATATTTTTTCATAAGTGTGAAGGTGTTTTAGACTCTTATATTGTGTGATGTGGGGTGCATTCTATGCAGGGAGAGAACCTGTATTTAGGAATAGTTTTGAATACAAAGAAGACTCTATCCAATTTTTAGGAATATATGTGGAGAAAGGCTTGCTAGGGGACTTGTCCCCTATGCGCCAATCACGGCCTTATTTGGGTCATGACAAACTTGGTATTAGAGCTCTAGGTTTCCCTGTAGTTAATGGAGCAAGTATCTTTTGGTAAGATCACAACTATACAAATGGAAGTACACCCATTTTCACAGTTTATAACACTAGAAGAGGCCTTTAGGATCGTCCTTGTTATCTATCCATCTATCATGTCTCATTTGTTCCTCTTTTGCTATACATTGGAATCTCGATTTCCTTTTGTATGTTCATGTTGTTTGATGAGAAGGTTTCCCTATAAACTAATCTTGTACATGTGTATTGACGGACGTTTGGCTTCCGCGATACAATTCAGATGTGATTCTTTCTCAAGACAAGAGAGACTTTAAGATGGAAATAGATGTTATGGTCAGATTGATTAGATAGGTTGAAAAGTCATTCATATGAAGAACGTGAGCTAGCTATCTTGAATTCGGAATAAAGAACTAGTAAAAATGAGGATGGTGTGGCACATTGTTCAATAGCAAGTTGGTATGATGTCCTAGAGTTGGACAAAGTATGAGGACGAAGAAGAGGTTCACTAGTGTGGTTCTAGTAACCTAGTAAAAAGTACTATCGGAAAAGTAAATAAGCTAAAAGTATTTGATCTATCCCTAGGATTGATTGTAGCAGGAATTATAGGAGAGTATATTACTTTTCTTGAAGAAAGGAACTATCATTAGTATAAAATAAGATCTGACATAGTAGTTTAGAGATAATAAGGATATTGCTTTAGTTGAGAATATGTTAAGGCTCTAGACTATAAATTACCCTAAAGTCTAAAGATCTTAATGTTGAGTTTGTAGATTGCAGTAGATAAAGGAATACTTTTAAATGTGATAGCCAAATTAGTATGTTCATGGAGATATGATAATGATTCCCTCCAACTAGACTGATTAATGGTGTAAGAGAAAAAAAATAAGCATAGTAATTCAGATAAGCAGGTCAAGGGATTTGACCTTAAGAGTCATTATTAGCAAAGGATTTCTACAAAAGGCGAGGCAAAACATGATTGGTTTTCGTCACCATACCTCACGTGGTATAGGTTATGTGAACTAGGTTGGTAAGGTCTTTACACCTAATGTTCTGGCATTAAGGGGCTGTGTTAATTGTAACAACCCGATTTTTGACTTCCGATCTCGTAAGGTTTGAAATTTCCAATTTCCGAGTTTTAAATTCCGACTTCCGATCTTAGTGCGAGTTCCGATTTCCGACTTCGTCCCTTAGGAGTGCTCAAACGGATTGTCTTGAATTTTACGATTTCCGACTTCGTGTAAGCATGTAAGAATTCCGACCTCATCAGTAATAAATCCCGATTTTCGATCTTACTATGCTCAAATGGAATGGCTTGGATTTTCCCATGTCCGACCTTATGGTGAATTAATGAGTATACGATATCCGATTTCCGAGTTTATCTAAATTGTCCAAGTTCGGCCAAATTTTCACGACTTCCGAATTCGAGGCTATTGCTAAGAGCTTTTCATTTCTATGATTTTTCCGATTTCCGAGATTAAGTGTTGAGTTCCGATCTCGAGTTTATTAGCAGGAGATTCTCATTTCTTTATCCTCCCGATTTCCGAGATAGAGGTCAATGATTCCCGATTTACGACTTTAAGTGCTTGGTTTCACATCAGGCTTTGCTTTCAAGTTTTGAATAAACCAAGGCAACATTTCCGAGTTCCGATTTCATCTGAATAGATAGGCACGAATTCCGACCTTAAGAGTGCGATTTCCGACTTCATGCTCAGATATGCAGGAATCGAGTTTCACTTTTACAGCTGACGTGGAGAGCAAATTTGACACAGAAGAGAGAGACATGGCTGAACTTTGCTCACAAAATTTCACCCAATCAGAGTTACTCATTCTAACTACCACTTCGAAGCCTTGTCTATATATATATCCTTCTCCTGCCTCTTTAGCTCATTTTCTTACGTTGCTTGCCTTCCTCACTTCAACTCTCCTTCCTCTTCTCAACTCTCCCATTCTATCCAGCCTTCAAGTTCAACCCAGCCCTATTTCCAAACTCAAAGCAAGAGGTAGAGGTTTAAATTCCTGTTTTGGTTTTTCTGATTTTGAATGATTATCATGGTTTAATTCTTCAATTCTGATATATTGACTGAGTGATTCATAATGAATTGTGGCTGGTTTATGGACTGTTTGTGAAATTAAAGTTGAATTGGAAACAAGAAAGGATGCAGTTTTGGAGAAGTTGAGAGGCTGGGAAACTCAAAACCCTCGGCAGTCCGTACGGCGGAGTGTATGGCTTCGCCTCCCGCCGTTTAAAATTAATGAAACCATTTTTAGGTGAAACTAGACATCCAGGGCTTTCTACACATATATCATATAAGACCGTTGGAGTAATGTTGAGAGAGATATGAATTTTTGAAGTTCGACCTAGGAATCAGGACATCCACCCGGGCAGTATGGGTTGAAAAGGGTGTAACTCACCCTATACAACTCCAAATTGAGTGAAACTAATTTTGTTGGAAAGCTTACACATAAGAGAACATCCTACCCAGAAATTCCGAGTTTGATACCATACTATTTGTTCCCAGTAACTTGAAGAAGTTAACCTATGTTCAAACCGGGCCAAAACAAAGCAAATCAGGAAGGTTAAGTTTCGGGGCTTATAACTCGAGCCCTACTGAGTCAAATGGAATGGGACTTTTTGTAAATGAAAGATGGTTCTATCAGCTTTAATATGAGACCAATTTCATATCCTCTGAACCAGTTTTCGATTTTTAGTAGATTTTTACTTTTAAGTGTGCAATTCTGGCTAGCTGCTGGGCAGGCCGGGATAAAACCTGAATAACCTGAGTTATAGTTGTCGAAATTAGATGGGACGAAAAATGTTAGAAACTAGACACATAAAGCTACAACATATCCAAAAATCAGGTTTAAAGGAGTTAAATTGAAATAAAGGTAGGATATACCATAACCGGGCAGAATGAGGCAGAATCAGCCAAAAGCTTGCTGAAACTAATGAATTTATGATTGTATGTGTATAATTGCTGCTCTATACTGAAATTGCAAATTGTGTAAATGTATTGGTTGGCTAGCACTATTCATGAGGAAGCGGACACGTTCCGTTATGCCACCAAAATTGCGGTAGAGCATGTGAATAAGTTATGATGTACATATAGATGCATGTGCATTCTCACAAAAAGCTATGAAGTTCATGTTATGATGACCAAGAATATGTTATGATGAAAGTTCCATGATACTTGGGCCAGCCCCGGATAAAAAGTTAAGGGGAATAGATCGGTGGGGACGTCAGGGAAAGTAAACTCGGCAAATCCCTGTATAGGAACGAACTCGATCCTGATAAGCAGACTATTACCCAGGAGTCTAAAATGGCCAAGAACTCCCAGGGGACCAAGTAATGGAAAAGTTTATAAGTAATGAAGAAAGTATATGAGCAAAGGACATGTTTATGAAGGAAAGTTCAAGAGCAAGTTTTGCATGATTGCATTAGGTGCATGATTACAAGTTATTTACAGTTTAACTATTATGCTTACTTACAGCATGTGTTCACTTATTCTGCTCATTATTCTGTGTATTACTGTTAGTAGTTTAGACGGTTCCTTATGCTGTTTAAAGTAAAACTGGACCTTGCCTCGGGCCAGACATTTTCTTAACCTTATTAAATATGAATGGTTAAAATTGATCTCATGTTTTCATAATTAAATGAAACCCGAGGCAACTGAGAATGAAAGCGACGTCAGTTAAACGCCATGCACGACCCTACTGAGAATTTCCTTAAATTCTCACCTCATTTGCATTTCCGCCTCATTCTCAGACGTGGACGATGGACACGACAGCTACCCTCTTCATTGAGGTGCCAGACTTGCAGCTCCACCATGACCCTGCAGCGGGTTCATTTGTATATAGCCGCTCTTGCCGGTTAGTCTCTACCTTTTTAGTGATAGGAACTTCGCCGTCCCTTTGCACCATCCCGCTTTTGATCCTGTTTCCCCTTACTTTGCGGTTCCGTTGTACACGGCACACCCTCCCCCAGCACCTCTTGCACCTGCAACACCTGTAGCTCCTGACGATCCTGTGCCGGAGTCACCTCCGCAGGTAGTACCCGACATCCCACTCAGCTCCGAGAGCGACCCGTCAGAGGCCACCGGCTCATCATCCTCCTCCTCCTCAGGACCCAGTACTGACTACTCGCCAGCCGGGCCTGATATGGCCAACGGCTACCTGACTGAGTAGGTCAGCCACAGGCAGTATTGTATAGCATGACCCTCTTTTGGCAGCATGCAGCTTTGGGTCATAGACTAGTGATAGGTTTTTGAAATGTCCTCTGAGGACCACATAGGATCAGGTTGACTGACATGGGCCTTATGTCTTTTGGTACACGGCCCCACTCATGTATCCTATTTTGATACTTTGTATATAAACTAAAGTAGAGGCTTCTGATATATATATATATATATATATATATATATATATATATATATATATAGGCACGTGTTCAGTAATGTTATTGTACTATTCGCATCTTTGTGATATTCCGCTGAATTCATTTCACTTTTAGCATAGTAGCGCGCCGTTTCTTTTGTTCAAAAAAAAAAAAGAGAACATAAATGGAGCATTAACACAGTAACACAATCTACTTAATTTCATGCTATGACTTAAGCATAACATTAAATTAGTAGGGTGTTACATTAATAGGTTGGATAACTCAGATGTCGAGACATATAATAGTGATAAGGAATCCTAGTAGAAAGTTCATGGGGATGCTTCAAGGCAAACCTTGGTAAACCCAAAATGTTTTTCTTTTAGCAATGCTTGCATTACTGAAATGGAGAGAAGTGATACCTAAAGAGAAAGAAGCTCATGACCTTGAGATATACGAGAAGAATTGTATCTAAGACAATGGCTTGATGTGGGTTCTCTTGCTTGAAATAAGCTCACATTTATAGATGCTTTAGAGGATGTCCCTTCAAACAAGGACACTGGACATTGTGATTCTGACAGCCATGAGGAACTAAATGAGAACAATTGCAAGAGGGTGTGATATTCCTCCTAAGGATTGGATTTGTGGTGCAGTTTGATAAACCATGGCTTTCCTTTAGTGGAGAGTCATGTTTTGCAAGCCTTTAGGTTGAAATTAGGAATGTAAAAAATTTTAACTCAAGGAACATGAAAGGAACCTTAGGGATAAGAAATAGTTCAAATGATTGAGGTCAAAGCGGGGGTAAATTGGAATAAGTAATAAATTTCTTGTCGGGGGATGTGGAATGATTATGTTGACCACAAAGGGAAAAAAAGGAGAAGGACAGGCAAAATGCACAGGGATTGAGGAAGAGCTTGAGAAGGCCCTCCCTACAAGGGTGTATAGAAATGTTAAGGATGGAAGACAAGGAAAGTTGCCTTAAGAGTAGAATTGGAATGCTCCATGTTGATTGTTCAAATGAAAAGAGGTAAGCAATATTAAAGAGAAAGATTTGTTACGAGCTTTAATTGTCTGACTCACACGTGATATTTGAATGAGGTATGCTTACTTGAAAGGGGCATGGAGTAGTTATGAATTAAAGGTATCAAATTACTAGTGTAAGTATAGACTTCATTATCTATGATGGACAAGGTAAGGCCATTCAAGGTTAATGGTAAAAAATTAAACAAGTCATTGAAGGATGTCAAGGAAGTTAGAAAAAAAAATGGATACAGAATAATCAGAAAGGGTTGCGAAGTAGTAATTCTGATCGTAGATTTAAGATAGGAGCTAAATGGATATTTGTCCAGAGTAGAGGTTTTTGAGGATGGTGCATGCTAAGTTAAAAGGTATTTAAAAGGTTTCTCTATAGGTAAAAAGTAGACCCTTAGGGGAGGGTGGACTGCATAAGAAGTCGACCAATGATATGTTTTTCATGTGGAGCGGTAACAAGGGATTTTAGTTGAAACATTATGGAATTTTGATCCATGTTAAGAGAAAAAAAAAAGAGAGTTAAGCAAATAGGAAGGAAAAAGGAATAATCCAGAATATAGTCATCGTATGCTGCAATTTAGAATGGACAAGTGTAGCAGCTTCTCAGTTACTAGTGTAATATGGGCACATCCGAGGAAAGGAATCAGAGAGCAAGAATGTATGAGTATTCATTTTGATAGGATTTAAGATGGAAGAGTTCATTTGAAATTTGGAGGATCGAATTTAATAAGGGGGGAGAAATATAACACCCCAAGGTTATATATAACATAAGTTTTAAATTTCTTTAAATTAGGGACCTTTGAATGATTTTTTAGATTAATATTCTTGAGTATTTGGAAGCTTTGGAGTAGAGGTATGTTTAGAAGTATGATTAAGGCATAGAAATGTGTAAAAAAAAAAAAAAGGTACAAGCGCCTAGGTACGAGCCGTGTTGCAAGATTGTAGTTTTAGGTGTCTGGGCGCCCAAGCACCAAGGCGCCCATTGGATAGGAATAAGAGAGGGTTCTCAACCCTTCTTTCTCATTCTCCCCCAAACTTCTCTCTCTTCTTTCTATCTCATCCTTCTCCCCCCCACATAATCCCAACAATTGTTGACCAATTCTTACTCAAAGCTACAAATCCATCTTTTTCATGTCATCATCATCTTAGCTTAGTTCTTCTTCCCTTGGAGCTCTCTCCCTCCTATTCTTAGTAAGAGAAAATGAAGGTGGGAGGAGGTCCACTGCTCTCCTTGCACTCCACCGCTTTCCTCCGCTCTCTAAGGAAATTCTTGAGCCTAATCCTCCTTATAATACGATGGATTAGCTAGTTTTTCTATGGATTCGAAGTTTAAGCATATGAGAGGGGGTTAGGGTTCAAGAATTAAGGTTTTTTTGCTGAGGTTAGTTTGAGTGAATTCTTACAATAATTAAGTTGTAGGAGTCTTATTTATATCTTTGTTATGTTAGATAATTCCAGGGATCCCTTGGTGGCTCCAAGGCTTTGTAGTGCTGAAGCTCCTTCCTTTTTAGACTTGATCTGCGAGTTGATAATATATCTATAGTTTGTTTTTAAGTATATGTATGATTTTATAAATGTTATGTCTATGGTTTGAGTTGTTAAAAGTCACAAGTTGAAATAGCATTTGATTGAACTACCTCATTGAATCTTTGAAAGACAAAATGTATTACTCCTCTATATATATTTATGTATACATGTGGGACAACCTAATTTGGAAGTTGATTTCTAATACTTGAGTAACTGGATAGAAAGAGGATATAGTTTCATATTATTAGAAATTTGTGACATTTTAAATCCAATGTTTTGAGATGGAACTTAAGGCACTTTAAATTGAACGAATTTGAAATTATGGCACTTAGATGTTGTGTTTGGTAACATAGAAAATTTATGGAATTATGAATCTTATCCTTTGATTATGCAAGGCTATAATGATTAAGGAATTAAACGGGATTTAGGAATTAGAATTATGAATACTGAAGCTTGATATGTTGAGAACTATGAAATTCTAATGTTATAAGAGTTTGAGCAATGTATCTAAAATTGAAGAACTTGGTTTCTAGAATAAGTTATTTAAGGAATCTTATTTAAAATATTGAGCAAATGGTTTTCTTCATGGGAGGAATCTTTAACAGAACTGTATGCTAACTGCAGGGACGTTAGCCCTTGGTGCATCTTGGTAGAGAGTTATAGACACACTAGGGATGGGTTATTGGGGCAGTCCAGATGTGAGGATTTACACTACGGACGGGTGTTAGGGTCGCTTAGTTGTGGATTGAATTTTATACTGCTGGGGTCGAGTTATCAGGGCTGTCTAGCAGGGAGATAATTCTGGAGTAGAAATCCCTCCTGAAATGCACAATTGTTATACTTTTATTATAAATGATTTGTTACAATTATTTTTAAATGTACCATGGTTTTGTGTACAAAGAAATTTATGTCTAGTTGAATTTAGAAGGCGATTCAATGAACTATAGATAGTTTAGAGGCATGTCATATATCAGGCATGTTTTCTAGAAACTTTTACGACATTTTCTATATATATGAGTATTTGTGCCTGAAAGAGGTTATGAAAAGTAACTCATGGATTTACAAGAATGTAGAGGATTTCAATTTCAAGTTTTACTGCTATGAATCTTTAAGAATATACAATTTTCATATTAAATATATGTTTTATGAAAAAATGTATGTTTAACTTGTCCTACTTTTGTTATAGGTATATTATCTCTCACTGAGTCTATATGACTCAGTCTTTTTCTTTCTCTGTGTTTTTAGACAGGTACAGATTCATGCCTGAGTGGCTACCATGAGCTAAAGTTGTTGGATTTCCAGTAAATTCACACTTTTGTTTGTGTGGTTTCCAAGGTTGTCCATATTTGAAATTCATATTTGTTTAAATACGATTGTATATAATCTTAGTGATGCTCCAATAACCTACAGACAGGGTCCTACCAGTGTTGATTTATCTATTATAGTAAGAGAATGTTTATTTTTACTTAAGACCAATTCGAATCTTTATGATTATGGATTAAAGTTTTCTTGAATGGATATGCATATATATTTTTTCAAAAGTATGAAGGTATTTTAGACCCTTATGCTGTGTGCTGTGAGATGCATTCTGAGAATGCCTGGATTCCCAATGATTTTGTGCGTCTGTGTTATCTGTGTAGGGAGAGGACCCATATTTGGGAATAATCTTGAATAAAAAGAAGACTTTGCCCAATTTTTAGGAATATATGTCAAGAAAGGCTTGCAAATCCCCTATGCACCAGTCACGGCTCTGGTTGAGTCGTGACACCATTGGACTGGCTCGACCCAAAGCAAGTTGGCCCATGCAAAATTGGGCCAAATTGGTTCAGGCTAAATCGAGGTAAATTTAATTTTTACTCCAATTTTTTGAGCCCAACTAATAGTTTTTTGGGGTTGTTTGGGCCAGCCTTTTGGACTCTACCCATTTTGATAGCTCTAGTTCTAAGCTAAGTCTAGGCTGAGCAACTCCTCAAATGGACGAAATAAAGAAACGTTTAACAACATAATTGGTTTGTAATAGTTTTGCAGCTCGTGGAGAAATAGCTGTGTTATGTGCCCTGCTGAGTTGTTAGCACACTTGACTCGTTCCCAAGTGCAACAATTACTGGTTCTATCTTCAACCCATGATGCTAATTCACTTTCTGCATCTGGACTCCCGAGTGCTACGAAGCATGCTTTGATCTAGAGCTGGCTTATTCTCTCCTTCTTTAAGTAGCCATTACATGCTTGCATTCGAAGTGCAACAAAATAAAGAATGGCACTTAGAACGAAAGACAACCTCATTTTTATGTGTTCAATGTCAAGTCCTTTCCTTCACTCCTAAGGTTATAAATAGACACAATATATGATGATATGGGATTGATCTTACTTTTGTGGCTCCTTCAACTTCACCGACAGTTTTCAATTTAGTATCATATTTTTATGTTTTTTATTATGAATATCAGACTCTTGATTTATTTAATAACAATATAGATTTGTATATTTGTATTTTTGTAATTTTATTACTCAAAATTTTTAATCAAATTTGTCTTTTTTTAAAAAAAATTTGATATACTACAGCCGATTCATTTATTTTTTATTGAAACATTTGAAATTGAGTGAGATAAGATTTTAGTAATTTAAATTTTAAAAATTCTCTCTGGCTAAAGCAACATTTATAGATAATGTTATACTATAGGCAACATATATATATATATATATATATATATATATATATATATATATATATATATATATATATATATATATATAGATAATTGTATGTTATTAAGCATATATTTCTCTTGTAACAAAATAAATATAAATCATCGTTGTGAACATAATTATTGCTTTTAAACATTCAAGATTAAGGCAATTCATTTTTAATTTCTCATTAATTAAATATCGTTTTGCGCCTCTAGCCGTAATCCCCAAAAAATAAGATATTAAAAAAAATCCACTATGGTCGGAAAAATGCGAAATAAATTGAAGCAGCTGATCAACTGTTTAAGGAGTAATTCAACATAAATAAGAAAAAAATAATGAAAAAATAATAAGTTATAACTAACTAATTAATACAAATAAGAGAAAACAAAGTTTATTAAATATTAAAGAAAGAAATTATATGGACTTAGTTATACTAAATAAAAAAATGTAATAAAAATATAACTTATAAGTATAATATTATTAAATTACGAGACCTAAAATTTTGAATGCTTCAAGCAAGAAATTTAGCAACCTTGCCATGAGTCATATAGTAGAAAACAAATAAATAAATAAATAATGTGGTGCACGTTATATCTAGAATCTTATAGAAAAATTACATCATTTGTTATCATTATGTTCAGATTTCAACGCTAGGAATGTGTTTAGTATTTAGTGAAAATAGAAAGAGAATTTTCATAGAATAATTTTATGTATAAAATTATATATAAAGATCGAAACTACAAATTTTACCCTAAATTTTCACCCTAAACCAAACATATCATATATGAAACTCCACATGTCTCATTTAGAATCACACATATTCTACTAAGTGTATAGTTAATTTTTTTGGTGATAACAGTATATAGTTAATTTTTATCTAAGAATGCCTCTACTTCATCAAAATGAAAATGGCATGTAGTGTATTTTATGGATATCATCAGTTGTCCTACAAAACATGCAAAAATTGAAGATACTTGCCTTGATCAAGGAAAGAATCATTGATGTGGTTTGAATGAAGACTCAAAGTCCTTAGCGATCTTAGTCCATTGAAACTTTGAAGGATGCTGCCATGTAGTTCATTCCATGACAAGTCTACGGTCTCCAACTTCTTCAACCTTGGAAATCCTTCAAATATATATAGAGTGCAAAAAGGCGTTTAAACAAGTTTATTTTATTTTGTAATTAGCATTGCAAATGGGAGGAAGTAATTAAATAAAATATGCAGGGGAAGTTGATATAATATAGCCGACTCATTTATTCTTTATTGATGCATTTGAAATTGAGAATGACAAGTTTTAGTGATTTAAATTTTGAAAATTCTCTCCGACTAAAATGACATTTACAGGTAACGTTATTCTACAGGTAATATATGTATTTTAAAACATTCAAGGTTAAGGCAATGCTTTTTTAATTTCTCATTAATTAAAAATGGTTTTGCACTTCTAACCGTAACTCGAAAAAAAAAGATATTAAAAAAAATTGCTACGTTTGGAAAAAGCAAAATAAATTGAAGCAACTTATCAACTGCTTAAGGAGAAATTCAACATAAATAAGATAGAAATACTAGAAAAAATAATAAGTTATAACTAACCAATTAATACTAATAAGAGAAAACAAAGTTTATTAAATATTAAAGTAAGAAATTATATGGACTTCGTTACATCAAATAAAAAAATGTTATAAAAATATAACTTATAAGAAATTATATGGACTTTGTTATTGTAACACCCTTGGTGTATTTTCAAATTTTTCTATGTTAAATCATGTTTGATCGATGCGTTTAATCCATTTATGATGATTTTTGGTGTTAGATGTCTTTTGGAATCAAGGAACCATGTTTTGGGATGTTGTAATGGATTACCGTGAGGCTGGTAATCGATTACAGGGCTCTCTGTGTATCCTTGGGTTAAAAATTTTCACATCGTAATCGATTACCAAAAATGGTAATCGGTTACCAGTTCTGGGTTCGTGGTAATCGATTACCAGTCTTTGGTAATCGATTACCAGCTATTTGTTCATGGTAATCGATTACCAGCCTGTGGTAATCGATTACCATAGGCCAATATATATACGGAGACACGTCCCACACCCTCATTTTTCGATTTTTCTTCCCTTTCTAACCCCAAACTCTCTCCTTTCTCTCTAGAATTCCTCCTCTCACCATCCCTTACATCTATCAACTTCATTCCATCATCTTCCTAACTAAATCAACAACAACAACACCATACTCATTCCATTAAACACAATCAACCATACACATTATTTTTCCTTCTTCATTCTTGCTTGGATGGATTTAAAGTGGGAGCTCACCTAATTCTTCTTCTCTCATTCCAAATTCTAGAGGTAAGTTTTATGCATTGTTCTTTCCTTCTTCCAAGCAATTCCAATTCCTTTTATCTTTAGCTAAATTCTTGGAACCTTAGGATTTTAAGACTAGAGGATTTATGGTATGGAGAGTGTTAATGATCCAAAAATTGATGCTAGTGTTATGTTGTAATGCTAGATATTCCCAAGGAACTTCTCTCCACTCTTGTGGATCCGGAGATTTAAGGTTTTCCTGTGACCGGTGATCTGTGAGTAGACGGAATGCTTTTGACTTATTCTGTTTTAAATTTTCAATTGTTTATTTACCTTAAGAAATGCTACTCATGAGTTAATGATGAATGGAATTTGAATATGTTATGAGAATTATGTTTTATGAACTTGAAAGAATAGGAAAGTCTATAACAGGATCTGTTTGCTAACGGCAGTAGACGTTCGCCTTGGTGCACCTTGGACTATGATATTACATGGCCACCCAAGAGGGTAGTGCGTGACGGATATTTCATGGCCATACATATAATGTGGTGCGTGCCTGTATTTCACGGCCTCTCAATAAGGGGGTGCGTGCCTGATTTCGGGATTCACACGAAGGAGCGGCCGCCCAAGTGTGAATCCTGCCTGTTTATCCTGTTAGATGTTTCCACTATTTTCTTTATCTGGACAAAATCGTTTTGTGCTTATATATACATGCATTGACTCATGAGTTTCAAAAATATTCTGTCTCTCACTGAGTTTCTCAAACTCACCCCGTGGTTGTTATATTCTTTTCAGATACAGGTCAGACTTGGGAGCCGATCCCCCTGCTCAGCATCATTAGATTCCTTTCGGGGTGAGCCCTATATAGTAAGGGCCTTGTTTGCATTTCGTTTCGTTTGTAATCTTAGCTGTAGCTCCATAGTACTACAGGCAGGGTCCGACCCTTGCTAGTATGTTAAATTATGTTTAGATGTTGTTTAAACTAGTGGATTGATTATTGTATGTACACCTGATGAATAGTTTAGGTTGGATTTGATTATGAATTGAAACTGGATATGTAAACATGACTTGGATTATTGACTCTGATTTTACATGTGTTGCATGCTAAGGCGTGCATTCTGAGAATGCCTGGATCCCCGATGAAATGTGTGTGATTATTGAATTGCAGGATAAGTACTCATATTTGGGAAATATCCTAAATATAGAGGAAGCCCTGCCCAAAATTTTGTGGAATTCTTGATGTGTGAGGCTTGCTAGGGAGCGTGCTCTCTAAGCACCGATCACAGCCTAGATTGGGTTGTGACAAAGATGGTATCAGAGCCTAGGTTTCCCTATGTACTATGGAGCAAGTGTCCTTTAGTGGGATCACGATTGTGCAAATAGAAGCCGACCCATTTTCACAAAACATGATACTACCAGAGGCCTTTAGGATTATCCTTCATGTGTCTATCCTTCATGAATTATTCACTTCAAGTGTTTTGTTTTACTTGGTATATCAATTGGTCTTAACCTCGATGAACTCTTTCCTTAGGTGAAATGCCGCCTAGAACTACTTGACCAGTTGCAAGGGCGAAGCCCATGAGGCTTCAGCTGACGCTGACCTGACCAGGCCCCTTCTCCTCCTAAGAGAGGGAGAGGCCGTGGTCGAAGAGGAGGCCATGGAAGACAGGTTAGGCAACCAGTACAGCCTACTCCTAATGAAGAGCCAATCAATTTGGCAACTGAAATGAGAGGGGTTCACCAGACTCTCAATACTCTGGTAGAACTCCTAGCTCATCAAAGGAGGAATGAATCTCAACCTCATGCGAAACCAACCCCACCTATCCGTGAGCCTTGTCATCAACGAGAAGGGAACGAAGTGTCAATCAAATCCTTCCTCAGATTGAATCCGCCAAGTTTTTCCGGAAATCCCTTAACGGATGACCCTCAACAATTTCTTGACCGCACCAACAAGGTCCTTAGAGTCCTTTGATGCCCGAGTGAGAGAGCAGTGGAGCTGGTAGCTTATAATTTGAATGGGATGGCAGAGCAGTGGTATGCCACACTCATGGGAGGCATGGATGCCTCTGGTTTATCTCCCCTCACTTAGGAAGAATTTACTGAGATTTTCATGATGAGATTCCTTCCGGCCAACAAAAGGGAGAAGTATGCTGCTGATTTTGAAAGGCTAAGGCAAACTCCAAGGATGTCTATAGCAGAATATGAAGAACAATTTACCAAATTGTCCCGCTATGCCTATCACCTGGTATCCGATGATACCATGAGAGCTAGGAGGTTTGTCCGCGGATTGCTTGACCCTTTATTCTCCAACCTACTTCCTATGGTTGGGAGGATGTCTTATGCTGAAATTGTGGATGCTGTTTATGGTCTCGAGATCGGAAGGGAGGAGCGGAGAGCAGCTAAGGAGGCAGGAAAGAAGCAGAAAATAAAAGGGAATTTTTCTGGAGGATCTAGTTTTGGGGGAGCTCAGAATTTCCAGGGCCGACGTCAGGCACTCTCAGGAAGGGCTACTTCTTCAGGGCCTGTTCTTATGAGTTTTTTGGGTGCAGGGTCCCAGGCTGGCAGTGTATCTCAGCCTAGCATGCAAGGAATGAGGCAGTCAGCTTACTCTAGGCCTCCATGTCAGTCTTGTGGGAATTACCACTCAGGACAGTGTTATAGGGCCACTAGAGCTTGTTTTGGATGTGGCCTGATAGGACATCTCAAGAAGGATTGTCCCTATTCGAAAGGGGCTTTTGATCCGAGCTTTGTACGTCCTGCCGTGCCAGCACCGTCTTACTCAGCTTTACCTCCGGGAGCTTTTCATGGACCCTCTGGAAGGGGTTCAAGTAGGGGAGCAGGTGGCAGAGGTTCTGGTGGTAGAGGGGTAGGCAGAGGCCAGCCCAGAGTCTTCGCCCTGACAAGGCAAGATACCCAGGCTTCGAATGCAGTAGTGGCAGGTACCTTGCATGTTAATTCTTTTGAGGCATATGTGTTGTTTGATCCAGGCTTCACCCACTCCTATGTATCCCCATACTTTGCTTCTCGTTTCAATCAGCAACCGGTATTGTTGGATCACCCTTTTTGGGTTGGAACCCCCATAGGAGAATCCTTAATGGTTCAATTAATGTTTCCCTCCTGTATGGTTAGTATCAAGGGAGTGAATAATCTGGCCAACTTATTATTATTGGAGATGATGGACTTCGACGTCATCCTAGGTATGGACTGGTTGTCCTCATGCCATGCCTCGGTGGATTGCCATTCTAAGGCAGTGAAATTTGAGATACCCGACAGTTCATCTTTTATATTGTGGGGAGATAGCAGCTTAACCCCCACTCACCTAATTTCTTCTATGTCGGCGATGCGATTAATGGATAAAGGGAACGAAGGCTATCTCGCGGTGGTTCACGACGTAGAAATGGAGGTGCCTAGTCTTGATCAAGTCCATGTGGTAAGGGAATTTCCATATGTGTTTCCTGAGAAACTACCAGGCATGCCTCCAGATAGGGAGATTGAATTTTGTATTGATTTGACTCCGGATGTTTAGCCCGTTTCTATTCCTCCTTACCATATGGCTCTAGCAGAACTTCGAGAGTTGAAAGTTCAGTTGCAAGACATGCTGGAAAAGGGCATTATTCGTCCTAGCACGTCCCCATGGGGTGCTCCTGTGCTCTTCATGAAGAAGAAGGATGGCTCCATGTGGTTATGTGTGGACTATAGACAACTCAATCGGTTGACAATTCGTAATAAATAACCCTTACCCAGGATTGATGACTTGTTTGACTAACTTCAAGGAGCATCGTGCTTTTCAAAAATTGATCTTCGATCCGGTTACCATCAGTTAAGAATTCGGGAGGAAGATATTCCTAAGACTGCTTTTCGAACCCGTTATGGACATTACGAGTTCTTAGTAATGTCTTTTAGATTAACCAACGCCCCAGCTGCTTTCATGGATTTGATGAACAGAGTGTTTAGACCATTCCTGGATCACTTTGTGATCGTCTTTATTGATGATATCTTGGTTTACTCAAGGAGTGAGGAAGAGCATGAATGCCATTTGCAGATCGTTCTGCAAACTCTAAGGGATCACCAACTCTATGCAAAATTTTCCAAATGTGAGTTTTGGTTGGATCAAGTTACCTTTTTGGGTCACGTGGTATCAAAAGAAGGAATCATGGTGGATCCTAAGAAGATAGAAGCTATCCAAAAATGGCCACGGCCGACAACCGTGACTGAAATTTGGAGTTTCTTAGGATTGGCAGGCTATTATCGAAGATTTGTAAAAGACTTTTCTAAGATCTCGACTTCTTTGACTAAGCTCACGCAAAAGGGTGTGCCTTTTCAATGGTCTGACGATTGTGAAGAAAGCTTCCAAAGGCTTAAAAATTGTCTTACTACACTTTTTGTCTTTGGTTTGCCTTCAGGATCGGGAGGGTATTCTGTCTATTGTGATGCTTCCAGGGTAGGACTCGGATATGTTCTTATGCAACATGGACGAGTCATTGCTTATGCTTCAAGGCAATTGAAAAAACATGAGCAGAATTACCCCACCCATGATTTGGAAATGGCAGTCATAGTGTTTTCACTAAAGATTTGGAGACATTATCTTTATGGGGAATCGTGTGAGATCTACACCAATCATAAGAGTCTGAAGTATATTTTCCAACAAAAGAATTTAAACTTGAGGTAACGTAGGTGGATGGAATTGCTTAAGGACTATGATTGCACTATTCTATATCATCCAAGCAAGGCAAACATAGTGGCCGATGCACTGAGCAGGAAATCCATGGGTAGTCTTGCCCACATAGCACCGGTGAGAAGACCCATAGTGGAAGAGATCCACAGGTTAGAATCTGAGGGTATTCACTTTGAACTTGGAGATTTCGGGCTACTTTTGGCCCATGTTTGGGTGCGATCTTCCTTGATTGAGCAAATCAAAACTGCCCAGTATGAGGATACTCAATTATGTAAATTACGGAATGAAGTTTGCAATGGGAAGAAGCCTGAGTTCTCCCTTGATCAGGTAGGAGCTTTGAGATGCGAAAATCACCTGTGTGTGCCACATGTAGGCAATTTGAGGAGGACTCTTTTGGAGGAAGCCCACAATTCCGGATATACGATTCATCCGGGTTCCACTAAAATGTATCAAGATTTGAAACAATTGTTTTGGTGGAAGGCATGAAGAGGGATATAGGGGACTTTGTATCACGGTGTATGTCAGCAAGTCAAAGCTGAACATCAAAGACCTGCCAGATTGTTGCAACAGGTTGAAATACCTGAGTGGAAATGGGAGAGTATTACCGTGGATTTTGTGACTGGGTTGCCTCGGAGCTTTGGGGGTTTTGCCTTTGTTTGGGTGATAGTTGACAGATTAACCAAGTCGGCTCATTTCCTCCCAGTCAAGACTACCTACAAGGCTTCCCGTTATGCTAAACTTTATGTTGATGGGATTGTTCGACTTCACGGAGTTCCAATGTCCATTATCTCATACCGTGGACCTCAATTCATGTCTCATTTTTGGAAGGCATTCCAAAAGGCCTTAGGAATCCGACTAGATTTAAGTACGGCATTCCACCCTCAAATGGATGGGCAATCTGAAAGAACAATTCAAATCCTTGAAGATATGTTGAGGTCCTGTATTTTAGATTTTGGCGAGAATTGGGATAGTTACATGCCCCTGGTTGAATTCTCTTACAACAATAGTTATCAGGCCAGTATCCAGATGGCACCATTTCGAAGCTTTGTACGAAAGATGCTGTAGGTCTCCCATTGGATGGTTTGAGGTGGGTGAGGCTAAGATTTTGGGCCAAATCTGGTACAAGACTCCTTAGAGAAGGTTCGATTGATTAGAGAATGATTGTTAACAGCCCAGAGTAGGCAAAAGGCGTATGCTGATCATCGTAGGTGAGACTTGGAATTCTCTGTAGGTGACTTGGTGTTCCTTCGTGTGTCTCATATGAAGGGTGTAATGAGGTTTGGAAGGAAAGGCAAGCTCAGCCCTCGTTACATAGGCCCTTTTGAAATTTTGGATAGAATTGGCCCAGTGGCGTATCATTTGGCCTTACCACCTGGCTTAGCCATGATTCATCCAGTATTTCATGTGTCTATGCTACGGAAGTACCTCCCCGACCTTTCTCATGTGCTCGCTTCGCATACTATCCAGTTAGAGGAAGATCTAACCTATGAAGAAGAGCCTGTAGTTATAATTGATCGTCAAGTGAGGAAATTGCGCTCAAGGGAGGTGACTCTTGTAAAGGCACTCTGGAAGAACCATCCAAGAGAAGAAGCAACTTGGGAGACTGAAGAAGCCATGCAGACCAAATACCCCCACCTATTCGATTGAGGTGATTATTGTTTTGTTTAGAATTCGGGGACAAATTCTTTTTGAGGGGGGGGAGTATGTAACACCCTTAGTGTATTTTCAAATTTTTTTATGTTAAATCATGTTTGATCGATGCGTTTAATCCGTTTATGATGATTTTGGGTGTTGGATGTCTTTTTGGAATCAAGGAACCATGTTTTGTGATGTTGTAATCGACTGTGGTGTCGAATCGACATTCTGGCTTTCTGTGTGTCCTTGAGTTAAAAATTTTCACGTCGTAATCAATTACCAAAAATGACAATCGATTACCAGTTCTGGGTTCGTGATAATCGATTACCAGTTCATCGTGGTAATAGAATATGCGGGGGAAGTTGATATAATATAGCCGACTCATTTATTCTTTATTGATGCATTTGAAATTGAGTATGACAAGTTTTAGTGATTTAAATTTTGAAAATTCTCTCCGGCTAAAACGACATTTATAGGTAACATTATTTTACAGGTTATATATGTATTTTAAAACATTCAAGGTTAAGGCAATGCTTTTTTAATTTCTCATTAATTAAAGATGGTTTTGCACTTCTGGCCGAAACCCGAAAAAAAAAAAGATATTGAAAAAAATTGCTATGTTTCGAAAAAGCAAAATAAATTGAAGCAACTGATCAACTGCTTAAGGAGAAATTCAACATAAATAAGATAGAAATAATAGAAAAAATAATAAGTTATAACTAACCAATTAATACTAATAAGAGAAAACAAAGTTTATTAAATATTAAAGTAAGAAATTATATGGACTTCGTTACATCAAATAAAAAATGTTTTAAAAATATAACTTATGGGTATAATATTATTAAATTATGAAACCTAAAATTTTGAAGGCTTCAAGCAAGAAATTTAGCAACCCTGCCATGAATCAAGTTGTAGAAAATAAATAAATAAATAAATAATGTGGTGTGCTTTATATCTAGAATCTCATAGAAAAACTACATCAATTGTTATCACTATGTTTAGATTTCAACACTATGGGTGTGTTTAATATTCAATAAAAATGGGGAGAGAATTTTCATGAATAATTTCGTGTATAAAATTATATGGGAAGGTCGAAGCTGCAAATTTTACCCTTGAATTTTACCTCGAACCAGATATATCATATATGAAACTCCACGTGTCTCATTTAGAATCACACGTATTGTACTAAGTGTATAGTTAATTTTTTTGGTGATAAGAGTGTATAGTTAATTTTTATTGAAGAACGCCTCTCCTTCATTAAAATGAAGATGGCATGTAGTGTATTTTATGGATATTATCAGTTGTCCTGTAAAATACGCAAAAGTTGAAGATACTTGCCTTGATCAAGGAAAGAATCATTGATGTGGTTTGAACCAAGATTCAAAGTCCTTAGCGATGTTAGTCCATTGAAACTTTGAAGGATGCTGCCATGTAGTTCATTGTATGACAGGTCTAAGGTCTCCAACTTCTCCAACCTTGGAAATCCTTCAAAGATATATAGAGTGCAAAAAGGCGCTTAAACAAGTTTATTTTATTTTGTAATTAGCATTGCAAATGGGAGGAAGTAATTAAATAGAATATGCGGGGGAAGTTGATATAATATAGTCGACTCATTTATTCTTTATTGATGCATTTGAAATTGAGTATGACAAGTTTTAGTGATTTAAATTTTGAAAATTCTCTCCGGCTAAAACGACATTTACCGGTAACATTATTCTACAGGTAATATATGTATTTTAAAACATTCAAGGTTAAGGCAATGCTTTTTTAATTTCTCATTAATTAAAGATGGTTTTGCACTTCTGGCCGAAACCCAAAAAAAAAAATTAAAAAAAATTGCTATGTTTCGAAAAAGCAAAATAAATTGAAGCAACTGATCAACTGCTTAAGGAGAAATTCAACATAAATAAGATAGAAATAATAGAAAAAATAATCAGTTATAACTAACCAATTAATACTAATAAGAGAAAACAAAGTTTATTAAATATTAAAGTAAGAAATTATATGGACTTCGTTACATCAAATAAAAAATGTTTTAAAAATATAACTTATGGGTACAATATTATTAAATTATGAAACCTAAAATTTTGAAGGCTTCAAGCAAGAAATTTAGCAACCCTGCCATGAATCAAGTTGTAGAAAATAAATAAATAAATAAATAAATAATGTGGTATGCTTTATATCTAGAATCTCATAGAAAAATTACATCATTTGTTATCGCTATGTTTAGATTTCAACACTATGGGTGTGTTTAGTATTCAATAAAAATGGGGAGAGAATTTTCATAGAATAATTTCGTGTATAAAATTATATGGGAAGGCCGAAGCTGCAAATTATATCCTTGAATTTTATCTCGAACCAGATATATCATATATGAAACTCCACGTGTCTCATTTAGAATCAGACGTATTGTACTAAGGGTATAGTTAATTTTTTTGGTGCTAAGAGTGTATAGTTAATTTTTATTAAAGAACGCCTCTGCTTCATCAAAATGAAGATGGCATGTAGTGTATTTTATGGATATTATCAGTTGTCCTATAAAATACGCAAAAGTTGAAGATACTTGCCTTGATCAAGGAAAGAATCATTGATGTAGTTTGCACCAAGATTCAAAGTCCTTAGCGATGTTAGTCCGTTGAAACTTTGAAGGATGCTGCCATGTAGTTCATTGTATGACAGGTCTAAGGTCTCCAACTTCTTCAACCTTGGAAATCCTTCAAAGATATATAGAGTGCAAAAAGGCGCTTAAACAAGTTTATTTTATTTTGTAATTAGCATTGTAAATGGGTGGAAGTAATTAAATAGAATATGCGGGGGAAGTTGATATAATATAGCCGACTCATTTATTCTTTATTGATGCATTTGAAATTGAGTATGACAAGTTTTTGTGATTTAAATTTTGAAAATTCTCTCCGGCTAAAACGACATTTACCGGTAACATTATTCTACAGGTAATATATGTATTTTAAAACATTCAAGGTTAAGGCAATGCTTTTTTAATTTCTCATTAATTAAAGATGGTTTTGCACTTTCGGCCGAAACCCCAAAAAAAAAAAAGATATTAAAAAAAATTGCTATGTTTCGGAAAGGCAAAATAAATTGAAGCAACTGATCAACTGCTTAAGGAGAAATTCAACATAAATAAGATAGAAATAATAGAAAAAATAATAAGTTATAACTAACTAATTAATACTAATAAGAGAAAACAAAGTTTATTAAATATTAAAGTAAGAAATTATGTGGACTTCGTTATATCAAATAAAAAATGTTTTAAAAATATATCTTATGGGTATAATATTATTAAATTATGAAATCTAAAATTTTGAAGGCTTCAAACAAGAAATTTAGCAACCCTGCCATGAATCAAGTTGTAGAAAATAAATTAATAAATAAATAAATAATGTGGTGTGCTTTATATCTAGAATCTCATAGAAAAATTACATCATTTGTTATCACTATGTTTAGATTTCAACACTATGGGTGTGTTTAGTATTCAATAAAAATGGGGAGAGAATTTTCATAGAATAATTTCGTGTATAAAATTATATGGGAAGGCCGAAGCTGCAAATTTTACCCTTGAATTTTACCTCGAACCAGATATATCATATATGAAACTCCACGTGTCTCGTTTAGAATCACACGTATTGTACTAAGTGTATAGTTAATTTTTTTGGTGATAAGAGTGTATAGTTAATTTTTATTGAAGAACGCCTCTGCTTCATCAAAATGAAGATGGCATGTAGTGTATTTTATGGATATTATCGGTTGTCCTCTAAAATACGCAAAAGTTGAAGATACTTGCTTTGATCAAGGAAAGAATCATTGATGTGGTTTGAAGCAAGATTCAAAGTCCGTAGCGATGTTAGTCCATTGAAACTTTGAAGGATGCTGCCATGTAGTTCATTGTATGACAAGTCTAAGGTCTCCAACTTCTCCAACCTTGGAAATCCTTCAAAGATATATAGAATGCAAAAAGGCGCTTAAACAAGTTTATTTTATTTTGTAATTAGCATTGCAAATGGGAGGAAGTAATTAAATACAATTGGTGGGGCAAAGGAATAAGTTACCTTCATTGTTAATCCAACTTTCAAAATAGTTTGGAGACAAGTTGAGGCTGAGCAGCTCTTCAAACGGACGAAACAAAGAAACGTTGAACATCCAACTTGTCCCAGAGTAGTTTGTTAATGTGCCGAGGGATAGATCTGTAACGTGTCCTGATGAGATATTAGAGCATTTGACTCGTTCCCAAGCGCAACAATTGCTTGCTCTATCTTCAACCCATGATCTTAGTTCACTCTTTGCATACTGCCCAAGTGGTACAAAGTATGCTTTGATCTCGAGCAGGCCTATTCTCTCCTTCTCTAAGCAGCCATTACATGCTTGCATTCGAAGTGCAACAAAACAGAGAATGGCACTTAGACTGAAAGACAGCCTCATTTTTATGTGTTCAACTTCAAATCCTTTCCTTCACTTCTACGGTTATAAATAGATAATATATGATATGGTATTGATCTTAGATTAGTGGCTCCTTCAACTTCACCGACGGCTTTCAATACATACTTTTCTTATGCAAAGAACTGTGTGCAAGGACAAATTGGAAAGACTTTTGAGTTGACTTGAGAAAAAGAAGTTTCGCAGCAAGGTTATTGCTTTTCAGCAGGATTGGACTAATGAGACAATTCAGAAAAAATCAAAATATAAGTCAAAGTCCAGAATTTATTATGGAGCGCCAATATTCCACACAATAATTGCTGTTTAGAGAAAGTTGTTCATATCGTAATAGTATTAACACTTAACGAGACACGTAGGAAGCTTTTTTCTGGGAAATTAAGATGGAGCAGTGGGCCCTCATAGATGAACTATTTATTTTGCTCTCTCAAAGGGTGTATAGAAACTAGGTGCGTGCTTGTTCTCGCATTGCGAGCAACTAACGCATGTTGACATGTCTTGAATGCTAAAGCAAACATATTTGAGTTTTTTATTTTTATTGATTTTGAGCTTCAACCGCTGTTTATGGAGAAGAGAAAGGATGTTTTGATATAATCTATCCCATATTTTGAATTGACATACCGCTTATTTATTATTGGATAGGTATATGGCCCCTATTTAAATTGAGTATCCCGTCTATCTAATAATAAATAAATAATATATCAATTCAAAATATAAGATAAATTATATATAAATAATACATCTATATGGAAGCAACTTCTTCTTATCATTCTGTTCGAATTCATCCAATTGAGTATTGATGGGACAAGTTAAAAGATCTCACTGCCCTTACTTTTCATTATTATTTTCTGCGTCTTGACAGACCCATCTCTCACCCATCATAAGTTAGTTTTATTTTGAATAATTTATGAAAATTTTTTATCTTGATTGTGCCAGAAAAGTAATTTTATTATAAAAAATTATTCAGATATCTCAAAAGCAATTTTATTCTTATAATTTTATTTATAATATCTTTAAAATAATATTTATGTATTTTTTGTTATAATAATATTAATTAGTTTATTCAAATATCTTAAAAATAAAAATGAAATAAAAAGGTGATATTAAAAATATAATATAAAATTTATATTATTTTAATAATTATACATTTAAAAGTAATTTATAATATTTACATAATATCTTAAAATAGCATTCATTTATTTTCTTTAAAACAATATTAATATAATTTATTTAAATATCTTAAAAATAAAAATAAAATAAAAAGTAATATTATAAGAATAATATTAAATTTATATTTTTTTCAGTAATTATACATTTAAAAGTGATTTTAATTAATATTATCCAAACAACAATCATTCTATTATAATCACTTTTGAAATGAAAGTATTCAAATATAGATCATGTTGAAATCAACCCATTTTTACTCAAAATCAATTTTGGTAGAATCAAAGTAATACAAATCCCAATTTATAAACACTGTTGCAAACACACACTAGAAATTGATAAAGTCTTATGATTATAGACTATTCCAAATCTTCCTGACATCTCAAATCTCAGCTTCTATCAATCTCAATTATTTTTGTTTTTTATCTTCTTCGCTAACACGTGCATGGAAGCAAGAAGAAAATTTCTTCTCGTTCCGTAAATGCACCGGAAGAAACAACCCCTCCGCTTGACTTATTGCAAAGCCAAAAGTGATTTATGCGCGTCCTAATTAATGTGAATGATGGAAAGTATTTTGTCTTTCTCATTACTATCGCAATACGAATGCGACCTATGAAGCCATACTGCCCAAAGTGCAGTGGAACGCTTTACATAATAGACTCCACTGAAGGACATGAATCACTGGATAGTGCTGCTGAATTTATTTGCTGCAAATTTTCTCCATTAAAAATCGGTTATAATCCATTTCTATTTTCCTTTTATCATTTTTGCGAAATTTTTTTTCAAAGCATCTTTAAAAATGATTGTGGCAGCAAAAAACAAGAAGATTGGAGTCACATTTTTATTTAAAGGAAAAACATTAGTATTCGCAGTTCTAATCAGTTTTCCTAGCATGTAGGTGGGTGTTAACATGATCCAACAATTGTTTGAGACTTTCAAATAGTCCTTCCAAATAATTACAAAATTGACACCCCCTCTATATCTTTAAAATCGCATTTGAAGTTCTTTACTAGTTTATTTGCAAATAGAATCAAGTTTTGTTGATTGGCCCCTCCAATGAAGCAATCTTTGTGCAATCCCAGTTGTTATTTGGGCAACTTTTGTCATTTTAATGTGGAATGTGGTGAGCCCAAAACTCTGGCATTGGGTGCAAAGACCTTTGAAAGCAAGTCTACTGTGTGGGATCCGAGAAACTTTGCAAGTTGATCATTGTTCTTTTACAATTTTACTATAGTTAGTGCATTACAACCATTGAAGAAGGTATTGGACTTCCCTCAGATTTGGGTGAAATGGTGATCTGTTTGTTCCTCAACAACACCCATAGAGCAAAGTGGATTGCCAATAAGAGAAAAGTAGCGGCAGATAGGTCATTGATGGATTATAATTTCTTTTATTTTTGATCTGTTCAAGAATCAAGAATAAATTTTTTTCTTCACTTTCTTGATCCGTTCTCTGTAGTTGTACCACAATCATAAATAGATGAAACAATGCAAATAGGCTCAAGAAAACAATCATAAAAAGATAAAATAAAGCAAATTGGCTCAAAAATACACCCCAAAAAAAAAAAAAAATACACCATAGGGTTCCTGGGTGGAGCCACTATTGTTGGGTTGACAGTGTTTCAATCATGCCTACTAGTATCATCACTTTATACTCCCACCAAGGGTTCCAAGGTTGCCATTTCTTGATCTAGGTGCAAGCTATTCATCTCAAATCGGTATTGCTACAAGCTTTTCAACTCAAATCAGAACTATTACAATTCTACGCCCTCCCACAAAATCAAAGGGGGAAGATCTTCGAACTAAACACATAATAATCGATCAATAAATACAATATACTAATCTTGGAAGTCAAATTTGGGGTTAGGGTTTTCTATATGGTGGCTGCTGTAAATCTCATCCTTCTTCTCCAGTCGACATATAAAAAGGGGTCATTAGCAAAAATAAGGAGTTGTTGTACTCTATGCTAATTTTCAAACAAAATAACATGGGTTCCATATCATCCGTCCCATCTCACTTAAACTCTATCTAACAGCCAAGAAGTGCAAACCATCCAATGATATGAGACATAGGTCGAATCACGTTATCCCGCAGCTAGTATGTCTCTTTTCTTTAGGTTGCTAGTGTTAGTTTATAGTAGATTCTTTGCTTAGACCATGTTCCTTGCTTTGGCCATGGTGTTTATGCATTGTCTGTATTCCTATGACCTTACTTTAGAATGCTTTGAAGCAGTCTTCTAATTGGCTTGAAATAATTGCACTATAAACCATTTCAAATAATGGGATCAATTCGGGTAAATCAAAATATAGTTTATATTTTAAAAAGTCTCTACAAGATATACGTTGGTTGTTTGTTTTGATCTTAATTAAGGCAATCATGAAACAGTCTTCAAGTTGGGATGGCACTTCCGATTGTGAAGATTTGCCAGAAAAAATAACAGAAAAATGACGTTAGAGGGGAGGGCCCTCAACGATGAGATTTGTCAGTAGAGTGACAATGGCAAATACTAAATCGGTTCTTTTTTCATTTTCTTTTTTCTTTCGATCAACAAGCCAGTTCTTTCTCTCTCTTTCTCTCTTTTTGGGGTCAGGGGAGAGGGGAAGAGATGCGGTTCAGTAATCCAACCCATGTATGGTTCCATAAGGCTTCATCAGATTATCACCACGCCTCAGACCTTAACCACTAAACAACAACAACAACAAACCAGTTCTTCTTTATTTTGTTTTTTGGTAAACAAAAAAGACCAGTTAAAGAATATCTAGCAGTTATCCAGAGTGGAGTACAGACCCATCAGCCCATACACCACGGCAATGCCCCGCAGGTCCAAAACCACAATAAAGAGCGCATGTTGACGTGAAGAATATCTACGATTAAAATATTTTATTTCACTAACTCTATACGAGCATTGGCATAATTATTGAAATCTTCTTGTGTTTATCAATTACAAAACATTAAAGCCATACATTTCAGTTGACTAAGGCTCTGTTTGGATAATAATATTTATGATTTTTTCAATTTATTAAAAATTAAAAGTTATATTTTTAATTTATTTAATTATATAATTTATTATTTTTAAAATATTATTTTTAATATTTTTTTGAAAATTAAAATATTTAACTTAAAAAATATTTAGTTTGTTAAAAAATTATTTCTATATAAGAGTTTAAATAAGTTATTTATCTAAATGTACCCTTAGTTTAGGAAGTAACCACAATCGACTTCTTCGGGCAACCAGCTTAAAGTTGGCAAAACCGGTAACTTTTTTGCTAGTAACCAAGGTGTTAATGTCATACGTGTCTTCATAGGTATAGATGGATTCTAAATCATAGAATATCTATATCAGATAGATAAATAGAATATATGTTAGAAAACAAAATTCCTAGATCTATGCTCAGTTGATTATTAGGGCTGTGTTTGTTTGTTTTTTTTTTTTTGATAAAAAATAATTTTTTAATTATTTAAAAAAATTACTTTTTATAAAAGTTATTAATTTTAACTTTTATTTAAAAATTAAAAATAATTTTTCCCAACTTTTGAGTAAATAGCTTTTATAAAAATAATTTTTTAATAAAAAGTTATGATTGATGAAAATAAGCTGAGCCAAACTCATCCTAAATCTCACAAAAAAAAAAAAAGGAAAAGAAAAAAGTAGTAAATCAGTCGAAAAGCATAGAAGTGCTAGTCAGATGTCTACAACCGATTTTTCTTTGTTTTAAACTCAAATTTAAATGCAACTTAATTATATATCTTACTAAATCCTTCACTGCAGTTTTGGATATCACACTTCAGTCTTCTTCACAAGAACACGGTTTCTGGAGAATAGAGATTACCGGTACTTCTTGTGGGGAATATGAAATCTATTATTCATAGGGAGTTTGTCACAATTTAATGTCTATTGTCACTCCCTTTTTAATGAGTTTTAATATAATTAACATAAAATATCATTTCTTTCCTCTTTCATAATCAAATTAATAATTTATTGTTATTTTAACATTTTGCAAACTCATTCTTATCAATATTTTTAAATAAATCTTCTTTTAATAATCATAATTTGTGTTTCTATATTTTTTATTTTGTGAAAAAATTTTCATAATAATTTTATATAAATTTTATTAAATGATAATTTATTTAATTTTAAAATGTTTAATATTGATTTTTTTTTTTTACTTTTGTATGATCACTAAATATTATAGAGTAAATAATCTTTTTAATTCTAATATTTTGAAATTGACATCAATTTGGTTCTAAAATATTTTTACATCAATTTAGTCATAATACTTTAAATTTTGACATCAATTTAGTTTTAATACTTTAAATTTTGACATCCATTTAGTTTTAATACTTTAAATTTTGACATCGATTAAATCCTAACAAATTTTTTCTAAAATCAAATTTTTTATCAAATCATTAGTATAAGACTAAATTAATATTAAAATTCAAAAATATTACGATTAAATTGGTGTCAAAAATTATTTTAAGATAAAATTGATGTTAACTTTAAAGTATTAGGTTTCAAAAGGATATTTACTCAATATTATAAGTACTTATAATTAAATTATTTTATATATATATATGAAATTACTTAATAAAATTTTTATAATGTAACAATTATCTACAGAACATAATATTAAATATCTTAGATAAAAAAAACAATAAAAAAGTAAACAAATAAATTGTAATATACAACATGCATATCCAAAAAAATTTTCATCTTTGTTTATATAATTTAATCTAGTATTAAATAAATATATTTTATTAGCATTTGTTATGTCAATTTGTCAATGTTTATTATAGTTTTTTTTTTTTTTTTATTATCAAAAATTAAGGTAACATAATACATTAAATTAGTTATTTACTTGATAATTATATATATTGTTAGGATAAATATTTTATATTAACATTTAATGATATATTTTCGCTAAGGTGTTTCAACAATATATACTCTCGTTAAATAAAATGGCAAAATATTATCGCATGATAGTACAATATATTAATTAAATTTTAAAATTATTATTAAGAATTATTCTATTTACTCCAAAATTTATTATTTGTAACAAGAATTTACTTAACTTATTTTTATTTCGTATCATATCTATAGAATATTAAAACAAAAAAGTATGAAAATACTATTATGCTTAAAGAAATGTGAAGTAAAAAATTTCATTCAATTTAGAAACTATTTTTAAGATTAAGCGAATCAATTTGTTACATAGTTATTTTTTTTTTCTTTATGCAAAAATATGAATTTAATATGTTCTATGAAAAAAATGGGTAAAAAATTCAAAGTTTTTCATAAAATAAAATGTTATAGAAAAAATTTGAAGAAAAACATTAATAATATTAAGTATTAATAAAACTAGAGATAATAATAGAGTATTTAGTTTGATTATAAAATAGAAAGAAGGACATTTTAAGATAATTAAACAAAAGCTTATTGAATGCCAATGCGACTGCGACCTATAAACCCTTACTGCCCTAAACAAGTGTAATAGAATTCTTTACATAATAGACTACACTGAACGACCTGAATCACTTGATCATGTCGCTGGATTTATTCACTGCAAATTTTCTCAATTAAAAATCGGGATGTAATCCATTTCTATTTTCATTTTATTGTTTTTTGAATTTTTTTTTCATAGCATCTTTTTTAGACGATTGTGGCAGCAAACAAAAAAAAGCAGATTTAAGTCACAATTTTATTTAAAAGGCGAAAAATAGTGTTTATAATTCTGTCGGTTCACCAAGTAGGACGTATGTTTACTTTCGGCTGCCAGTAGATTCTTTGTTTAGTCCATGTTCCTGGTTTGCGCGTCCTCCCCGTTCCAAGGTTCTAAATATTGCATCGGATATTGAATTGGATAAGCTATTGATTCAAAGGTTTAATGGTTTAATTAGTTCCATCACAGATTCAATCGGAATATATATATATATATATATATATATATATATATATATATATATATATATGATTAATAATATGTTATGAGATAAATAAAAATAATTAAAAAATTTTAATATAATAAAAATAATTTTAGAAATCAAAATCACTATATTAATAGCATGTTTGATTCTACTTTTATAAAATTGATTCTAGAGAGAATTGATTTGAATAGAATTGATTTTGAGGTAAAGTGATTTATGTTTGGTAGTCCCTCTAAAAGTGATTCTAACAGAAAGTAAAAAATTCTCACTTCTCCCAGAATCAATTCTAGGGATTGGAATTGATTCTGACAATGGAAAACCAAACATGATCATAAGCCTCTAGAATTGATTCTGAGGGCCTAGAATTGATTTTGGTTGGGCTCCCAAATATGATATAAGTCATATTAATATAACTAATACAAGTAAAATATTAAATCTCATATTTCTTAGATTTTAAATTTTTTATTCTTAAAGTTACTATAAAGTATTTAAGAAGTTCGATACTGCTTAGAATAAAAGCTTTTTACTCTTAAGACTTCTATAAATAGTATCTATGTATTATTTTTTTCTTATATTTAATATATTTATTATCTTTAAGGTCTTTTATAAAAGGTAAGTGATGTAGTAATTTTTGATTTGGCCAACCAAAATGTATTTTTGGCTTTTTTCATCGTAATGAAGTAATTAATTTAACTGTTGATAATCAAAAAAATATTTTTTTACTTCTTTTTAAAAAAAAAATCGGTCAACCCGTAAAACTGGTCTGGTTTGACTGATTTAGCCGGTTCAATACTGGTTTTTGGATGGAGCAATTCTTTAGATGTAGCCGGACTAGATACTTGGTTGATTCCTAGTTCAATCAGTCAGTCCGGTCCGGTCAAATTTTCATAACAATGCTCCATTCCCTTGACCTTACTTTAAAATGCTTTGAAACAGTCCTCTAATTGGCTTTAAATAATTGCACTATAAGACATTTCAAATAATGGCATCAACTTAGGTAAATCAAAATATAGTAAATATTTTAAACAGTCTCTCCAAAATATATGTGGATTATTTGTTCTAATCTTAATTAAGGTAATCATCATGAAACAGTCTTCAAGTTGGGATGGCACTTCAGATTGTGAACAATGCTTTGGATGACTTTTCAGAAGAGCATAGGGAAATCAAGTTAGAGGAGAGGGCCCTCGACACAGGAGAGTGACAATGACAAATACCAAACAAGTTCTAAACATTCAAATCTAGCAATTATCCAAAGCGGAGAACAGGTCCATCAACGTGTACTGTAGGGCAGTGCCCCACAAGTCCACCTCACAATAAAGAGCACATGTTGACGTGAAGAATATCTAGGATTAAAATATTTTATTTCATTATGCAGTTATCTACACAAGCGTTGACATAATTATTGAAAGCTTCTTGTTTATCAATTACAAAACAATAACCAATACATTGTCACAAACAACATACATTTCACTTGACGAAGTTCAGGAAGGAACGCATGTACACTTTCACAATCGACTTCTTTGGGCAACGGCCTTAAAGCTGGCAAAACTAGTAACCTCGCTACAAGTGTTTTAAATTGCGGTTGCGGCTGCGGTCGCAGTTGTGGTTGTTGCGATTACGAGTATTGCGACTATCGCGATGCGTATTGCGGCCGTTGCGGTGTGATTTCTTTTTAAGTTTGTCATTTGAAATTAAACTCATTACGGTCTGATGCGGCCCGTTGCAGCTCTCATGCGACCTGTTGCGGCTCTGATGCGACCTGTTGCGGCTTCGATGCGGTTACATTGTGGTCAATTTACGTGAACGAGCGAAACACCGCAATTGCGGTGTGATGCGGTTGCGGAGGTAGCCGCAACCGCAATATTAAGGCCGCATCACGTGATGCGGTCCGTAATTTAAAACAATGCTCCCTACCATTAACCTAGGTCTTGATGTCATATGTGCCTTCCTAGGTATAGATAGGTTCCAAATCACAGAATGCCTGCATCAGATGAAAAGAAGATAAACTAAATAATGTTGCGAAACAAAATCACCCGATCTAGGCTAAGTTAATAGCTAAATCTCAAAAAAAAAAAAAAAAAAAAAAGTAGTCAATCAGTCGCAAAGCATAGAAGTGCTACTCATATGTCTACAACCTGATTTTTTTTTTTTAAATTCAAATTTTAGTTTAACTTAATTATATAGCTTACTAAAGCCTTCACTTCCGAATGCAGTCAAGACCATTTGATCATTATAGTTGTCCCTCAAAATCCCGTCTATTGCAATAGACTTCATGACTAACAATCTCTACTCAGCAATGTACCACTAAATTTCACATCTTTTAATCATTCATGAGATTGGAACGGAGTTTCAAGTTTCAACAAAAGGAATTTTAAATTAGGAATTCAGCATACCTTTGCTACAAGAAAATCAGCCAATATCCCACTGCCACCAAGCAATTGTCGCCTAAGAGCGCATGTTTCTCTGGCTGTCAAGGGGATCTACAACTGAAATGTTATGACAATATTCATTAACAGGCATCTATCATAATAAATAATAACAATAAGTCGGTATTACTAGGTTTTGTTTATTAGAAAGAGGGGCACGTATTTTCAAGTGTGGCATAACTGAAGAAACTACCTTCCTCACCTTGCGTGACCTGGAGTCATTTTACCCTTTCATACCATTTTTAGAGGTGCCAACCGACAGGAATCATGGTTTGAATATTACTGACCATCTAAACAAGGTTCTATTGGTTTATCTAGAAAGCTGAAAATTATAATTAATAACATTATAATTAAGCAATGCTTATGACACATATCAAAGATGCCCATTGATAGACCAATAGGTAATGCATTAAATTGAAGACATCATTCCAATGATGTTCCTCAGAGGTGATTTATCTTTCCCTTCAGCTTTTAGAGAAGAACCAAGTAAGTAGAAGGGTCGATGAGTAAGCCAATTGATCTGGAAGCAGGTAAGTTGACTGGAATCCATTCTTTAAATGAATAAAATTTCCTATTAAAACATACTTGTTCATTTCTCCTTTGAAAGTGAAGAAATTTGCCATTAGCATTTTGTTCATATATAATTGAATTGTGCTTTCATTTTCTGACACATTTTATAGGGTCGTGAAATCCTTTTTTAGGCCGTTCGTTAATAGTTTAGGCTTTAAGATGAAAAATTTTGCGATACTCTATAATAATTGATGGTATTTTCAAAGCTTTATTATTTCCAACCATAGTTCTATGGGATGATCTATCATACACCAAATGTTGCTTGTACTTGCCAACCACAACAAACAATTGAATAAACATATTTAATTTTGATCCATTCATATTGTTATATTAGCAAATATATTTGATTCTCATATCACAATTCATATATATTAGTATATGATATGATTAGATGATGGTGTAAAAGCCTTTACACTGATTAAAAAAAAAAAAAAACTTCATGTGGCTGAAGTTGCTCAGAATATGATCTTAGATCTCTTTGCTTTGAGCTATTTCTGAGGGCCTCTGCTTTATGCCTATCGAACAACCAAGATGATACCATTGGATTAAAATGACTTCTCATGGTTGAGAGAACAGAAAAGCAATAATCATCATAGGTTCACATATTCCTCACAAGAAAAATGTTCCAATTATGGTGAATTTATCCCACCTAGTAGGACAAAGTTCAGTTGTTGTTCTTCTATGGTGAATTTAGCTTAACTTAATACATGTCAAGAGAACATTTTTGTAGTCACGTTTCTATTGATATCCATCTTGACACTATTTAATTTTGATCTATCTTCAAGGAGTCAAAATAAGTCTCTTTTGAATCATTTCTTTAAATGCATTTAACTTTGGAATAGAAAAATAAAAGATGACCTGTTGATACTATTCATTGCACTTATCATTAAAAAATTTGTTAACATTTTAGCTATCCCTTTTTTCATTTGTATTTCAGGCTAACCCTTAATTTTCCCGGAATAGACATCTATTGGAGGAGGTTATTGAGTTGAAGGTTAAATAATCCTGTTTGTTGAAGTATGAAGAATGGATGTTTTAGTTTCACTAAATTCAAGAAGTGCTTTTAAAGTCTTGATGACCTTCATAGGGTCACTTTTAGTATCATCATGAGGTTTGTCCCGTTAATAGTTCATCATCCCCGTAGTACAAGAGAATATCTTAAAGTTCAAACTAACCAAGCCCCCCAAAACACCCCCAAGGAAGAAAGTTTGTAGGCACGCACGTGCGTTTGCTGTCCAGTTTAATTTTAATTCAAGAAAATGGTGAAAATGAAGTACAATTTTACTTTAAGGTCTGGATTATGTTATCCCCTAACTGGTTTTAAGCTTCCAACTTTCCAACCAGTAGAGCCAAAAGTTAAAGGACTCACGTGCTACATTAACATTAGCTTCAAGGAGGTGGATACAGCGTCTAGGTAGGAGGTACAATGCCCCAAATATGCTCTCTTCTTGCAATAATAACAATATTAATGGCAACATCATGACATAGGAACAACAATGTAGAGAAGGGGAGCAAACCTCGAAGATGACACTGCCAAATGCCAATTTCATTGAAACTGAACAGTTGCTGGAGATTGAAAAATTCAGGTCCTCGTTATTGCAGATCATATGCATGAATTAAGTATTACCTTGTAGTGATTCCGTTAAATAATTTCTTCTTACAGCAGCTGCATGGATGATCAAGTACTACTTTCTGAAACAAATTCATTATATTAGGACGCTTCTGAGAAATTATTAATGTGCATGCTGAAGCTCTGAGTGCTGTATTATTTTGGAGTTTCGGAATTTGAAGAATTATTTTCTGCAACAAATCATACATTCATTCGGTCATTGATGTGTATAGATACAATTATCGTTCTTATGCATGCGTGAACTTCTTGAAATTTTCCGAATTGTAGGAACAAGAATAGTTGAACACATGCTTGTTTCTTTACTTCTCCTTAAATTGTTGTTGAAGTTAAATCTGTTTGTTGTTACTTTTAATTCCATATTGATACTTTGTAGCTAGACATATCTCATCTTGTCTAACTACTTTCTCACTTTCAGAGCTGATAATGTTATCATTAGAAAGGACAGAAGTAACCATCCCAAATTTCCCAAAAAATAATCTTTGGTATAATATCATCTCATTACTGTTAATCACAACCTTTTTCTTTCCCTTGATCCTTATTTTCAGTCAGCACAGAGAATCTTATGGAGATTTCTATTGTGAAGTATAAAATTGACTTACAAATAGTTCCATAGATCCAAAGTAGCTAAATACCAGAAAAGTGCTTTGGTTTGACTTAACTGATAAGTTATAAGGCTTCATATCATGAAGAGGATGAGATCTACTCTGAAGTTGTCTTAACGCATACTTCGGTTTGGTTTGGGGGTTCAATGGTTAGTGAACAGGGAAAGCTAGTATTCGGCTTTGCTATTTTATTTTCAGTAAAAACTTCTAAGTAGTTTTGTGTATTTGGAATGTTCCTAATTTTCTTAGTTTCTATTTAGATGTAATTGATCCTTAAGTTTTTATATGTTTTTTAAGCCAGTGAATTTAATGTCATTCAATATTCAACAGTTGAAATTAACCATTATTTTTATTTGCATGCAAAAGGAAGGTAAAGAAATTTAAAAAATAAAATAAAATTGATGGACATTTGATATCCAAAAATTTCATAGAAACCATACCAGTAAATACCAAAATTATTTTTTTCTACCAGTTTGAAATTTGACTCCAATTAACTGTTTTTCATATTCGAACTCTCTTCTTTGGGAGCAGATCGTTGATCTGAGCTACAAAACACACCTAAGCATTATTAGTCACGAGTAAACAGTTCACTTATGTCTCTAGGTTTGCTGCTAGCACTTTAACGGTTCAACTTTGTCATATATATTAATGCAATTATCTTTGTTTTTTTTCCCTTCACTCCTACTTCAGTCAAATATTGTGGAGTGCCATTTCGATGATCATTACAAAGATATGGAGAGGTTGTGGTTGTTGATTCAGCTGATAAAGTACAGCTTACATCCTCTCTCTTTATACCCTATGCCATGAATCTGCCGCTCATTTCTTTCTTACATTAATGTGAGCCCAAGGATATATAGCGTTGTCTTGATGATCAGATGGAAAGAATATTCATGATTGAGTAAAAATGTGTATGTTTCTCTGTTTGACTACCAATTTGTGCATATAACAGGCTACTTCATGGACTTTTTGCATCAGAGCATATTTAAATACTTCCTTCTTTTCCACTTCCCCCTTTTCTTTCCTTGTGAATTTTAAACAATGAAGATTGAGGCTAAGGATTAGCCTGATTTTAGTTTGCAAGTCTTTGTGGAAAACTATCATCCCTATTGTACGGAAAACAATGAAGATTGAGGCTAAGGATGAGCAGATAATTCTTGATAGACGGAAAAGAAAAGATGTTAGGGAAGCAGAGAGGAGTTATTAGAGCAAACTGCACTGAATGCCTCTATTGTACAGGTGTTACTCAAGTATACTGACAATTGATAAACGAAAAGGATTGGTTGATTTGTCCCGTTTTCCTTCTGTCTGGAGTATATCTAACCTGGATAGTACATGATAGTATTTCTGAAATTTGACTATCTGCTTCTCTTTGCAGAGTATTTTGGCCTAGAATTTATTAAATCAACAGTTGCTAAGAATTGGGGTGCTTATTACCTCTGAGTGCATTTCTATGTTAGCTGAAGAGTATGGAAAATTTAGAACATGCATGGAACTTCTAGATGATTGCTCCATTCTTTAAGAAATGTCGCCCAGCACATTTTATATCCACGTATTCTACTTAGTGTGTATTGAGCAAGGTGATGACATATGCCTATAGTATATTGGGAGCAATGCCCTCAAGGGGTCTTGTTAAATTTCATGTTCCAATATTCCCTTCTATGTTGCTGGCACAATTGGGAAATATGGTCCAAATATGGTAAACAAACAATATCTGGAACCATTTTTTCACTTTCTGGGCGATAAGAACCAGATGTACTTTCAGGACATACCGAAAAAAATTGTTGCACTTATTGTTGTATAATTAGCTTTAGCACATTCATCAGAAAGAATGGTTGTACCGAAAATCTAAATTATTCCAAATAAATAGTTTCATTATTTCAGCACACATAAGCTTAGATTTTGTTTGCGGATATACATAGAGATAGAAATAGGATAGATGGCCTGTTAGGAGCCTATGATCTCACCTGTTCAAAAATTAAACCAGGCTTAGGTTTATTGAAAAGTCTGTCTAGCTTAATAGGCCAAGACTAGGCCTACTGAAGGACCCGAGAGGCCTTTGAGGTTGCCCTTTTCCTAATCTATGCTTTATCTATTTGAAAGGTTGTCCTCATTCAACTAAAATGTTTAAAACAAATATTAAAAGAATTTGATTAAAAAAAACCGTACATGGTGGATGCATATATTTGCTTATACATATTGTAATTTTTTTTAAAAAAATATAATTATTATAGGAGCATATGTTAAAATTAAATTGACTATGAAAAATATAGGTAACTATTACTATTAGGATATTTTATGTACCAAATCATTATGTTAATAATTATAATTATATCCTCTACTTTCATATACCATAAATTTTATAAATGAATATTCTATTAATAGACGAAAATTCAAATAGCTCATGAATATATACACATATTTACATAGATTTACATATCACTAAATCTTACTATCTAAATAATCAAAATTTAAAGAATTCTTAAGCTGCTAGTAAATTTGCATCAAAATGCTAGTAAGTATATGTAATATGCTGATAAATGTCTTTATTGGGATACTTGTTTCTTTTCTTTTATTTTACAATTTTTTCTGTAATAATTATTGGCTAAGAATATATTAATGAGATAATTTAACATAACACTACAATTAAATCTCCAAATAATTAGGTTTTAAAAAGTTCTTGCTAGTAAATTCTTTAAAAATGCGGGTAAATTTGCATCAAAATATTGGTAAATATATAAAATATGTTGGTAAATATTTGTATTTGGATACTTATTTTTTTTTTCTTTTATAATTATTTCTACAACAGTTATTGGTAAAGGGTACATTAATGAACTAAATGGAGATATTTAAAATAAAATAAGGGCCATTTAAAATCAATTTCAAATTTCAAACTTGTAATGATCCATGATTATTAATTACCTAATAAAATAAAAGCCAATTTTTTCCAAAACAATTTCTTTTATTTAATTTAAAATATTGAAGCACTAATTAATTTAGGACTAATTGAGTTCCTGGTAATGTATGTACTTTTTATACACTACTAAACCAAGGTTTCATCTGTATATTAAATTAAAATATTTCAACTCCATTAAAAATATATTCTTGCATTAGAGCTTCTATAAATCATAACTCTTAACCAAAATCCAATTAGAAATTAAATATTATAAATTTCTAATTATTAAATTTAGGTATTATATTTGTTTATATTTTTTTGAGTACTTAATTAATTCATTAGCTATTTGAATTTTTATCTATTAATATAATGTTCATTTATAAAATTTAAGGTGCATGAAAGTAGAGGATAATACATATATTTACATAAATTTACATATCACTGAATCTTACTTTCCAAATAATTAGAATTTAAAGAGTTTCTAAGACGTTGATAAATTCTTCAAAAATATTGATAAATTTGCATCAAAACACTGGTAAGTATATGCAATACGCTAGTAAATATCTTTATTTGATACTTGTTTCTTTTCTTTTATTTTACAACTTTTTACCATAACAGTTATTGGCTAAGAGCACGTTAATGAGCCGATTCAACATGACATTAGATTTTATTCTTCAAATAATTAGATTTTAAAGAATTTCTAAGATGCTGATGAATTTTTTAAAAATGCTAATAAATTTGCATCAAAACGCTAGTAAATACATGTAATATGCTAGTAAATGTCTCTATTTGGATACTTATTTTTTTTACTTTTTTTTTACAATTATTTCTATAACAATTATTGATTAAGAGTACATTAACGAACCAAACAGAGATATTTAAAATAAAATAAGGGCTATTTAAAATCAATTTCAAATTTTAAATTTGCAATGATTCATATTTATTAATTAACTAATAAATTAAAAGCCAATTTTTTCCAAAATGATTTCTTTTATTTAATTTAAAATATTGAAGCAATAATTAATTTAGGATTAATTGAATTCCCAATAATGTATATGTTTTAGATACACTACTAAACCGAGATTTCATAAGTATATTAATTTGAAAGAAGATTTCAACTCCGTTAAGAATATATTTTTACATTAGAGCTTTTGCAAATGATAACTCTCAACTAAATTTCAATTAGAAATTAAATATTATGAATTTCTAATTATTAAATTCATGTATTATATTTATTTTTTTCTTTTTTTAGGAAAAGAAAATATAACTAGTTTGAAAAAATTTTTGAATACTTAATTAATTCATTAGCTATTTGAATTTCCATCTATTAATGGAATGTTCATTTATAAAATTTATAGTACATAAAAGTAGAAGATAATGCATATATTTAAATATATTTATATGTCACTGAATCTTACTTTCCAAATAATCAGAATTTAAAGAATTCCTAAGACACTGGTAAATTCTTAAAAAACGCTAGTAAATTTGCATCAAAATGCTAATAAATATATATAATACGCTAGTAAATGTTTTTATTTGGATACTTATTTTTTCTTTTCTTTTACAATTGTTTCTATAACAATTATTGATTAAGGGTACATTAATAAATCAAATGGAGATATTCAAAATAAAATAACAGCCAATTAAAATCATATTCAAATTTCAAATTTGCAATGATTCATTATTATTAATTACCGAATAAATTACAAGCCATTTTTTTCCAAAATGATTTCTTTTATTTAATTTAAATTAATGAAGCACTAATTAATTTAGGACTTATTGAATTCCTGTAATGTATATATATATATATATATATATATATATATATATATATATATATATATATATATATATATATATATATATATATATATATATATATATATATTTTCAATACACTACTAAACCAAGGTTTTATCAGTATATTAATTTGAATGAAGATTTTAACTCCGTTAAGAATATATTCTTGCATTAGAGTTTCTGCAAGTAATAAGTCTCAACCAAAATGCAGTTAGAAATTAAAAATTATGAATTTCTAATTATTAAATTCAGGTATTATATTTGTTTATATTGTTTTCCAAAATAAGAAAATATAACTAGTTTGAAAAAAATATTTCAGTACTTAACAAATATATTAGCTATTTGAATCTCCATCTATTAATAGAGCGTTCATTTATAAAATTTATGGTACATGAAAGTAGAGGATAATACATATATTTACATAAATTTATATGTCACTAAATCTTACTCTCCAAATAATCAGAATTTAGAGAGTTCCTAAAATGCTGTTAAATTCTTCAAAAATACTGGTAAATTTGCATCAAAACATTGGTAAGTATATGCAATATGCTAATAAATGTCTTTATTTGGATACTTGTTTCTTTTCTTTTATTTTACAATTTTTTACTATAATAATTATTGGCTAAGGTCACATAATGAGCCAATTTAACATGATATTAGATTTAATTCTCTAAATAATTAGATTTTAAAGAGTTTCTAAAATGCTGATAAATTCTTTAAAAATGCTAGTAAATTTTCATGAAAATGCTGGTAAATATATGCAATATGCTAGTAATTATCTCTATTTGGATACTTTTTTTTCTTTTCTTTTAGAATTGTTTCTATAACAATTATTAATCAAGGGTACATTAATGAACTAAATGGAGATATTTAAAATAAAATAAGGGCCATTTAAAATCAATTTCAAATTTCAAATCTGCAATGATTTATAATTATTAATTACCTAATAAATTAAAAGCCAATTTTTTTCAAAATGACTTCTTTTATTTAATTTAAAATATTGAAGTAGTAATTAATTTAGGATTAATTGAATTCCTGATAATGTATATATTTTGATATACTACTAAACTAAGGTTTCATCTGTATATTAATTTGAAAGAAGATTTCAACTCCGTTAAAAATATATTCTTGTATTAGAGCTTTTGCAAATAATAACTCTCAACCAAAATCCAATTAGAAATTAAATATTATGAATTTCTAATTTTTAAATTCAAATATTATATTTATTTATATTTTTTTTCCAGAATAAGAAAATATAACTAGTTTGAAAAAAATTTTGAGCACTTAATTAATTCATTAGCTATTTAAATCTCTATCTATTAATATAATGCTCATTTATAAAATTTATGGTATATAAAAGTAGAGGATAATACATATATTTACATATATTTACATGTCACTAAATCTTACTCTCCAAATAATCAGAATTTAAAGAGTTCTTAAGATGCTAGTAAATTTACATCAAAACGCCAGTAATATATATAAGATGCTGGTAATGTCTCTATTTGAATATTTATTTTTTTTCTTTTCTTTTACAATTGTTTCTGTAACAATTATTGATTAAGGGTACATTAATGAACCAAATGGAGATATTTAAAATAAAATAAGGGCCATTTAAAATCATATTCAAATTTCAAATTTGCAATGATTAGTGATTATTAATTTTCTTATAAAATAAAAGCCATTTTTTTTCAAAATGATTTCTTTTATTTAATTTAAATTATTGAAACACTAATTAATTTAGGACTAATTGAATTCATGGTAATATATATATTTTCGATACATTACTAACCAAGGTTTCACCCGCATATTAATTTGAAAGAAGATTTCAACTTCGTTAAGAATATATTCTTGTATTAGAACTTTTGCAAATGATAACTCTCAACCAAAATTCAATTAGAAATTAAATATTATGAATTTCTAATTATTAAATTTGGGTATTATATTTGTTTATATTGTTTTCGAAAAAAAGAAAATATAACTAGTTTGATAATTTTTTTGAGTACTTTAATAATTCATTAGCTATTTGAATCTCCATTTATTAATAGAACTTTCATTTATAAAATTTATGGTATATGAAAGTAGAGGATAATACATATATTTACATAAATTTACATATCATTGAATCTTACTCTCCAAATAATCATAATTTAAAGAGTTCTTAAGACACTGGTAAATTCTTCAAAAATGCTGGTAAATTTGCATCAAAACGCTAGTAAGTATATGCAATATATTGGTAAATATATCTATTTAGATACTTGTTTCTTTTCTTTTATTTTACAATTTATTCTGTAACAATTATTGGCTAAGAGCATATTAATGAGCCAATTTAACATGATATTGGATTTAACTCTCCAAATAATTAGATTTTAAAGAGTTCCTAAGACGCTGGTAAATTATGTAAAAATGCTGGTAAATTTGCATTAAAACGATGGTAAATATATATAATACGCTAATAAATGTCTTTGTTTGGATGCCTTTTTTTTTCTTTTCTTTTACAATTGTTTCTAAAACAATTATTGGTTAATGGTACATTAATAAACCAAATGGAGATATTTAAAATAAAATAAGGGCCATTTAAAATCAATTTCAAATTTCAAATTTGCAATGATTCATGATTATTAATTACCTTATAAAATAAAAGCCATTTTTTCCAAGATGATTTCTTTTATTTAATTTAAATTATTGAAGCCCTAATTAACTTAGGACTAATTGAATTCTAGGTAATGTATATATTTTCGATACACTACTAAACCAAGGTTTCATCAGTATATTAATTTGAAAGAAAATTTCAATTCTGTTAAGAATATATTCTTGTATTAGAGCTTCTGCAAATGTTAACTCTCAACCAAAATCCAATTAGAAATTAAATATTATGAATTTCTATTTATTAAATTCAGGTATTATATTTGTTTATATTGTTTTCCAGAAAAAGAAAATATAGATAGTTTGGAAAAATTTTTGAGTACTTAATTAATTCATTAGCTTTTTGAATCTCAATCTATTCATAGAACGTTCGTTTATAAATTTTATAGTACATGAAAATAGAAGATAATACATATATTTACATAAATTTACATGTCAATCTTACTCTAAAATTAATCAAAATTTAAAGTGTTCCTAAGATGCTGGTAAATTTGCATCAAAATGCCAGTAAGTATATGCAATATGCTAGTTAATGTCTCTATTTAGATGCTTGTTTCTTTTCTTTTATTTTACAATTTTTTCTAAACAATTGTTGGCTAAGAGCATATTAATGAGCCATTTTAACATGATACTGGATTTAATTCTCTAAATAATTAGATTTTAAAGAGTTCCTAAGATGCTGGTAAATATATGTAATACACTAGTAATTGATCTTTTTGGATACTTATTTTTTTTTTCTTTTCCTTTACTGGTACTGCAACTATTGGAGCTTAACAAACCACATACCCAGAAAGAAAGAGATGAGCTTTATAGTTCACCAAATTTTTTCTACACTAGAATCTTTCACGTTTAGTAGTGTTTGTTGATAATTTCGATTATCCCACAAAAAATTCAAAGCTTTCTTTCTATCCAAAATTTTATTTCTTTATTTATTTTTTCTATTTCTAAATACAGTTAATCTCTATGACTTGTTTATAGTTTTATGAACAAAACCCATTTTTCATATTCTTACCTCGAAAATAAAGTTGTAAACTTCTGAAAAAAAATTTGAGTCTTTTGGGTGGTTGGTTTTATGGGTATTGGATACCCCTGTTATTCTTGTTCATCTTGGTTTTCTGGTGGAAAATTGTCGGACAATTGATGTGTAATGACCGAGTCAAGAGTCACACGAATTGTGACACTTTGTTCTGTCGGACCCTGTAAAAGCTCTAAATTTGGACCTTATGCCCCCTTGGAGGGCTATAGGTTTGGAACATTTTCATGGGATCAAGTCTCGGTAATTATTCCTTAGATATTAAAGAATTGAACAGCGATTTTTAACGAATTTTTGGAGGTTATTAAACCTTTCATTTTCAAGCTTGAAGTTTAAGAATATGTAAGTTTTCAAAAGTTTATACTAAAATCCAAAAGTTGGATTTTGATTCTTAAGAAGTTTAATTTTTCCAATATTTTTATTAGATTCAAAATGGGAGATATTCTCTTATTTACATTTATGTTTTAAAGTTAATAGAGAATAAAATAAATGAGGACATTAACTTAAATAAGTATATGATGATGTTTGAGAAGTGTTTGGAAGAGGAGAAGAAGAAGAAAAAAAAAGGGGGATTGGGCTCCTAGGCGCCCAAGGCCAGCACCTAGGCGTTGGTTGTTCTGCAGAAGTGATGTAGCTTCAGGTGGGCAGGCGCCCAAGCGGCTAGGTCGCGGCGCCCAGGCACCTGCTAGACGTAATTAAAAGAAGAAGCTCGAAGCTTCTCTCTCATTCTTCACCAACCTCTCTCTCTCTTCCTTCCTCTCTCATCCATCTTTTTCCCTCATGGATTCCATCAATCCTTCGCCCATTTTTACTCAATCTATCATCAAATCCATTCTTTCCTCATCATTATCCATGCTTTAGAGGTTGATTCTCTCTTTGGAGTTCTCTCTCTCATCTTCTAGTGAGAGAAAGTGATGGTAGGAGAAGACCCACCACTCTCCTCATGCTCCATCACCTTCCTCCGCTCTCTAAAGTAATTCTTGAGCTCAACCCTCCTTATTAGACCATAGATTAGCTAGTGTTTTTATGAATTCCATGTTTAAGGTTATGAAGGAAGGGTTAGGGTTCTAGAAATTGGGGGTTTTTGCCTTATAGAGCTCATCCTAGTAAATTCTTAGAATAGTTATGTTGTGGAAGCCTAATAGTTATATTTGTCATGTTAGATGCTCTCCAGAATCTCTTGGCAGCTCTAAGGCATCGCAGAGTTTGAGCTTCTTCCTTTCCAAGCATAGGCTATAAGTGGATAATATATTTATAGCTAGTTTGTTTTAAGTATATGTATAATTTATAGTTTGTTTTAAGTATATCCATAATTTCATAAATGTTATGTTTGTGGTTTAAGTTATTAAAGATCAAAGAAATTGAAATAGCATTTTAAAGATGACCTTAGTGAATTCTTGAAAGATAAAAGATATTACTCATATATATATATATATATATATATATATATATGATTATGTATGTGTGCGGGACAAGCACCTTAAAGGTGAATTCTATGAAGTTTGATAGAGAAAGATATGATTTCAAGTTATTAAATGTTAGTTATATAAAGGCTTGAAGTTGATATGATGTTTAGAAATTATAGATTTCTATGAAGTAAGCTTAATATTGATTTCTATGAATCATTTTCACATTGATGTTATTTCTTTTAATAGCTTGATATGTTGAGAACTATGAAATGTTAATGTTTTAAAAGCTTAAGCAATGTATTTAGAATCCAGACTTGATGTCTGGAGTAAAGTTATTAAGGAATTTTAATGATAACAAATTAGAAATGAGCAAAGGTTTTCAAGGGGGAGGGAACTATAGTAGAACTGTTTGCTAATTGTAACAGCATTAGCCTTGGTGCACCTCGAGTAACCCAGCTAGCAGGGTGATTGCTAGCCCGGCATGTTTGGCCGATATGTCCGGAATATATATAGACATGCATAGGCGTGAAGTTATCATTTACTGCTCGAGTTAGGCCACAAGGCCACCCAGTCAGGCAGCTATTTTTGAAATAAGATCCTCCCTTAAACTTTATTATAATTTATTTCAGCTAGATTTAAAAGTATTATGCCTATATATGTATGTTTATAATGAAGTTATTATCCAGTCGAATTAAAAAGGCGATTTAATGAATTATATAGGGTTACTGAAAATCTTACGGTATTTGATATACATAGACAAAGTATTTCCAATAGCAAATGTGGTACGAGGTTTTTAAGAAACTTATGAAGTTATTGTTTTGCAAATGTTATGCATCGACTTGTTCCACCCTTGTTATAGATATATTATCCTTCACTGAGTCGTATGACTTACTCTTTCTTCCTTTCCATGTTTTTAGACAGGTACGAGATTGTGCTCAAGCTTCCACAGCTAATTAGAAGTTTCAGCATCTAAGTTTAATTGTAAAATCTCCAGAAGTGCTCCATTAACCTACAGGCAGGGTCCTCCCTGTGTTGGGTCTTATGTTGTTATATGTAATTAGTTTAAATCTCAATGATTATGTATTTAAGCTTCTTGAATAGTTATGTAAACATATTTTTTTACAAGTGATTATGATTTAAATTCTCATTCTTGTGTGCTGTGGGTGTATTCGGAGAATGCCTGGATCCCCAATGAGTTTGCATGTTTATGTGTTCTATGCAGGGTGAGGATCCTTATTTGGGAATAGTCCTAAATACAAAGGAGACTCTGCTCGATTTCTATTAGAATATAGTCTAAAGTAGGCTTGCTAGGGACGTGTCTTTATGCGCCGATCACGACTTAGGCTAGGTTGTGACATGATGGAGTGAAGAGAGTGGTAGGATCACGATTATTTTGTTGGAGAGAGAGAGCGATAGGGTAAGGAGGCTACTATGTTATCTGGTTGCCGAGAACAATTACAACCGTTTGATATTACTTACTTTAAAAGGACGGGTCATATTTAATGAATGTCTACATATATTTGCGGTACATCATTAAGTATGATGTATTTAAGAAAGAGCCTATATTGGTACACTAAATAGTAATGATCCATTGTAAAAAAATGTTACTCTCTTCCCTCGTGTATTTTGCTTGTTCAACTAGATTGTAACATGTGGTAATGAAAAGCTACTATTTTCATGACATCCATCCCAACTTCAGCGTGTCACTGCTTTGCCATTTTGCAGCACAAACTCTTCATAACGCGTATCACTACTCTAACATGCCAATTCTACAATGGTCCGACACAAGTTAGTGACCATCAAACTCTTGGGGAATTGTATGGTTCCATGATAGTTGAAGGGCAACTTTGCAAAATGTTAACGAAGCTTTAATAGTGTTTTCGTGCCTGACATGTTCTTTGCACTTTATGAATAGGGCGTGCTGTGGTGCACTGAGAAAAGTATGGTGCACCATGCACCACCATGATCTAAAAGATAAAATAATATGGTATATTGGTACACTAAATAGATATGATCCATTGTAAAAAACTGTTACTCTCTCTCTCCACGCCCAACTCCATCATTCCCCTGAATAGTGGTCAATCTTCTCTGCAACTAGCTTCACCTTCACCTTAAACCTTCTCTTCTCTCCTGTGTATTTTGCTTGTTCAACTAGATTGTAACATGTGATAATGAAACGCTACTATTTTCATGACATCGATCCCACCCAGACATTTTTTTTGTTTTTGGTTATTCATGCCACCCGCATATTAGAATCTTTTATCTTTGTGTTTTTTTTTTTTTTTTCCTGAAGCAAACCTAGGACTTGGTCCCAGGTCAAGAATTGCAAGTTTGCAACACACAGAGGAAAACCAACATGGGTTGTTGCATGAATAGCAATAATAACATATCTTCACACTCGGCTTCATCACCAACAACAAACAATGATTCAACTTAGCCACCAAAGTCTAACATTTCCCGAGTGAAAGCCAAGAGCACCCCTTGCTCTTATTGAGGAAGAGACGGTGAAGGAAGTGCTCTTAGAGAAACCCAAATGGAAGCCAAAAAAAAGTGCCCAAATTTGAAGCACAAGAGAAATGCCATCGACACCACCATGATCTTGATCCTTGTGGTCTTTGCTCCAACAATTACATAAGGGTTTCCCAACAGATATTATTTTCGATATAAATATTTTCATAACATCGATTAACCGAAATTAATCTACAGGTTTAAAACACTCTAATTAATTCTGATAAAAAAACTCTAACTAATACAAAACCTAAACCTTGGTCAAATTGCAATTCCAAAATTTTAATTTGAGCAAATTTTGGGTTAGATTTATGATTCCCAAGCATTTCTATAACAACGAATCTCAACCATTTATTCATTATTGGATGGTGTGGATGCAAGGACCATATAACTCCATTAAGTAGCAACAACCATTTGAGAATGTGCCCTCCAACATTATAACCACAACTATTATTATTATTATTATTATTATTATTATTATCGATATTTTTATTTTATTAAGAGGACTAATATCTTTTAATCAATTAATAATAATTTTTTCATCACATGTACTATTAAGTTAAAACTTTAAAATATATCTATTATCTATACTAAATGGAATATTTTTAAGTGCCATACGACAACTCTTTATTACAACTTAAAAAAAAATCCTCGCCTAAAATTTTACCTTCTTTTGCTCTTTGTAGAAACTTGTCTCTTTTTGCTATTATTTATTATTTAAAACTAAATGAATTATCTTTAAGTGTCACATGACAAGTTCTATTACAATTTAAGAAAAATTATTCCCACCAAAGTTTTAACTTTCTTCATCTCTTCTCTATTATCTGCTCTCTATTATCTATAATTAAATAGATTATCTCTAAGTATCACATATATAACAACTTCTAATTATAATTAAAGAAAAATTATTCCTGCTTAAAATTTTCACTTTCTTCCACTCTTTCTAGAAACTTTCATTTCTTCTCAGCGCATCTCAATGCTCCTTATCAATCACTTGCCTTCTCCACCCCCACCACCACCCACTCCTTCAACTGTTCCTCCATTGCTTGCTGGAGCCACTAGAGGTGCCCCTCACCCATCATGCTAAGAGGAGAGAGAGCTATCCATAGCTCTTTTGATGCTGTTGATTGGTGGGGTTGCTATTTCTAACCATAATTGTGACTACAAAAATTAGAATGCCCCGGTTTAAAATAAAACACTAATTAACAATAAAACATGAGTAATGAAAAATTTTAAAATTTTATACAGCTTATGTCTTTGAGTATTTCTCTATTTACTTTAAATTATAAAGCGGTAGAGATGTTTAACTCAATTAGATGAAGGTGTTTTGTTGTTGGAAAGAAAAAAAAAAAAAAAGGAAGAAGAAGAGACAAGACAAGGGATCATGGTGCACCTCACTAATGGTGGTCCACCCCATACCCCTGCATTTCTTTTCTTTCTTTCCCCCACCCCCACCCTCAGCATCCTTCTTTTCCTTTTTCCTTGTTTCTTGTTCTCTCCTGTAACACCCTACTAATTTAATGTTATGCTTAAGTCATAGCATAAAATTAAGTAGATTGTGTTACTGCGTTAATGCTATGCTATGCTAAAAAGTGAAACGAATTCAACTGAATATCGTAAAGATGAGAATAGTACAATAACATTACTGAATACGTGCTTATATATATATTTATATATATATTTATGTACATACCAGAAGCCTCTACTTTAGTTTATATACAATGTATCAAAATGAGGAGGGCCGTGTACCAAAAGACATAAGGCCTATGTAAGTCAACCTGATCCTATATGGTCCTCAAAGGACATTTAAAAAATAAACCTACCACTAGGTCTATGACCCAAGGTCGCATCTTTGCCAAAAGAGGGTCATACTATACAATACTGCCTACGGCTGATCTACTCAGTCAGGTAGCCGTTGGCCATACCTGGCCAGGCTAGTGAGTAGTCCATACTGGGTCCGGAGGAGGAGGAGGATGATGAGCGGTGGCCTCTAACGGTCGCTTCTGGAGATGAGTGGGATGTCGGGTACTACCGGAGGTGAATCAGCGCAGGATCGGCGTGAGCTACTGGTACTACAGTGCAGGGGTCTTTGGCGGTGGGAGTGCCACATGTAGTGGAACCGCAAAGTAAGGGGTGGCAGGATCAAAAGCTGGATGGTGCAAAGGGATGGCAAAGTTCCTATCACTAAAAAGATAAAGACGGAACTGGCAAGAGCTGGCTATGTACAGCGAGCCTACTGCCGGGTCATGGTGAATCTGCAAGTCGGGCACCTCAACGAAGAGGGTAGCTGTCGCGTCCATCGTCCACGTCTGAGAATGAGGCGGAAATGCAAAGCGAGGTGAGAATTTAAGAAAATTCTCAGTAGGGTTATGCATGACGTTTAACTGACATCGCGTTCATTCTCAGCTGCCTCGGGTTTTATTTAATTATAAAATCATGAGATTAAACTTAACTATTCATAATTGATAAGGTTGAGAAAATGTCTGGTCCGAGGCAGGGTCCAGTTTTTACTTTAGCCAGCATAAGGAACAGATTAAACTACTAACAATGATACACAGTATAATTGGCAGAATAAATGAACATATGCTGTAAGTAAAACATGATAAACTGTAAATAACATGTAATCATGTACTTAATGCAATCATGCAAAACTTGCTCTTGAACTTTCCTTTACTCGTATACTTTCTTCATTACTCATAAACTTTTCCATTACTTTCATCATTTTCGATCACTTGGTCCCCTGGGAGTTCTTGGCCACTTTAGACTCCTGGGTAATAGTCTGCTTCTCATGATCGAGCTCGTTCCTATACAGGGATGGTCGGGTTTACTTTCGCCGACGTCCCCACCGATTTATTCCCCTTAACTTTTTATCCGGGGCTGACCCAAGTATCATGGAACTTTCATCATAACATATTCTTTGGGTTCCTCATAACATAACTTTCATGGCTTGCTTAAAAATGCACATGCATCATAACTTATTCATATACTCTACCGCAATTTTGGCGGCATAACGGAACGTGTCCGCTTCCCCATGAATAGTGCCAGCCAACCAATACAGTTACACAATTTGCAATTTCAATATAGAGCAACAATTATGCACATACATTCATAAATTCATTCATAGCTTCAACAAGCTTCAATAGAACTTTTAACTAATTCTGCCTATTTCTGCCCGGTTATGGTATAGCCGACCTTTATTTCAATGTAACTCCTTTAAACCTGATTTTCGGATATGTTGTAGCCTTATATGTCTAGTTTCTAACCTTTTTAGTCCCATCTAATTTTGATATCTATAGCTCAGGTTATTCAGGTTTTATCCCGGCCTGCCCAGTAGCTAGCCAGAATTATCCACTCAAAAGTAAAAATCTACTAAAAATCGAAAACTGGCTCAAATGATACGAAATCGGTCTCATATTAAAGCTGATAGAACCATCTTTCATTTGCAAAAAGTCCCATTCCATTTGACTCAGTAGGGCTCGAGTTATAAGCCCCAAAACTTAACCTTCTTGAACTGCTATGTTTTGGCTCGGTTTGGACATAGGTTAACTTCTTCAAATCACTGGAAACAAATAGGATAGTAACAAACTCGGAATTTCTGGGTAGGATGTTCTCCTATGTGTAAGCTTTCCAACAAAATTAGTTTTACTCAATTTGGAGTTGTATAGGGTGAGTTACACCCTTTTCAACCCATACTGCCCGGGTGGATGTCCTGATGCCTAGGTCAGACTTCAAAAATTCATATCTCTCTCAATATTGCTCCAATGGTCTTATATGATATATGTGTAGAAAGCCCTAGATGTCTAGTTTTACATAAAAATGGTTTCATTGAGTTTGAACAGCGGGAGGCGGAGCCGTACACTCCGCCGTGCGGACTGCCGAGGGTTTTTGAGTTTTCCAGCCTCTCAACTTCCTCATATCATCATTCTCTCTTGTTTCCAACTCAATTTTAATCTCTCAAACAGCCAGTAGATCAGCAACAATTCATCATGATCACTCAGTCAATATATCAGGATTGAAGAATTAAACTACCAATAATCATTCATAATCAGAAAAACCAAGACAAGAATTAAAAACCTCTACCTCTTGCTTTGAGTTTGAATATTAGAAAGGAGGTGAACTTGAAGAATTTGGATAGAGTGGGAGAGTTGAGAAGAGGAAAGGGAGCTGAGGTGATGAAGAAAAGCAACGTAAGAAAAAATGAGCTGAAAAGGCAGGAGGAGGATATATATATAGACAAAGCTTCGAAGTGGTAGTTAGAATGAATGGCTTTGATTGGATGAAATTTTGTGGGCAAGGTTCAACCATGTCTCCTTCTTTTGTGTTAAAATTGCTCTCCACGTCGCCAGAGAAGTGAAACTCGCTTCCAGCCAGATCTCGAACTTGACATCGAACTCGTGTACTTCCTAAAGTCGAATCGTGCATGGTTAAGTCGGAACTTCGGAATAATCATCTTGTTTTATTCAAAATTGAGAGTAAAGTCGAACTTCGAATTCGTAAGGTACAATAACCTTTAAATCGAAGGTCAGCCGAATGTGAAACCAAAACACTCGAACCCTAAGTCGGAAATCATAGGATCTCGAGATTCTAACTTGATATCTAACTCGGAAATTGAGAAATGAAAAGCTTCTAGTAATAAGCTTGATATCGGAACTCGTGAAAATTCTTGGTTGAACTCGAATCCAATTCAGATAAACTCTAAGTCGTATTCGTGTCCATCTTGAATCAACTAAGGTCGGAACTCGGATATCATGTTCGTCCCTACTTGAGCATAAAGTCGGAAATCGAAAAATACAGTCAGTCCTTTTTTCTTGAGCCTTGGAAACGAAATCGGAAATCGAAACTAATACTAATGTCGGAGGTCGGAATTTATTTGAAAGTTAAAGACAAACTCGGAATTCGGAAATTTCAATATTAAACGAGATCTAAGTCGAATTTATAAGACAAACTCGGAAATCGGAATTTTCAACATTAAATAGGATCGGAAGTCGGAAATCGGACGTTACATTACCACCCTCCTTAAAAAAAAAATTTGTCCTCAAAATTTAGTACTTGAGAATAGTCCAGGATACTCTTTTCTCATGTCTGACTCCAGTTCCCAAGTGTAGTCTTCAGCATCTTCTTTTCCCCACGCTACCTTTACTAGTTGCACGGATTTGTTTCGAAGTTGTCTGCTGCTTCTATCTACAATCCGTGTTGGTTGAAAAGGGAAAGTCAGGTCCTTTTTTAAATTTATTGATTCGGGTTTTAGCACGTGCGTAGGGTCAGGCTGATATCTTCTAAGTTGAGAAACATGGAACACATTATGAAGGTTTGACAATTGTGGAGGCAAAGCAACTTGATATGCAACTGATCCGATTCGCCTCAAAATCTGGAAGGGACCAATAAAGCGAGGATTTAACTTCTTGACTTTAATGGCTCTGCCTATCCCCGTTGTAGGTGTAACCTTAAAAAATATATGGTCTCCTTCTTGAAACTCTAGAGGCTTCCTCCTGGTATCCGCGTAACTCTTTGGCGGCTTTGAGCGGCAAGCATCTTGTCTGCACTTTCTTGATTTGCTCAGTGGTCTGTTCAACTAAATCAGGCCCTAATAGAGTTGATTCTCCTGTCTCATACCAACACAAGGGCGATTGGCACTTTCGTCCATACAATGCTTCATAAGGAGCCATACCGATGCTGGCGTGATAGCTATTGTTGTATGCGAACTCAGCTAGCGGTAAATATTGGTCCCAATTTCCGCGTTGCTCCAGTATATAGGCTCGCAACATATCTTCCAAGGTTTGAATTGTCCTCTCTGTTTGACCATCCGTCTGCGGATGATATGCAGTGCTTAGACACAACTTAGCACCAAATGCCTTTTGTAAGGCTCCCCAAAACCATGAAGTAAACCTTGGGTCTCGATCAGAGATAATAGTTGAAGGGGTCCCGTGTAACCTTATAATCTCCTGAATGTACAGTTGTGCCAATTTTTCTAACGGATAATTTGCTCGAATGGGTAGAAAATGAGTAGATTTGGTCAATCTATCCACAACGACCCATATAGCATCATATCCTGTTGATGTTCTTGGTAATCCCATTACAAAATCCATGGAGATACTTTCCCACTTCCACTCAGGGATTTCCAAGGGTTGAAGCATCCCGGAGGGTTTCTGATGTTCCGCTTTCACCTTTCGACAGATCAAGCATTTACTCACGAAGCCTGCTACGTCTGACTTCATACCTGGCCACCAAAACATTTTCTTAAGATCTTGATACATCTTAATAATGCCAGGATGTACGGTGAATTCACCCTTATGTGTTTCCTCCAAGATTCTTCTCCGGAGATCATTTCCTTCGGGTACACACAACCTATCACGATATCGCCATATGCCATCTTTATCTTGGGCAAAATTCGTCAATTTTCCTGATCGCACAAGATGAAGTGTACGTTGAAAATTAGCGTCCTGCTGCTGTGCTTGCTGAATCTGCTCCTTAAAGCTACTGGCTATCTTAATTTGATGTAGCTGAAAGGTCTTGGGAGTCATAAGGATTCCCAAATTAAGATTTCGGAAGCTTTCAATAAGTTCCGTCTCTTTGATCATCATCCAAGCTACAGTCAGAGATTTCCTACTTAAAGCATCTGCCACAATATTTGCCTTGCCTAGATGGTACTTCAGTTCAAATTCATAGTCCTTAAGAAGTTCCATCCACCTCCGCTGCCTCATATTTAATTCCTTCTGATCAAAGAGGTAGTTCAAACTCTTGTGATCAGAAAAGACCTCAAACCTTACACCATACAGGTGATGTCTCCATATCTTCAAGGCAAATACTACTGCAGCTAATTTAAGATCGTGCGTAGGATAATTCCTCTCATGTGGCTTTAATTGTTTGGAGGCATAAGCGACCACGTTTCCAGCTTGCATCAACACACATCCTAATCCTTGTTTGGACGCATCACAATAGATTTCAAATGGTCCTTGAGAGTCTGGTAAGGCCAACACTGGTGTCGTAGTCAACCTTCTTTTTAGGTCTTGGAAACTCTGTTCGCATTCCGGCGTCCACTTGAATGAGACATTCTTCCTGGTTAGTTTGGTCAGGGGCAAGGCTATACGAGAGAAATCCTTGATGAATCGCCTGTAATATCCAGCTAAGCCCAAAAACTCCCCGACTTCGTGAGATCGTGGGTCGGCCTTTCCCAATCGAGAACTGCTTCTACTTTGCTGGGGTCTACGGAGATTCCTCTAGATGACACTACGTGACCGAGAAATTTTACCTCCTTCATCCAAAATTCACATTTGGATAATTTGGCATAGAGTTTCTTCTCTCTTAAAATTTGCAGAACTAGCTGCAAGTGTTCTACATGCTCTTGCTCCATCTTTGAATAGACAAGTATATCGTCAATGAAGACCACTACAAACTTATCCAAGTACGGGCGGAATATCCGATTTATGTAAATCATGAATACTGCTGGTGCGTTGGTCAGTCCAAACGACATTATGGTATACTCATAGTGTCCGTAACGAGTTCGAAAGGCTGTCTTAGGGATATCTTGTTCCCGAACTCGAATCTGATGATATCCGGAGCGCAAATCGATTTTTGAGAATACCGTGGCACCTTGTAGCTGGTCCATGAGATCATCAATCCTTGGTAAAGGATATTTATTCTTAATTGTCACCTTATTCAATTGTCTGTAATCTACGCATAGGCGCATGCTCCCATCTTTCTTCTTCACCAACAAGACTGGAGCTCCCCAAGGTGATGCACTTGGTCGTATGAATCCTTTTTCCAATAGCTCCTCGATCTGTCTTTTTAGTTCCGTCAGTTCCAAGGGTGACATTCGATATGGAGCTATAGATATTGGTCCTGCACCTGGAACCAACTCGATGGTGAACTCAATTTCTCTCTCAGGAGGGAATTCAGGAATATCTTCTGGAAAAACATCCGGATATTCCCTAACAACCCGAATCTCCTCTAGTTCCTGCCACCGTCACATTAGCTGTCAAGAGGATATATCCTTGACTCTTCAACTCACTATGGTTTACTAATAAAGAGTTCAGATAGAAGAATGTTGAGGCTTGGGATTCAGAGGATGAGAACAGAGGGGAATACCACCGTCTTATCAGAACAATTGAGCATGACTTGATTGGCAGAGAGCCAGTCCATGCCTAGGATTATGTCTAATCCAGAGAGAGGGAGGCAAATCAAATTGGCTGCAAAGGCTCTACCCTCAATTTGAAGAGGAACATTGATACAAATTTGACTAGTTTTAACAGGTTCATTGGTGGGAGTAGAAACCAGTAAATCATAAGGCAATTCAGAAATTTGCAATTGCAAAACAACCACACAGTCATGAGAAATAAATGAATGCGAGGCACCCGAATCATAAAGTATAGTCAGGGTCTCACCGTTCATTTCACAGGTGCCTTGGATAAGTCCCTCGGACTTATCGGCTTCGTCCGCATCCATGGTAAAAACTCGTCCTTGACGTTGTGGTCGAGACGGTTGTGATGGATTCCTGGTTGGGCACTCATAAATTTTGTGACCTAGCTTGCCACACCCAAAGCAGACATTCTGGCCTGCCAAGCACGGCCGATCGCCATGATTCCTACCGCACTTCGTGCAAGTTGGATTCGGATAAGGCCTTTGAGGCTGCTTGCCTTTGTTGCCCATTGGCGGGAATCTCCTCTGTTGTTGAAAGTTGGGCTTGAATCTTGGGCCCTGTGGGGCTAACCCTCCTGAAATTCCCACGGATGCCCCGCCGCCACTAGTTTCGAGTTGCAATCTTCCACAAGTCGGCATTTATTTACCAACGTGGGAAAATCTCTAATCTCCATTGGCCCGATTGCAGTAAGAATGTCCTCTCGTAACCCACCTTCAAACTTGATGCACTTCCAGGCTTCATCCGGATTCCTCTGATAGATTGTGAAAAATTTGCATAGCTCCTCAAATCGGGCAATATATTCAGATACTGTCCTATTTCCTTGACGCAGCTGCATAAATTCAAGTTCTTTGGCATTTCGAACTGAAGCCGGAAAGTACTTTTGGTAGAATACATCCTTACACATCGCCCAGGTAACTATGGTCTGAGATTCTTCGAACAATCTTCGTACGCCGTTCCACCAAAATTCGGCGTCTGCCTCGAGCATGTAAGTGGCGAAGGTCACCTTCTGATGATTTGAGCAATCTAGAACCGAGAAAATCTTCTCCATAGCTTTGATCCATTCGTCAGCTTTGTCCGGATCATACGCCCCTCGGAAACAGGGCGGATTCGCCTTCCTGAACTCGGCGAACTTGAGATAGTCCAGGTTAGCTCCTGGGCCATGTGGGTTTCCTTCACATCTTCTTGCCGCAGTTGCCTCTTCATTTGTTCCATCATCTGGTAAGCTGTCGCGGCTTGCTCCCGCATTGCGTGAGCCATTTCTTGCATTGTGGCCATCAGGTCATTCGGGTCCTCTCTAGCTGGTTCTGCACGCGGTCTGCCTCGCCTTCCGGAAGCCATTAAGTTCTAAGCACACGAAACAAAAGTTATTGAGTTGATCAGGCTCAACACTAAGTCTAATGTGCTAGTAAATAACAGCTCACATGGTCAGGCACTTCGTGCACATGCACATCTATATCTCAACCGTACAGGCAAGATCTAATGCATGTTGTCAACTAAAAACACAGAATATGCGTGAAGCATAGTCAGTCCAATCCTCAGGCCTTAGCTAGGACGAACTGCTCTGATACCAAAAATGTAACACCCTACTAATTTAATGTTATGCTTAAGTCATAGCATAAAATTAAGTAGATTGTGTTATCACGTTAATCTTATGCTATGCTAAAAAGTGAAACGAATTAAACTGAATATCGTAAAGATGAGAATAGTACAATAACATTACTGAATACGTGCTTATATATATATTTATGTATATATTTATGTACATACCAGAAGCCTCTGCTTTAGTTTATATACAATGTATCAAAATGAGGAGGGCCGTGTACCAAAAGACATAAGGCCTATGTAAGTCAACCTGATCCTATATGGTCCTCAAAGGACATTTAAAAAAAAAACCTACCACTAGGTCTATGACCCAAGGCTGCATGCTGCCAAAAGAGGGTCATACTATACAATACTGCCTACGGCTGATCTACTCAGTCAGGTAGTCATACATACACCGGCCGGCTGGTGAGTAGTCCATACTGGGTCCGGAGGAGGAGGAGGATGATGAGCCGGTGGCCTCTAACGGGTCGCTCTCGGAGCTGAGTGGGATGTTAGGTACTACCTGCGGAGGTGAATCTGGCGCAGGATCGGCGTGAGCTATAGGTACTACAGGTGCAGGGGGTGCTGGCGGAGGGTGTGCCACATGTAGTGGAACTGCAAAGTAAGGGGTTGCAGGATCAAAAGCTGGAGGTGTAAAGCGACGGCAAAGTTCCTATCACTAAAAAGATAAAGACGGAACTGGTAAGAGCCGGCTATGTACAGCGAGCCTACTGCCGGGTCATGGTGAATCTGCAAGTCGGGCATCTCAACGAAGAGGGTAGCTGTTGCGTCCATCGTCCACGTCTGAGAATGAGGCGAAAATGCAAAGTGAGGTGAGAATTTAAGAAAATTCTCAGTAGGGTCGTGCATGACGTTTAACTGACGTCGCGTTCATTCTCAGCTGCCTCGGGTTTTATTTAATTATAAAATCATGAGATTAAACTTAACTATTCATAATTGATAAGGTTGAGAAAATGTCCGTCCGAGCGTGGTCCGCTTTTACTTTAGCCAAGATAAGGAATGATTAAACTACTAACAATGATACACAAGATAATGGCGTAATAAATGAACATATGCTGTGAGTAAAACATGATAAACTGTAAATAACATGTAATCATGTACTTAATGCAATCATGCAAAACTTGCTCTTGAACTTTCCTTTACTCGTATACTTTCTTCATTACTCATAAACTTTTCCATTACTTTCATCATTTTCGATCACTTGGTCCCCTGGGAGTTCTTGGCCACTTTAGACTCCTGGGTAATAGTCTGCTTCTCATGATCGAGCTCGTTCCTATACAGGGATGGTCGGGTTTACTTTCGCCGACGTCCCCACCGATTTATTCCCCTTAACTTTTTATCCGGGGCTGACCCAAGTATCATGGAACTTTCATCATAACATATTCTTTGGGTTCCTCATAACATAACTTTCATGGCTTGCTTGAAAATGCACATGCATCATAACTTATTCATATACTCTACCGTAATTTTGGCGGCATAACAGAACGTGTTCGCTTCCTCGTGAATAGTGCTAGCCAACCAATACAGTTACACAATTTGCAATTTCAATATAGAGCAGCAATTATGCACATACATTCATAAATTCATTCATAGCTTCAACAAACTTCAATAGAACTTTTAACTGATTCTGCCTATTTCTGCCCGGTTATGGTATAGCCCACCTTTATTTCAATGTAACTCCTTTAAACCTGATTTTCGGATATGTTGTAGCCTTATATGTCTAGTTTCTAACCTTTTTGGTCCCATCTAATTTTGATATCTATAGCTCAGGTTATTTAGGTTTTATCCCGGCCTGCCCAGTAGCTAGACAGAATTATCCACTCAAAAGTAAAAATCTACCAAAAATCGAAAACTGGCTCAAATGATACGAAATCAGTCTCATATTAAAGCTGATAGAACCATCTTTCATTTGCAAAAAGTCCCATTCCATTTGACTCAGTAGGGCTCGAGTTATAAGCCCCAAAACTTAACCTTCCTGAACTGCTCTGTTTTGGCTCGGTTTGGACATAGGTTAACTTCTTCAAATCACTGGGAACAAATAGGATAGTAACAAACTCGGAATTTCTGGGTAGGATGTTCTCCTATGTGTAAGCTTTCCAACAAAATTAGTTTTACTCAATTTGGAGTTGTATAGGGTGAGTTACACCCTTTTCAACCCATACTGCTCGGGTGGATGTCTTGATGCCTAGGTCAGACTTCAAAAATTCATATCTCTCTCAATATTGCTCCAATGGTCTTATATGATATATGTGTAGAAAGCCCTAGATGTCTAGTTTTACATAAAAATGGTTTCATTGAGTTTGAACGGCGGGAGGCGGAGCCGTACACTCTGCCGTGCGGACTGCCGAGGGTTTTTGAGTTTTCCAGCCTCTCAACTTCCTCATATCATCATTCTCTCTTGTTTCCAACTCAATTTTAATCTCTCAAACAGCCAGTAGATCAGCAACAATTCATCATGATCACTCAGTCAATATATCAGGATTGAAGAATTAAACTACCAATAATCATTCATAATCAGAAAAACCAAGACAAGAATTAAAAACCTCTACCTCTTGCTTTGAGTTTGAATATTAAGTGAAATTTGAACTTGAAGGCTGGATAGAGTGGGAGAGTTGAGAAGAGGAAAGGGAGCTGAGGTGATGAAGAGAAGCAACGTAAGAAAAAATGAGCTGAAGAGGCAGGAGGAGGATATATATATAGACAAAGCTTCGAAGTGGTAGTTAGAATGAATGGCTTTGATTGGATGAAATTTTGTGGGCAAGGTTCAACCATGTCTCCCTCTTTTGTGTTAAAATTGCTCTCCACGTCGCCAGAGAAGTGAAACTCGCTTCCAGCGTATCTGAACTTGACATCGGAACTCGTGTACTTCCTAAAGTCGGAATTCGTGCATGGTTAAGTCGGAACTCGGAATAATCATCTTGTTTTATTCAAAATTGGAGAGTAAAGTCGGAACTCGAAATTCGTAAGGTACAATAACCTTTAAATCGAAGGTCAGGGGCCAGAATGTGAAACCAAAACACTCGAACCCGAAAGTCGGAAATCATAGGATCTCGGCATTCTAACTTGATATCGGAACTCGGGAAATTGAGAAATGAGAAGCTTCTAGTAATAAGCTTGATATCGGAACTCGTGAAAATTCTTGGTTGAACTCGGAATCCAATTCAGATAAACTCGGAAGTCGTATTCGTGTCCATCTTGAATCAACTAAGGTCGGAACTCGGATATCATGTTCGTCCCTACTTGAGCATAAAGTCGGAAATCGAAAAATACAGTCAGTCCTTTTTTCTTGAGCCTTGGAAACGAAATCGGAAATCGAAACTAATACTAATGTCGGAGGTCGGAATTTATTTGAAAGTTAAAGACAAACTCGGAATTCGGAAATTTCAATATTAAACGAGATCGGAAGTCGGAATTTATAAGACAAACTCGGAAATCGGAATTTTCAACATTAAATAGGATCGGAAGTTGGAAATCGAACGTTACATCTCCCCTTCTCGATCTTTCACTTTCTTTTCTCTCTCTCTCTCTCACTCTCTCTCTCTCTCTCTCACACACACACACACACTCACACACTTGTGATCTTGTCTTCTTGGTCCCCTCATCCACCGTGGCTCTCTCCCTCTGTCCACCGCGATCTGTTTGTTTTCTCCCCATTGGTTTGTCTCTTTCTCTTTTTGTTTGATGTGGTTTATCTCCTCCGCTGCAGTGGAACTCTTGATTTAGCTCCCTAAATTCACAATCGTGGGTAAGCATCTTGGTATTAGTATTCTTGTGTGAGTTCCTTCTTTGAATTTGGGTGAGAATCATAACACTAGGTATTATGTTCTAAAGATTTGTGCTTTGAAGATGATAAATTATATGGAATTGTTATCTTGTTAGTTGTAAGGGGTCAAATTAATTTGGGGTATGTATGTGTGTTTTTGGCTTTGGTAAGTGATGCTATATGTAATGTAATTATGTATGCTTTGGTCTTTTATTTTAAACTTGTTTATGGTTTATTTCATTTTTTTCATTATATGAGATTGATTTGTAGAATTTGTCTTTTCTTGACTAAACTAAGTTGTTATGTTTGAAAAGATATGTGACCCTTAGCATAAGATGTGGGGGTGTCAATAAACAATTTTAGTTAAATATTATCTTTCAATGGTTCTGGCTGAATGAAAGCAAAAACTATAGAGGCGATTAAAAGTAGACTTTGCCATTTATCATGTGTTTAGCTCATGTTAATCTGTGTAAACAAAACTGCTTTGATATGACTATGTGCTTTTTCATTTAAAGCTAATTACAAACCTACTTTTTGGCAATATGAATTCTCATTTTCTTTGCCAATATCCAATAGTTTCTACTTAATTCTTTTTTATGCATTTGAATTTTCAAAAAAGAAAAATTGGCTTGCATATTTTATGAAGTTGATTGGCAGAAAGTTGAAGCACTGGTTAATTGTGAACATCCAAAGAAAAATATTTCATTTTGGATTTTCTATTTTATTTTATTTTATTTTATGGCCTCTCCCAAATATATTTGTTTGAAATTGTTTGGTGTAATAAATATTGGCATTTCTAGTTGGTTCTGGGGAAAGGAAAACTAAGGATAATGTCTGGATATTGTTATATTCACACTACTCTGTGGAAGTACAGTCATTGTATTTTATACTTGAAATTTGACTTCATTAACCGATTTTTGTTTGATATTTCGATTCCTTAATCATGTTGCCATGGTTGCATTTTAATAATGCTTTTCCTATTTAGATGATTGGTGACGCTTTGGTGCCAGATTTCCTTGGGAGGCAACTGAAGTCTCAAGACACTATAAATTCCAACCACTCCTTCTTGATTTCTTTCTATGAGTGATAGTATATTTATAATGTATTTTCTATTTTTATTTTTCTAAATATATGTTTTGATAGCTACTCGTTTTCTAACTGCACCTTTAAAGCTACTTATATTGTTATTATGTTATCTAGTTCTATATATCCAAGGTGGGACAAGTATTTTGAGGAAATTACTCTCCGATACTTCTATTTAACTTAAGCATTTCATGTATTGTTAGCAATTAATGTTTCAAGTTGGAATTTTGAATTAGGACAATAGAAATTACTAATTTTGCTATGGTAAGTTTTGGAAATTGATTTCCATGAATTGTTTTAAGTTTAACATTATTGGTATGATTGAAAAGGTTTGAAACTTTTTTTTTAGATTCTACAACTTGATATGCTTGAGAACTATATAGTATTCCAACATTATTGGGCTTTGGTGCTTTGATAAATTTAGTTTCTGAAATAAAATATTTAAGAACTCTACTTGAGCTTTGGATAAATGGTTTTCTTTATGAGAAGGATCTTTAACAGAGCTGTATACTAACGGCAGTAGAGGCAATAGTCGTTAGCTCTCGGTGCATCTTGGTTTGGCCAACCCAGCTAGCAGGGGTGTTGCTAGCCAAGCATGACGGCCACATGTCCGGCTCTGTTTGTTGATACTTCGGCATAGGATCGTTGGTGAGATATTTGTACTCATCAATCTTTTGAGGATGCTCGTTGGTGAGACATGTCTGTTTTGTTCTATTCTGATTCTGTAATTGAGACCACCCCCTCTAAATTTCAGAATTTATTTTACTTTATTTTAGTTTTAGACTAGTTCTAACTCAATTTGAATGTACTCAACTTACAAATTTTTGGAAGTTCTAAGTTGTTAACAATGACTTTTTATCACAAATTTTGCTTTATTTTCTACTTTACTATATTATGGTTTCATACACCATGTTTGATTTGGAATATATATATATATATAATTTGAGATGAGAATATTATTCCATTGAATATGTTTATTTTATGAAAAGCTCGTGAGTGCACTTGTCCTACTCCCCATTGTAAATATATTATCTCTCACTAAGTCGGTTTGACTCACCCCTCATTCTTCCTCTATTTCAGAGCTAGGTACAGGCTGTGATTGGTTTGTATGAGTAGCTAATGGTATAGAAGCTCCGCGAGCTCAGCACATTAATCTGTGGGCACTCCAGGTTGTTAATGTATTTTGATCTTTGTATAGCTGAATAATCATGTAAATATCTTTAGTTATGCTCCATAACTTACAGGCAGGGTCTGGCTTCCGTTATATATATATATATATATATATATATATATATATATATATATATATGTTTGAAAAGAGTATCTATTGTTATGTGTGTCTAGCATGTTATGAATTTTGAGGGCATTTTGAGAATGCTCGTTGTCCTGAGTCTGTATTTTAAATATTGTTGATATTCTGGTTCTATGGCTAGTCTGTATCTTTCTAGCTTGTAGCAGGAACCTTTTGTACTTTGGAAAATGCTAAATTTTTAGGGCATATTCTGTCCGTTTTGTAAGAAATTCTTGGATAGGCTTGGTAGGGAATTACATTTCCTAAGCGCCAGTCATGGCTTTGGTTGGGGCGTGACAAAAATAATAAAAAAAAGAAAATAAAAAAAAAAACATAAGATCAAAATAACATGTGAAATCACAGGCATAAATACCATTACAAAGTATTAGAGGTTGAGTCTCGAACTCAAGACATTAGAGATTTGTCGTTCTACGACTAAGCTAGAAGCGGTTCTTATGAGTTGTAAATCATAATTTAACATATCTCAAAATTTAATTTTCAAAACTCATCTCTCATAGTTAACTCTATTCCCACAATCTCAATCCCTACTTTCAAAACATGCCGCCACCCTTATCTTTTTCCCCTCATTAAAAAAAAATGAACTTATCTTCTTCCTACATTATCCCTTTTTCTCACTATCAATCATCTACTGCCACTCAATCATCACCATCTTCCCTAGTCATCATCGTCATCTCACCGCTCAACCCTTGCCGCCTGCAGGCTTCAATCCTCTCTTTCAGATACCCCCTCAATCTTCTGGTTCAGATTTCAACAATGCAATCTCATTACTTGTGTTAGATTTTAGTGACAAATTCTTAGCTCTTGTTGTCTCTATGACCACTGCTTCTACTATGAGTATGACTAGAGTTTAGAATTGCAAAGATAGATTAAATAAAGACTGCAATATGGTTTGGTATTGGTTAAATTGGGAGTTTTTAGTGATATTTTATGTATCAATAGACCTTGTATGACTAGATTCATATATTGATAGAAGTAATAAAGACTATCATGTTTTAAAGAAATATTTTGTTGAATATTTTGTTACAATCTTTGAACACAGATGCATAAGAGATGAGTAAATCGACTTTTTTCTTTTTCTTTTTTTGGGTCAACACCTTATTAAGATATTTTAATTTATAGGCTCTATTGAGGGTGAAGTTTGACCTGACCAGTCTTAACCTATTTCCACCCCTAAATATACAAAATTGTTAGACAAACTTCTTATTTTAAGATAGCTTGTACAACAATTATTCAATGGCGGTGACATGTTTTATGTAAAAGTTAAATCAGTAACTAAATAATACCTCCTAGTGCATCAGCTTTGATAACTCGAGGTTTGGTTATATCAACCTTTGCAAGGAATCTAATTCTTTTTTTCTTTGTTTCTTATATTCAGTGCTTTGCATTTTCTTGCCTTGTTTTATTTACTAATCATAGGCATCAACGTTTCATATTTGTGGCTAGCTGGTAAAATGCCTAGTTACATGTGTCTTGTTCCATGTGTAAGTGTAACTGCAGGAGTTATGGCATTCTGAAAGCTAAGGAAGGTAGTTCTGCTCAAAGCCACGTTTGTGTAGCTTCCTATGATTAAAATTTTAATGCGGCAGCATAATTACACCAGCCATTTGATAAAAAAATGTAGAAAATTATGCTTGGTCATACATCTTAGAGATTGTTAATATGAAGCTTGTGCTTATACATCTTGCATTAGATGGTGTGTGCACCTTGATGTCAGTACCCTCATATTTGTTAGCCAAAAAAATGTAGCTATTGTATGATATCTATATGAAGACATCCCATACCTGACGATAACAAAAAGAAAGATAGGACATTTACATTATTTACATCCTATACTCACAATATATGAATCGACATGGTTTTCATTGGATTCTTTGACCGTTGTCCCCCCTTTCCACTTATTCTCTGCTACATTAGGTAGTACTTTGAAATCCTTTGGAATAGGTTGATAATGGGAATTAAATAATTGCATAATCCAAATATATGAAAGTCAATATAAAAGGATCCTAATAATAAGTCCAAAACATAATTCAAATTCCAAGCATATTCATACAAACTATCACCATTATTTGTCCTACTCTTCTCAAGCTTCTTTTTAGATGGTAAAATTAACAAATCACTGTAGCGGACATTCTTCAATATGAAGGAAAGGATGGAAAACACCTACATATAACCTTACCTATGAAATGAAACCAAGCCATGCGCCAATAAGCATTGATGCACAACACCATTACAAACCCCAACAGTATTATTATGTATGATCCTATGAAACTCGAATAGAATGCTACCATGTCCACTGTTGTTTCCTTTTCTTCTGTGTAATTGGGTTGTGAAGGAGGTGAAGATGCAACATTTTCACACTTGTGCTTGAGAAGTGGTCCACACAGACCAGGATTACCTTTGTAGTTTTCGTCATCAAAGTTTGCAAATTGTCCTGTGCTAGGCGGTATTCCAGAAAGATTGTTGTATGACACATTGAATATTGATAAAGAGTACAACTGGGTTAGTTCAGAAGGTATCTGGCCACTCAAGTTGTTGAAGGACAAGTCAAGGCTCTCTATCTGTGTGAGATTTAAAAAAGTTTTTGGAATAGAACCTGACAAGTAATTATGGGATAGGTTCAAGGCTCGAATTTGTTGCAGGTTTCCAATTTGAGATGGAATGGTGCCAGTTAGCTTGTTGCATGATAAATCTAACCCGTTCATGTTCTCTAGGATGTAACCTTTGAAAGAGTAATAATTACTCTTTGTTCTAAATCCCACTGCTACTAGAATCTCATCTTGTCCGGATTCTGGGGGATTAAATACTTGCAGACTTGCATTAACAGAGGGTGCTTCTGAGTAGCCAGTAATCCATTTGTCATGGTGATCAAAACCAGGACCATCATCATGATAACTTTTCATTCCAAATGACAAATTTGTGATGCAAGATGGTATTGTCCCATTCATCATGTTTCGTGAGAGATCCAAAATGGTGACATATTTTAATTTACATAATTGAATGGGAATATGCCCATGAAATTTGTTCCCTCCTAATAAAAGAACTCGTAAACTTGACAAGTTATCCACCCAACTAGGAATATTTCCAGAAAAGTTGTTGTCCGTTAGGTCCAGCACTACTAGTTGTGAGCCTTCAGCCAATGTGAATGGTATATAACCTGAGAAAGCATTCTTTTGCAAATACAAATACTGTATGGATGATGAATTGAAATATGAAATTGACCCAGATAATCTATTTTCAGAAAGATCCACTATTTCAAGATAACTCATGTTGAAAAATTCGGAGGGGATCTCACCTTCTAATTTATTTTCTGCCAGAAGAATGACATTCATGGAAACAAACTTGCCAATTGATGAAGGAATTGCACCTGAAATTGAGTTGTTGGATATGTCTAGCTCATACAAACTTGTATTATTTGCTAACACCTCTTCAAGGGTCCCACTGAGGTTGTTATTATTGAGATACAATTTGCTCAAGTGCACTAGCATAAATGACGTAGGAATATTTCCATGGAGATGGTTGTTAGAAAGCTTCAAAGTGTCCAAATTAATGCATCCTGAGGCTAGTTCCTCAGGTAACACGCCTGAGAAATGATTGTGTGACAAATCCAAGGACGAAAGTTCCCTCATGTTACCAATTGATGCAGGTATACTTCCTTCAAAGTTGTTCATTAACAAATTCAAAGTTGTTATGTTTGGAAGGAAAGCACCTAAATATTTTGGCAACAAACCACTGATGTTGTTGTTTGATACATCCATGTAATACATGTTTGATGGAGTATAATTGAATATTTTCTCCCAATGAATTATTCCTCAATAATAAAGTTTCGAGCCTTGAGTGATTTTGTATCAACCAACTTGGGAATGCTCCACGTAGTTTGTTGTGGGAGAGGTCAATAAATTGTAAATAACTTTGATATAGAAGAAAACTAGGAATAGTACTTCCTTTGTCTATATTTAGGTTGCAACTTTGAAGGATAAGGGATTTTAATTGAAATGATGGAAACCCCCTGTGTCTTTTCAGTTTCAAGTTGAGCTTTTGAGCTTTGTGATGAAATATATAGAACCTGAAGTTTGGAATGGTTAGCCAAAGTACTCAATAAAAATGATCCTTGCAGGTAATTTCCAAAGAGAGACAAGTATCGAAAGGATGTGAGATTGCTAACGAAGGATGGGAAGTTGCCATGGAACGCACTATTTGAGAGATCAAGGACTTGGAGGCTTGTTAAGTTGTCTAGACACTCAGAGAGTTGATTGCTAAACATGATATCGGTAAGATATAGCTCTACAAGACCCTTGATAACACATAATCCTGCCATAATTAATAGTTGCTATTGTTAGTTGTATTGTGAAATCGGCCAAGAAAAATGGAAAGTTATAAATGAAGAATTAATATGGTGTATGCAGTTAAACGATAAGAGAGGATTATATAATTTCATGCATTATTCTACACTTATTTTTAATTTAAGAAGATAATTCTGGATATGTAGCATCACTCTTTTGTCTAAAGATGGTTAAATGATTAACTTAATTAACAATTATTGTTGATTATCTTAAATATTGAAAAGTGCGAGTAACCAAAAAAGTTAAAGATACCTGCAAGTAATAGGATATATTAATTATGGTCCTCCCTAAATAATATTCCAGGAAGCATGCAGTTGCTACGGTTCCAATAAGTATTATGTAGGCAAGTTGTCAAATATTCATTACCAGTTAATTTCATAATAAATGTTTATAAATATATTAAACATAAATAATAAATAATTCATAATCATGATTTATAATACTCAAAAAAAAAAAAAGATACTGAGATTAATCTTCATGATATATCTAAACTAGAGGTGCATTTAGAAATCATTTAGTGTGATCGTGTGTGTATTATTTAGCACATTTATTTGAGTTTTTTGTTTAAAGTAATTTTTATTAAAAGAAATACATGAAATATTAAAGATAACTAGGGAAATTTTTTGAGACAAGAAGTTAAATTTTTTAAAAACTATTTTAATACTTATTTCATAAATGAAAAGAAGTAATTTCAAAAAGAAAGCTCTAAAAACCCATTACTTCATAAAAACACTTTTCTAACCTTGAACAACCATACCCTAATTTGTTGTTACCTTCAATTAAGTTGTTGAAATAATTATCACTTAAATCTAACACTGTCAAGTTTCTCAAATTCTGTGGAGCTGCAAAAGGAAAAAATATAGTTAGACACAGACACATACACTTGTGTGTGCATATATATACATGTATACTCCTTCATGTGGAGATTAGCATGCCCTACATTTTCATTTGAACAAAAAAACCACTCATTTCTTTTGTCTCAAATTTTTCCCCCCTTTTTTTCTTTGGATCTCACCCATGCAAGAAATCTAAAATGAGCTCCCAATGAAATATACCTTTAAAAAAGAAAAGGCAGCTTACTTGCAACAAAGATACATGTTATAATTCTTTGTACTTTTTCTTATTAGACGTCCTTTTATATTGAGTTGTATGCAAATTATATTTAATCCCAATCCAAAATTAAACTTTAGCAATAACATATGCACATTGGACCTCTATTTTCTTGAACATGCCTATAAAATGAAAAGAAATAATAAAATAACAAGAACTGAAAATATAAAATCATGATTTCGATTCCAAAATCTAACGTCAAATAGTGAACAATTAAATATATTTAAGTGCTAAAATATGTAACTAAAATATTTATTATTATACATCAGACTTAATAAAGCTAAAAACTATATCTAGTTTTTTATGCTGAGTAATGTGTTTTTTTTTTTTCATTATTCTTTTGTAGAGGCTTGGTAGATGCCAATAGATGTACAAACACAAAATATAATAAAAAAATTAGAACAAAAAAAAATTTGACATTAAAGAAATGAGACTTACGCTCGGGGAGGAGAAGATAGAATTGTAAAGAAGGAAAGAGAAATATACGAGAGTAGATACTATTGAAGGGAGAGCAAATATTAGAATAGTAATTAATAAAGATAAAATCAATTATAGAATTACCCATGACTATATATAATTTGACGTAAAGAAAAGAAAAAGTGAATTTTTTCTTCAAATGAAAATATGGAACATGCTAATCGCTGCATAAAGGTGAGGATATATATATATATAAACAATTATATCACTGGCCAAGGCTACCAAGTAGTGAATTTGATCGAAATATGCCGTTATATCAAAATATTAAAGAAAAAAGGCGGAACTTAAAGATACATGCCTTGAGGATACAAAGAATCAATCCAATTCGAAACAAGAATCAACGTCCTTAGTGATGTTAATCCATTCAGACTTCCAAAGATGCTGCCACTTACTTGATTATATGAAAGATCTAGAGTCTTCAACTTCCTCAATATTGGTAATCCTTCAAAATGACGTGCAGAGATGCACATTTTAAACATGGAAAAATAAAATAAAAATTGTAGGACTTGATAGCATTGTTAGAATATAATCTATTTTTTCGTCTTTATCTAATAATTTAAATTTTTGAAATAAATAATTTATGATATAATATCAGGACTTCTATAACCAAATTTTAGCACAAAATAAAATGGATCTATACATTATCAACATTTTAAGTCCAAAAACGATTTTGCATATAGGGACGTGTTAAAATATAAGGCTATTTATCTGTCTTTGCCGAATAGTTTAACCTTTTCAAAAAGGTGATTCACATTATTAAAACTAAATTAAATCTGAATTAAAAATGCTAGAATGTCCATTTTTGCTAGATTTATTTTGTTAAAATAATATGACATGGTTGTTAGTTTTTAGATGAATAAGAGATCCTCCTATAATTCTGACAATATTTTCTTCTGATTGTATATCATTATTCTTCTAAATTATTTAACATCATCATAATCTCTTTTAAATTCGACCACTTTCTGCCATATCTTTCAAAATTTTTTAGCCTTTCAAGTTTAGACTAACATGCCTAACACAAATATGAGAAAGCGAGCCAAATCCTAGGTGACCCTTTCTCTTGTTGTTTTTGCTACTCTTAAGAATTAAGTATATCTAACTTAATTGGAAAAGTTAGTTTATAGGGATAAGGTTGCCCAAACTCTCATAAAGATTATCTTGGTCATATCTTTAAGTGATGTGAGATTTTAATACATATCAATTTATTGACTCTCTTTTTCTTTTTCTTTTTCTTTTTTCTGTAAAACAGCTCTTTTGTAAGTATCAAACATCAGCTCACACGAGCATGGTCATGTTACGGAGGTGGCTTAAAATAATTGGTTAGTTAAAGTCAAACTTTAGTATCATATTTTTCTGTTAAAGTCAAACTTTATTTAATAACAATATAGATTTGGACATTTGTATTTTTCTAAGTTTATTACTCAATATTTTTAATCAAATTTGTCTTTTTTAAAAAAAAAATTGAAAAATGTAGCCGATTCATTTATTCTTCATTGAGACATTCGAAGTTGCATAAGATAAGAATTTAGCGATTTAAATTTTGAAAATTCTCTCCAGCTAAAACAACATTTACAAACAACGTTATTCTATAGGTAATACATATATTTGAAAAAGAATTAAGTCTTTTTTATGTCATTAAGCACGTATTTCTCTTGTAACAAAATAAATATAAATCATCATTGTGAATATAACTACTGCTTTTAAACATTCAAGGTTAAAACAATGCATTTTTAATTTTTAATTAATTAAAGATTGTTTTGTGCTTCTAGCTGCCGCCTCCCTCCGAAAAAGGCTAGAAGATATTAAAAAAATTGCTATGGTTGGAAAATTGCGAAATAAATTGAAGCAGCTGATCAACTGCTTAAGGAGAAATTCAACATAAATAAGATAGAAATAATAGCAAAAATAATAAGTTATAACTAACTAACTAATACAAATAGAGAAAACAAAGTTCACTAAATATTAAAATAACGAATTATATGGACTTAGTTATATTAAATAAAAAATGTGATAAAAATATAACTTATAAGTATAATATTATTAAATTATCAAGCCTAAAATTTTGAAGGCTTCAAGCAAGAAATTTAGCAACCTTGCCATAAGTGTTGTTCCGTCTTGGTTTCTACACATTGCTTCATTTCTACTTCATATTTTGAAAAATAAATAAATAAATACATAATGTGGTGTGCTTTATATCTAGAATCTTATAGAAAAATTACATTATTTGTGATCATTATTTTCATATTTCAACACTAAGGGTGTGTTTAGTATGGGATAAAAATGGGAGGGGGCATAAACTTTTATGGAATAATTTCATGTATAAAATTACACATAAAAGTTACTTGCAACTACTCTATGAAATTTTATCCCTAATTTTTACATGTTAACCAAACATATCGTACATGAAACTCTAGGTATTTCATTTAGAATCACACGTATTATAATGAGTGTATAGTTAATTTTTTTGGTGATAAGAGTGTATGATTTATTTTTACTAAAGAATGCCTCTACTTCATCAAAATGAAAATGGCCAGGTAGTATATTTTATGTGTCACGACCCCACTAAGGTCGTGACCGGCGCATAGAGGACACGTCCCCTAGCAAGCCTATACTAGACCTTTTTTAAAAAAAATTGGACAAAGTCTCCCTTGTATTTAGGACTATTTCCAAATACGGATTCTCCACCTGCACAACAATCCAAACACACAAAATCATTGGGGATCCAGGCATTCTCCGAATGCACCCCACAGCACACAATATAGGAATTTAAAACGTAATCGTACTTATGAAAATATATACATACGTATCCATCATGAACATTAACCTATAATCATTAAAAGCAACTTGACTTAACTAAAAACAACATGCTTTTTATTACAAATTAAAACTGATACAGGGAGGACCCTGCCTGTGGATAAATGGAGCACTTCTAGAGATTATACATTTAAATTTAGATGCTGAAACTTCTAATTAGCTGTGGAAGCTTGAGCACAATCTCGCACCTATCTAAAAATATGGAAAGGAAGAAAGAGTGAGTAATACAGACTCAGTGAGGCATAATATATTTATCTTTAAAATCTCTTTATGGCTCATTTGAGCACCTTTCAATTCAATTGAATATAAACCTCATTATATCAACTCATATGTATCCTTGCTCATGACTTCAAACATATGATAACTTCAAGGAATTTCCATAAATTTCAATTTCAACTTTACCTAAATACAGTTTCAGCTAGTAAATAAGAATCTTAAACATAAATGCATAATATAGAAATACTTTCTCAAAACATAGAAAATAAATACTTGTTCAACCTCATGAAAAAACTTAGGCGAGGATTCTATTTCAGAAAATAACTGCCTGACTGGGCTTGCCCAGCAGTAACTGATCTCACTCCTATGCGTGACTATATCTACCGGACATGTTGGCCGACATGCCGGGCTAACAATCACCCTGCTAGCTGGGTTATATGAAGTGCATCAAGGCTAATGCTACTGTCATTAGCAAACAGTTCTGTTACAGTTTTCCCCCTTAGAAAGGCACTCACACTTGCTGGGTCTTTGCCATGCCTCATGTGAGTCCTTGAAAACACATTTCCTTCTAACTCCTTGACAATAACACTTTTCGTTATTAAAAAGCATATAGTTTCTTGCTTATAACTTTAAAAGGATAATAAGATTCAAGAATCTTCCGTATTCTTAATAAACATAGTTATCAAAATTCACCAAATATACAAAATAACTGTACTATCGAATATAGTTTCAAAGTATAATACTTTCAAATTAAAGCATCTAGAGCTCTTTCTCAATTATTGAAATGTAACTGTTCTTTCTATCCAATAACTCATAATATTGACTTTAAGAACATAAAAATTTCTAATAACTTGAACCTTCATATTATTTAGATACTATAAATTAGCTTCTATAAGAGCTTGTCCCACACTTCTATGCTTAAACATATATATATATATATATATACACACATAACTATCATGATTATGTCAAGAGTCGTATAAATACGGAGTAAAACATATTAATTCAATTCTTTCATAAGCTTCACTAAATTACATTTTTGGCATGTAGATAGGAAATTAAGAATAAGAATAAGCTATAAATATACTAGCACTCACATATCAAGTTTGGAAAGAAAGGAGCCCAACTCTACGAAGTCTTAGAGCCACCAAGAGATTCTGGAGAGCATCTAACATGACAAATACAACTATTAGGCTTCCACAACATAACTATTCTAAGAATTTACTAGGATTAGCCCCAAAGGGCAAAACCCCCAAATTTCTAGAACCCTAACCCCCCTTCATAGCCTTAAACATGGAATTCATGGAAAAACTAGCTAATCTATGGTCTAATAAGGAGGGTTGAGCTCAAGAATTACCTTAGAGAGCGAAGGAAGGTGGTGGAGCGTGAGGAGAGTGGTGTGTCTTCTCCCACCATCACTTTCTCTCACTAGAAGATGAGAGAGAGAGCTCCAAGGAGAGAATCAACCCCAAAGCTTGGCTAATGATCAGGAGATGATGGATTTTGGTGGTGGGTTTGAGTAAAATTGATGAAAGATGGATGGTTTCATGTAGGGAGAAAAAGAATAACAGAGGAAGAAGAGAGAGAGAGAGAGATGGCGGAATGAGAGAGAGAAGCTTCGAGTTTCTTCTTTTAATCACGCCAATGGGCCAAGCCGCGACTGCCGCCTGGGCACTCCGCCCACCAAGTTGCACCACTACAGCAAAGACAGATGCTGGGCGGCCTTGGCGCCTAGGCGCTCGATCCTACTTTTTTTTTTTCGCTCCTCTTCCAAACACTTCTCAAACATCATCATATACTTATTTACATAATTTTAAGTTAATGTCCTCATTTATTTTATTCTCCATTAACTTTAAAACATAAATATAAATAAGAGAATATCCCCCATTTGAATCCAATAAAAATATTGGAAAAATCAAACTCCTTAAGAATCAAAATCCAACTTTTGGATTTTAGTACAAACTTCCGAAAACTTACATTTTCTTAAACTTCAAGCTTGAAAATGAAAGGGTTAATAACTTCCAAAAATTCATTAAAAATCGCTCTTCAATTCTTTGATATCTAAGGAATAATTACCGGGACTTTTGATCCCATGAAAATGTCCCAAACCTATAGCCTTCCAAGGGGGCATAGGGTCCAAACTTAGAGCTTTCACAAGGTCCGACAGAACAAAGTGTCACAATTCGTGTGACTCTTGACCCGGGCATTACATTATGAATATTATCGGTTGTCTTACAAAACATGCAGAAATTGAAGATACTTGCCTTGAGCAAGGAAAGAATCATTGATTTGGTTTGAATTAAGATCCAAAGTCCTTAGCGATGTTAGTCTACTGAAACTTGGAAGGATGCTGCCGTATAGTACATTATTTGACAAGTCTAAGATCTCCAACTTCTTCAACCTTGGAAATCCTTCAAAGATATATAGAGCGCAAAAAAGCATTTAAACGAGTTTATTTTATTTTATAATTAGCATTGCAAGTGGGAAGAAGTAATTAAAGACAGTATGTGGGGCAAATTGATATAATATGGCCAATTCATTTATGCTTTATTGAGACATTTGAAATTAAGATAAGATTTTAGCAATTTAAATTTTGAAAATTCGCTCCAACTTTTTTTTTTTGGAAGACCGGCAGAGGAGGAATGGGAGTCAAACACAGAACATATTAGACTCAAATGAGATATATAGGAGATAATCACTGGACTATGAGCTTAACTACTTTAAAAGGTTAAGATAGTGCATTTTTAATTTCTCATTAATTAAAGATTGTTTTGCGCTTCTAGCCATAGCCCAAAAAAGAAAAAAGAAGATATTGAAAAAAAAATTTCTATGGTTGGAAAAATGCGAAATAAATTGAAGCAGCTGATCAACTGCTTAAGGAGAAATTCAACATAAATAAGATAGAAATAATAGAAAAAAATGTTACAACTAATTGATTAATACGAATAAGAGAAAACAAAGAATATGGACTTAGTTATATTAAATAAAAAATGTAATAAAAATATAACTTATAACTATAATATTATTACTTAGTTATATTAAATAAAAAATGTAATAAAAATATAACTTATAACTATAATATTATTAAATTATGAAACCTAAAATTTTTAGGGGTGTGGTATGGGATAAAATTAGGGAGTGAATTTTAATGAAATAGGTTCATATGTAAAATTACTCATGAAGGCTCGCTGAAGCTACTTTATAAAATTTTATCCCTAATTTTTACTCACTAACTAACATATCATACATGAATCTCCAAGTGTCTCATTTAGAAATTATATATATCGTAATGAGTGTATAGTTAATTTTTTTTGGTGATAAGAGTCTATAGTTTATTTTTACTGAAGAATGCAACTGCTTTATCAAAATGAAAATGGCCAGGTAGTGTATTTTATGGATATTCTTGGTTGTCTTACAAAACATACAGAAATCGAAGATACTTGCCTTGAGCAAAGAAAGAATCATTGATCTGGTTTGAATTAAGATCCAAAGTCCTTAGCGAAGTTAGTCCACTGAAATTTGGAAGGATGCTGCCGTATAGTATATTGTCTGACAAGTCTAAGGTCTCCAACTTCTTCAACCTTGGAAATCCTTCAAAGATATATAGAGTGCAAAAAGGCATTTAAACGGGAAGAAGTAATTAAATACAATATGTGGGGCAAATTGATATAATATAGCTGATTTATTTATTCTTTATTGAGACATTTGAAATTGAGTAAGATAAGATTTTAGTGATTTAAATTTTGAAAATTCTCTCTAGCTAAAACAACATTTATAGATAACATTATTCTATAGGTAATACATGTATTTGAAAAAGAATTTTATGTCATTAAGGACATATTTCTCTCATAACAAAATAAATATATGACATCATTGTGAGCATAATTACTACTTTTAAACATTCAAGGTTTCTTTGTTTTTTTTAAGGCTGGGGTAGAGATAATGGAAATCAAACACAGGATATCTCAGGTTTAATTTGATATACCGGGGATAATCACTAAGCTATGGGCTCAATTGCTTTAAACATTCAAGGTTAAGGTAGTGCGTTTTTACTTTCTCATTAATTAAAAGTCGTTTTGCGCTTCTAGTTGTAACAGAAAAAATAGAAGATATTGAAAACAAGTTGCTATGGTTTAAAAAATGCAAAATAAATTGAAGCAGTTGATCAACTGCTTAAGGTGAAATTCAACATAAATAAGATAGAAATAATGGAAAAAAAAATAATGAGTTATAACTAATTAATCAATACGAATAAGAGAAAACAAAGTTTATTAAATATTAAAATAAAAAATTATATGGACTTAGTTATGTTAAATAAAAAATGTAATAAAAATATAACTTATAAGTATAATATTATTAAATTATGAAACCTAAAATTTTGAAGGCTTCAAGCAAGAAATTTAGCAACCTTGCCATGAGTGTTGGTCCGTCTTGGTTTCCACACATTGCTTCATTCCTACTTCACATTTTAGAAAATAAATAAATAAATAATGTGGTGTGCTTTATATCTAGAATCTTATAGAAAAATTACATTGTTTGTTATCATTATGGTCAGATTTCAACACTAGGGGTGTGTTTAGTATGAGATAAAAATAAAGGATAAATTTTTATGAAGTAGATTTATATTTAAAATTACATATGAAAGCTAACTGAATCTACTTTATGAAATTTTATCTCTAATTTTTACTCGCTAACCAAACATATCGTACATGAAACTCTTGGTGTCTCATTTAGAATCATATATATTGCAATGAGTGTATAGTTAATTTTTTTGGTGATAAGAGTGCATAATTAATTTTTACTGAAAAACGCCTCTGCTTCGTCAAAAGCAAAATGGCCAGGAAGTGTATTTTATGGATATTATCAATTGTCTTACAAAATATGCAGAAGTTGAAGATACTTGCCTTGAGCAAGGAAAGAATCATTAATCTGGTTTGAATGAAGATTCAAAGTCCTTAGCGATATTAGTCCATTAAAACTTGGAAGGATGCTGCTATATAGTGCATTATATGAAAGATGTAAGGTCTCCAACTTCTTCAATCTTAGAAATCCTTCAAAAATATATAGAGTGCAAAAAGGCGTTTAAACAAGTTTATTTTATTTTATAATTAGCATTGAGAATGGAAGGAAGTAATTAAATACAATATATGGGGCAAAGGAATAAGATACCTTCATTGTTAATCCAACTTTGAAAAGCGTTCCAAGACAAGTCGAGGCTGAGCAGCTCTTCAAACGGACGAAGCAAAGAAACGTTTAACATCCAAGTTCTCTCATAGATTGGGCTGCCCTTGCCAAACGGATCAGAAAAGTTGACCTTCCAATCTCTCCCAGAGTAATCCTATAATGCAGCTATAGTCACGGTCAAAATCTCAAAGAACACACAAAATCCTATAATAATTAGATATAAAGTATAGTCACGGTCACAATCTAAAAGAACACACAAAATCAAAACCTATAAATGTATAATATGTTGTCTAATAATGCAGCTCGTGTAATTACCTAAGTTAAAATCTCCTATATAAGTGCTTTTTCTACATATATATATCTTATGAGCATCATTCTGCAAAGTGAATAAGCATTAGAATGTCTCAAACACTATGGTGTCATTCTAAGTCTAGAAGACATGATTAGCCATAAAGGATCACATTAAACTAGAATAGACCAATTACAAGATGCACCCCGATAATCCATTCGTGATTGTCATGTAAGAGCTATTAAAGCAATACCTCTCTAGTTGCATCGATCATTGATGGTAATAAATTTTATTCTTAAATCATTCACCTAAAGATGCAAGTAGAACAAATCTTTAAGCATGAAATATTATAATGGCAATAAAATGGAAAAATTATCAAAGATAATCATGAACTACATAACAAACACGCGAAGAAAAGTTGATTTTTAAAGCAAAACACCCTTAACATATCTATATCAGGCATTACGCAAGTAAGCTAATTACAAACGTGAAAAACATCCAACTTACTAAAAAAATTTTGTATCCTCTATATAGTTATATTTGATTTTGAAATTAAGCATCTTACGTGCACGTACTTCTACACTTGCTTCTAAAACAAAGAATTTTAAAGAGGAAGGAAAGAGTTACTTGAACTTAGCCATAGAATATTCATTACAAGTGGCGCAGAATCTTGTTATTCCTGGCCAACCAGAATGATATGAAGGCACTTTCTCGACTCGACAATGAGGGCCAAGACATAATCGAGCTTGTTTCTGTGTGTCATCGAGGAGTACTGCGTAGCGGAACATCCTACGGGGGAATGCCTCCCCTTCGAAGATCCTGCGTCTGCGTCTGCGTCTGCGTGGGTTCTTCTTGCCGAGGTTCGCGGTTGGTCATTAATTGCTAGGTTGGAAGGCTGCCGTGAGGTGCGATTGTCGTGCTCATGGCTGGCTGGAGTAAGGCGCAGGCGTGCAGCAATGAAGATAAGAGAAGGTTGGGTGCTCTGCCTCTGCGGCTGGGCTGCTTCATGAGAAAAGAACCAGACAGTGGTCGGGTGCCGACGAAGGGGGGGAACTGGGAAAGTGGGATAGTTTGGTTCTTCCCTTTTTTTTTTTCCCTTGAAATTTTAGATTTTTTTATTAAATAAAGTAAATTTTTTTATTTGTATTAAATTAAATAAGATGTTAGTTCATGTCAAAAAACAAAAAAAAAAAAGATGTTAGTTATTGAAACACTAAATTTTAAATTGTTTATTAAAACAATTAATTAAAATTTCTTCTAAACAATTTAACGAAAAATTTTAAACTAGGTCTAATTTACATTATTTTATCTATTATTTTGTTTTTTTAACAAATGTAATGTATTTTTTTTTTAAGTGCAAAATTATTTTATTTAGTTCTTAGAGATTTAATTTAAATTTTTTCTTTAAAAAATATCTAATTAAAATTATTTCCATAAAAATTTAGAAATTAATTAACTAATGAGATGTTCAATTTAAATTTATAATTGTAACTATTATGAATTTAAATAAATATCTCACTTAATTTACAGTATTTAATCATTTATTCAAATTGGTTAATATTTTAAAAATTAGATAAAATTTTTTATCGTAATATTAAATTTAATTTCCTCCTATAACATAAGTAATTCACAGTCCTTTTAAAATGTTAGAAAAAAATTAAAACTAGATAATAACTTAAATTATAGTATATTTGACTTTTCACAAAGTTTGTTTATTGTATTGAAACTAAATAAATTATTTTATTTCCATATTTAATTTTATTTTACTTTTTTTTTTATGAAGGCAAGAAAATTAGGAATTATTCCTATGTTATATTTTTAGGAGGAGGGAGTGGGAGTCAAATATAAAATATAAAGTTTAAATAAGACATGTAGAAGATAACCACTAGATTGTGGGTGCAACTGTATTTCTATATTTTATTTCTATTAATCAAACTAAACATTTAATTAATTTATTTTACTTTTTATTTTCACTAAGTTTTAAATGAGTAATTTTGAAATTGAATAATTATTTTATTTAAATTTTGAAAGATTTAATTTAATTTTTGTATTCAAAAGTATCAAATTGAAATTTATTTCAAAACTGATGCATATCATTTACATATTTTCTGTTATATTTAGTTTAGTACTTGATTATGTTTCTTTATTTTTAAGATTTGATATTATTTTTAAGATATTAATTTTGATGCACTATTAGTGTAAAAGAGTTTTATACTATCACTTAATCATATACTTTTATATTGCAAAACTTTTAAAATAGTGGGAGTTAAGTCAAATATTTTTGCTTATGTAATAATACATAATTGGATACGGCATCAAAACTAAATTCTATTTTAATTTATTTATTTTATGATAAGATAAATATTGATGCGGTTATCTATTTTAGGATATAATTGTTGTATATTGGATTATTGGCAAAGTGGAATAATGGGAAATCCTTTTATTTCTTTACGATTAGTATCATGATGAAAGTTTGTCCTTTCGATTATATAATACTCTCTCTTTTATATATTTTGTTATTTTTTATTTGAAATTAATTTTGATATATTATCATTGTAAAAAAATTTTATGCTATCATTCAATCATATACTACTCTCTAAGTATATATAAGACTTTGAGATAATAGATGTGAGAATCAAATATTTTTGTTAATTAATTAGTTTTGTTATTTAATTCTTCACGCTCATGTTGAATGCATCCTAAGAGAAATGATTGCCTAACATATAAATGAATATTGTTAGCTAATTTAGAAAATTAGCTTCGACAAGTATACTGTGTCATAAGTAACAATAAAGAGTATAAAGTATTGTTTTCACGAGGATTGTTAACCAAGTACTAGTTCATTTAGAGTAGTTACTTGTAATGCCTAAGAATTACATGTGTAATGTAATGTCATGCTTATCCGAAGCAAAGTTTATCTTATTCAATCACTTGAATCACATTGCAATTATATGATCATTTCATATCTTACAATTAGCATAGCAATCACAGCACTCACAAATATAGTAAATTTTAACATAATAAGAAAATCAGAATATACATATGCAAATACACTTGTATTTTTATTTAATCTTCCTTTACTTTTCTATAACTCTCTTCCTTGACACACCTAAGTGTTACATATTGCCGTTCCTAGGGTGTCTACTTATGTCTGCACTTAAGCATTACGTATCGCCATCCTCAGAGTTTTTCTTAATTGCCTTTACTTGTCATGCACATTCTAAAATATGATCGCTATGTCATACCCCATTGGGGTGTGATCGTCTTGTCACACTCCTTAGGATGTAGTCGTCTTCCCATATCCCAAAGTATAATCACCATGTCATACCCCATCAGAGTGTGATCGCCGTGTCACCATCTTTATATCTTTAATCACAGAATTATGAATGTACGTACTTCATAAGTTATTCCTAAATAATTATACTTGCTTGATATTCATACATATCAGCTATAAATATTAACACATAATATTTAGAAATATTGCTGATTTCTGCTAGAAATTCGGCAGTATAATGAATCGAGTCCACTTCCCCATAAATAGTGCCAGCCAACCAATCAATGACGATAGCACAATCACTGTAACGTAGCATAATTAAGTAATGTATCCAATCCCTTATCATTCACATATATTCAACAGCAAATAGATTAAGTTAAGGTCATGCTTGCACTAAAGCATAGAATTCTTCAATTTAGCAATGCTATTAATCCTTACTCAGTTCTACCTGATTTTTGTTATTTTTGCCAAAATTTCTACATAGCTTAATTAAATCTGAATTTTTGATATGTTGAAGTGTTATATGTCTAATTTCTAACCTCTTTGATACCATTAGATTTTGATGAGTATAACTCATGTTATTAGCATTTTACCTAAGTTTGTCTTATTAGTAGGCAGATTTGCACTCTGAAAAGTAAAAATTAATTAAAAATAGAAAACTAGTTGGAATTATACAAAACCTAAATCTAACTTAACTAGCTTTCATTTCCAACAAGTTTCATTTTATTTGAGTAGGTAGAGCTCAAATTGTGAGCTCTTGAATTTGGCTAACTAGAACTACCATGTTCTAGCCCGGTCAGGATATAGGGCAACTTCAATAATTTGCTGGGAAAAATAGGGAACGAATTTAACTGTGAAATTTTTGTGAGATGTTTTTTATGTATAAGTTTTCTAAAAAAATTGGTTGCACTCATTTTCGAGTTATATATGGTGAGTTATACCCTTCACAACCTATACTGCCTGGAACAGAACACAAAATTTCTAGGTAAACTTCAAAAAATCATATCTCTCTCAATACTAACCAATAGTCTTATAATTTATATGATTGGAAGGCTCTAGATGTCTAGTTTCATCTAAAATTAGTTTCATTTCATTTTAGTGTCTATAGGCGAGTCCGTACAGTGCATAAGTACAAATGCCGTAGGGATTTTAAGGAAATCTTGATTCTATTTTAGTGATTCTTGTGTTTATCATTCAATATCCAATCTAACATAAGCAAACATATAATAAACCAATCATAAATCATCATATAACCATCATAAAATACCATAATAGTGAGAGGAGTAGGAGAAACAAACCAACCACCAAGCCTCACAACCAAACAAAGATAAGGAATCCTACCTCTAGATTGAAAGATAGTTTGATTAGATGAAGAGTTTTGATGTTGGAAGTGCTTGGAGCTTGAAAATGAAAGAGAAATGAAGTGAAAAGAAATGAAGATGAGAGGGAATAATAACAGTTCTGTAAGGGAGAGAGGGAGGCCGAAATTTTGATGGGAGTAAGAAGGAATTATATGAATTTGATATAGAGGTGGTGGTTGGAAGAAGTGATTCTAATTGGTGGAGGTCAAGTGGCTCATAAGTGAGCCAACCATGCTCACTCTTTGTGGCATGGGTGGCGCCACTTTGATGAAGGAGGTGGCTAAATTCTAGTCACTTGAAGTAGGGTTTAGTAGGTTAAAATTTGGTTAGTTTGGGTTTTGACAGTTGAAAATATCGAAATTCTACTGATTTTCTATCAACCAGCAACTCGTTTTCTATCTATTTTTGCTAAGGTTTTCTAATTGTCTACTCTAATACTTCTCAATCCTAATCCCTCTAATTGATATCTAATTAACCTTAGTTAATTTCTAATTATCCTTACATATTTAATAAAATCGAATAGATTGACTAACGATATATATTAAATGTTTTAAAAATTTTCGGATGTTAATGTAACATTTCCAATTTTGCTGTGTTTGTAACTCTACACTATAAATTAAATAAATAATAGTGTGTAAAATCATTAAGGGATAAAACACATTAAAATTGAAATTTAATTATTTATAGACCATAAATTTAAAATAAAAGCTGGAAGAGAAATTTATTTGCATGAATGCAACTAATAAAAATTAAATAGAGAAATAAAATAAAATAATAGCAAAATAAATTACATAGTTAAAATCTTGTTAAGGATAGAAATTTAATAAATTATATTCTCAGTAAAAATATGCCGGAACATATTAGAATTTCTACCAAAATCTCTTAAAACTTCTAGAACTGTTTAATTTAAGGATTTCAGGTACAATAGAATACCTGTTTCATGTCACAAAGTACTCATGAGTGACATAAAGTGATAACTATCACTTTCAACTTTTTTATCAAGGGTTTGGATCAAGTTACAAGTCTTATTCTTGATCCAAAGGCTAGAATTCAAATATCTATCAACACTACTACCATTTAAAACCCCCAAATACAACTCAAAACACAACATACTGTCCCTCACTCCCTCTCTACTGTTCACATCAGTGTTCCCCTTTCCCAAACCTTCTCCATTTCTTCTCGTCAACCCCAAAAACCTTACATATCTCCCTCCAACCTCAAGATCTCTTCTTCCTTTTCTTATTTCTTCTCTTCTTCACCAACTAAGAAGCAAAAGCTCCTCTCTTTGCCTCTCTCAAGCCACAGCTATCTCACTTGGAGGAGGGAAGAGATTCTTTTCTTGACTAGTGGATCTTGAAGGGTGTAACTCAAGGGGTTCTTCAAGTTTGGGAATGGAGATAGGGATTTCTACACTTTTCTTGTTATGATTCTTGAGAAATAAGTGCTCTATGAGTAAGGGTTACTATTCTAGGGTTCCAAATGTTGAACATAGTGGTATGTTTAGAGGTTAGATTTAGTTTATGTTAGCTTGGCTGAGTGTTCTAATATGGTTTTTGTGAGGTGGAATCATTTGGAGAGCAATTATTTGAGTTGTGTCATAAACTAGCTAGAATTGGATTATTTGGGGTTAAGACTTGAATTCCCAAGAATTAATATCAGATTGAGGTTTTTATGAGTTTAAATAACTTAGTTGACCCTAAACGTAAGGGTGATTATGAATATAAACTTGTTAGAATCCTTATGTTAGGTTTGTGACAAAAAGGGGTAGTTAAAACCATATACTAGCAACTTAGAAATATGGAAAATTAATTATGTTACCCATGGAATAAATGAAAACTGATTTCACCCCCTAAAATATATGATGTATGGAGTCTAAAATTATCCTTGAGTAGTTGGTTTGGTAAAAGAAGGAGTAGAAACAATTTTGGACTTAAACTAGTTTCGGTAAGCCACTAAAAAGGTGAATTTCTGTTCCTATGCCCCTATAGATAACAAAACTGTTTTGAGACTTGAATATTTAAGTTATATAGACCTTAGAAGTATTATTAAATGGTTAGAATTGATTTAAGGTGAATTATGGAAGGATTGAGTATTAACTAGTCAAGTTTCCTAGTTACTAGAGTTATTTTCGGCCATATACTTAGAGGGTAACCAAAACCATGTTTTAATTGAATATTTAGGGTTATAATAGTAAATTTAAGTGCCTTGGACTATATATAATCATGTGGGGCAAGTTTAAGAAGGTTTAAAGGTGTAAATATCAAGAAAAAGGTGTGTTACTAAGATTAGGCCAAAGAGGGTATTAGACTACTTCCTTAGTATGTTTTAAAGGACTTGAAACTAAATTTAATTATGATTAAACCATTAATAAAGTAGAACTACTTTCCTCCAATCAAAACTCAAATCTTGAGACTAAGAGTTCTTAAGAAAAGTGTGATGTTACATATCAATTTGACTATAAATTAAGTGTGATGGTGGGATAACATTTGGAATTTAAATGTTGGGGATGATATTTCATGGCCAATGAGGCCAAAGAATGAAAACCAAGATATGCTTTTCTACTCTTGACTCTTGGAATTTTGTTGATTTCACCATAATTGCTTCATTTATGCCTTATGATTATAATGATTGTATTTATGGTAATGAATGTGTTGGAATTATGAAATGATGAGTTGTTATTGATGTTATGATTATGACTGGGAAATTGCTAGCTGTTTATTAGTGTTTTGCAATTTTTGGATTTCTTCCGGTACAGCTGTTATGCTGCCATATTTTTGCCAAAAAGTCTCTTTCATGAGTTGCGTCATAATACATAAGTGTATGAGATTAGAGAAGATTGTGCCATGAATAATGAACTCTATTTTAAATAATATCACATGTTAAAGTAAATTAAGATTTGGAAATGACCCTTTGATAAGGGAAGGCAATCCTAAGCTCGGAAGTGATCCTTTGGTAAGAGAAGGTGAACCACAAAGACAAGATAATTGGGTATGACCTTTTGGTAATGGAAGACGATCCTAATTAAGACTTGGAAGTGATCACTCAATAAGCGAAGGTAACCCCTAAGATAACCCTCTACTTTGGAGACAAGTGGCCGAATAGATCCCTCCAATTGTAGAGGCATGAGATCCCCTTGTCAGCCAGAGTCTAATTTAGATAGTACTATGTGACGATAGTCACAAAGTGAACTCACATCCTAGGATAGTCTATCCAAAGGTAGATAATTTTAAGAAGAAGAGCACGTGCTAAGAGAAAGGCCTTAATGGCAAAGAAATAAAGAGTATAAGCATTCATCATGAGACTTGTTCATTGCATGATGATAATAAAGTAATGATTTAATGTGTTATCAATGCTATTATGTTTTAGAGTCTTGACTTAAGTGATTGAATAAAATGCACCCACTTTGGAGTTATGTTTTCAAAAGTTATTAAAATAAAACTTTATGCTGTTTATACCTGTTCATTGATTTTATTAAATAAACCAAAGTGGTCGAGGCGATGACGACATCAGTTGTATGCTTAGTTAGGAGTCCTTAATGAGAAATACTTTATTTCTCATCCTTGTGTGCTTCTGTGTCATCCTTAGACATAGCAGATGGCGACCATGGTAATCTTCCTAGAGGTACCTGAGTGGACTTGGCATTGTGAACCTATTTGGACTCACTGGTTTTAGTGGCCCATAACAGCTTCAGACTTCATATTTTTCCTAGCGGCCTATTTAGCGTATTGTAGAAACTCTCATACTAGTTTACTTTTTTTTGGAATGAGTATATGTATATTTTGTCTAGCTCAGCCTAAGGCCTTGCTAAGTTGACTCACTTTGAGTATTTTGAGATATTGATATATACAGATGTATTCCAATACTAATTCTTATATATATATATATATATATATATATATATATATATATATATATATATATATATATATATATATATATATATATATGTATGTATGTATGTGTGTGTGTGTGTGTGTGTGTGTGTGTGTGTGTGTGAATGCATAGTTATCCATATATGGTATGCCGCTTCTATAGTTTTCATTATTATAAGCAAATTAAGTAATGGATTTTAGTATTATACGCCATAATGCTATTATCGTCTATATGCGCTAAGAGGCTTAGTTTTAGAAATTATTACTTTCATAAAAGAAAAATTTATACGCTATTTTCATAGGCCAGCTACTTTGAAGCTAAATGTTCCGTTAATATAGCTATAGCGACTAATAAATACCATAATACGACTTAAGCATAATATGGTCTTATTAAGGTGTTACAACATGAATTATGATACCTTGTCTTGTTGGACCCCGTAGAAGCTCTAAGTCTAGACCTTATGCCTCCTTGGAGGGCTATATGATTAAGACATTTTTAAGGGATCAAAAGTTCCAGTAATTGTTCCTTAGATATCCAAGAATTGAAGAGTGATTTATAATGAACTTTCGGAAGTCATTAACCATTTTGTTTTTAGGTCGGAAGTTTAAGGAAATGTGAATTTCCGGAAATTTGTACTAAAATCCAAAAGTTGGATTTTGCTTCCTAAGGAATTTGATTTTTCTAATATTTTTATTGGATTCAAATGGGAGGTGTTCCCTTATTTACATTTATATTTTAAAGTTAATGTTTACATTAACTTAAAATTAAGAAATGCAAATAAGTATATGGTAATCTTTGAGAGGTGTTAAAAAAAAGAAAAGGACTAGGCACGAAGGCTAGCTCCTAAGTGTTGGCTGTGCTGCAGAATGATGGCTTTCAGGCAGGTGGGAGCCCAAGCGACCAAGTTGCAATGTCTAGGTGCAAGGGTTCTCGACCCTTCTTCTCCATTTTCCACTAAGGTCTATCTTTTTTTTTTTCTTTCTCATCTTTCTTTTCCCCAACATGAAACCTATCAATCTTTTATCAATCTTTACTCAAATCTACCACCAAATTTATCTTCTTCATGCCATCCTCATCACTTGGCTTGTAATAGTTTGACAACATAGAGAAACGTTTGACAACATACTTGGTTTGTGATAGTTTTGCAACTCGTAGAGGGATAGGTTTGTTACGTGCCTTGTTGTGTTATTAACACACTTGACTCGTTCTCAAGTGCAACAATTGCTGGTTCTATCTTCAACAAGGCAAATGATGGCCACGAACCAGAGTGGTGCAGCGCGACAACGAGTGGGAAAGTGAGAGTGAGATGCTGTGTGTAGATAGGGAATAGGAGAGATAGGTGTGATCAAGGTCTAAGGGTTTTTCATATTTTTTAAAGAAGTCTATGGATAAATTTTTTATTAAAATAGTTTCAAGAATTATATGATTCCATTTTCTTTCTTCTATTGTTTATACTTATAATAAAAACAATTTTCTATCTGCTTTCAAAGAAGTAAAAAAAATTGATCACTTTTTATTTCTGCTTTTATTTAAAAGTACAAACAATCAAAGCTAAAAAAGTTTTGAAGTACTTTTTTTAAAAAATTTTCTTGAAAGAAGTACTATTATGCCAGAGTTACAAATAAACATACTCATTCATTTTCTACATAATCATGTATAAAAAAAAGTAATAATTTTTATTTTATAGATAAATCTATCCATAAGAATATATAGAGAATTACATGTTAATAATGAGTTTTAGTTATGTAAACGAAAAAAAAAATCTAATGAAAGGATTTTTCATGCATTATCAATTATTTTAACCCATTCACTATGTTGACTAGAGATATAGCTAAAATATAATTTCCAATTATTTACACATGGCAAATATGTCTATGGAGCTTAAAAAGTTTGTTTATGTTGTAACCCGTTTACTGCATCAATTTTGATGACACATTTTGTAATGCCTTGCATAAAATAAAATACCTATTTAAAATAAAATGCTAGAAATTGAAAACTTTTAAAAATTTTCATAACTTATGTTTTGGTATTTTCTTTAATTGCTTTTGAGAATAAAGTGATTGGAGAATAAAAAGTTGTTAAAAAAAGTTTTTGAAGTGTTTGGAAAAAAAAAAAAATAAGGGATCACGGTGAATCATAATTGATATGGTGCATCCTAGACCCCTCCTTCCTTTATTTCACGTCTGGAGGCTTCCCTTTCTCAGTATTCCTCTCATCCTCTTGCCTCTTCTACGTGCCCCTCTCTGTTTTCTTTCTTTGAGCTTCACTCTCTCTCTTTCTCTCTCTCCCTTTCCCTTTGCCTCTTTGATTTCAATTTTTTTTCTTTGTTCGCCACCACCATCGAATGCACCTTTCTCCGCCACCACCACCATCTGCGACTCCTTTCCTTTGGTCTCGTATTTTTTCTCTGCGTTTTGTCTCTCCCCACCGCACCTCACTCCTTGCATGCCCCCTCTCTTGGTTTTGCTCTATCTTTGGCAATGGAGCTCCGGTTCTGTGTCCTCCAACCAACCCATAGCCCCTTAGTAAGTTATTCCTGATTTTATTCCTATTTGTGTTTGATGGTGGTTGAAATAAGATTGAATTCCTTGTGATATCCTTTTGTTCATTTGAATTCTTATTTATGTGCATGAAATTTAATTAACAAATTATAATTTATGAAAGTTTGTTGAAGTTCATTTGGGTCAAACAATTTAACTGGCATCTCGTTGATTGACTGATATCATTCCCTCTTTCTGGATTAGTAATAGGTTGTATTTGGAGAACTTAAAGTTTAGAACCTAAAACTATAGGACCTGAGGTCGTCCATAAAAGTTTTCGGTTGTAAGATTAGATGAATTTAATTGAATAAAAATCTCTTAATCTGTATGATTGTACCTTGTTGGATGTCTATGAAGGGGGTACTATCTGATAATATTTGAATGTCATTATTAATTGTATCTTAGATAAATGGATGTGTTGGTTTCAGACCCTCGAGGAGACTAACTTTCTGGTTTAGCTGCCCAGGACATAAATTTGGCGATCTGTGTTGCTTTGTGAGTGGACAATGTTCCTATGGCATATGCGTTTTATGCCATTAGTATCTATTTGGTTTCAAAATATATATAGTGTTATTTAAATTTTTATATATATCTCAGTATACTTAATTTTTGAAAATGAAATTCCCAACTATGAAAGGACAAGCTTGGTAAACATTTGCCTCAGTTATTGAATTGAATTGAGTAAATTATCTTTTGGATTTTTGAACTTTGGTGAGTACTTCTGTTTATCAGAAATTTAATTGATTTTGTTGCTTTAGCCTTTTATTGATATGTATAACTTTGGTTTTTATATATATGGTGGGAGGAATTTCAGTTTATCGGTAGTCAGCGGTTGTTGACGTTAGCCTTGATACACCTTGATTCGAACCCAGCTAATAGGGATGTTGTTAGCTCGGTGCATATGTGTTGAGGCCTACACACACTGCTGATTTAGTCAAATCTGACAGGGGTAGCCCTCATTTGAAAATTTCTCTAAATTGGAAGCCTCCCTGCTTTGGATTTATATTTGAGAATTATGTTTTGAGGTTATGAAATAATGTTTCTTCTTTTAATACATGCATAGTATTTAATTTTCATTCTTTACATATATATTATTTAAAATGATGATTTCTTATTTAAACTTGATTTATGATATTAATTCTTTATTTAATCATAGTTGCTTTATTTTTAGAGTTTGTTCTTATATGTTATAGTTTTATTGCCCCTCACTGAGCCGGTTGAACTCACCCCCCCTTTTTCCTTTCTCATTTCAGACTCCAGTTTAGCACCTGACTTAGATCTTCCAACTTCTTAGAGTTGCTCCACAATCCACAAAGTGGATCTACTTAAATTTGATGATTTATTTTATAAAATAGGTATATATAGGCCTTATGTGTTTGGGAATTTGTTTTATTTAGTGAATAGGATGTAAATAACTAGTATAAATGGCGGACATATAAGTGGATGTTATGTGTATAAATATGAATTACTAAAAAGTGCTATGAGAGCCTTAATTTATATTTGTTGATTGGTGGTCTGGAATAGGCCTGGCTAGAACGGTGAAAAAAAAAATATAGGGGATGTTTTGTTCGTTTTTCATAAGAATAGTCATAGTAGGTTTGCTAGAGGTCTGCTATCTCTAAGCGCCGGTCATGACTTCAGGTGGTTCGTGACACATTTAATTTGTATATTGAGGTTTGACAAGTAACTTGCACATAGGTGTCATGAAATCTCTTACTAAACATTATGAACTGATATGCTTTTTATGTTGCGCGTCGACCTGTTTTCTCGCCATCTTATATGCTGAACAGAAGATTCATTGAGATTGTAATTCAACATTTGTGAACTTCTATTTTCTTTAATTTTGATCAAGGAAGCTTTTGGGTTTTTTTATTAATTAATTTATTTTTTCTAATGCTTTGACCAATTTTTGTGATTTTGATAATTAATGTTTCTTGCTCCTGTTGATATTAATACATGTTATGATCTTATAGACCATCTGTGGCGATCCATGGACTTTCCCTGATTGAGTTTCTATTAGATGAAAACATGTTACATATCATCTCACACACAGAAACGTTAGAACAAAGAAGCGAAGTGTTCTAGTTCTAGATATTCACCAGCGAGAACATTGAGTTTTCTAAACTATAACCATTTTCATTTTCTTTTCATACCTCTATCAGATCACATCTATTTTTCTTTCCTCATAGGCATCAAATGTTGAGACTTCTGTCTAAACATTTAAATTCCCTCTTGTTTTTGTAAGACTCTTTTAATTGATAACTCCAGCGTTCATCTATTTAATTTTGTTCTTTCTGGTTGTAGATGTTACTGACAATGGTACATCTACATTTGAGGTAAGAGTAGGGTAGGAACATGGTACAATTTCTCTTATTCTTTAAGCATGGGGAACCCATGTTTAATACTAACTAGCTGGTTGGTTTAGATTCCAATTATAACCTGGACTTTGCAAGGGTTGCTCGAGTTTTTCCGATTTACATTCACGAAAATAGTATGCCTCTTTGTCTCGTCTCCCCCAAACAAAAGAACTTAGAGTTATTTACCCCTCTGTATTATGGATAATGTATATTTTATCCCCTACATTTTAAAAATAAGCAACCTGACACATGCATTTTTTACAATATGTATTTTGGCCCATTTTGTTGATTTTTTCATCAATTATAAACAAAAATGCAAGGTGTTAGGTTGTACATTTTGAAAAATTTAGAGAGTCAATTTGCACATGATCCAAAAATTTAGGAGGAGTATAGTGCATTTATTTGAGGCCAAAGTGCACATTATGAAATGCAGGGTATCGGATTGCACATTTTTAAAATGTAGGGAGTAAAGTGTATATGATCTATAATGTAGAGGGTAAATTATAATTAACCCTATAACTTGTATCGTTTTTTGACATGCCTTTGTGTCTACTTGTGATCAGCATTTCAAAAGTTTCAAATTCGTTTGTCAACAAAATCAATCTTCCATTCTCTAATGATATGATAAATCTTTGAACTTCACAGGTCAACAAACACATCGGAATTCGTCATTGGATGACTAGCCAAGGGTGAATTACTTACACGAATATATTGGCAGCGTGCTTGATATGCTAAAGTACATCTATTTTCATTTTCAAATGGGGATGTTACAAAGGGTGTGCGATGTCTTAACTTGATCTTTATGATCAGCATTTTTTCAGTTCTACCCTATTTTCATACAATTCTATTAAACAATTCGTAGTTAATTTTTTTTTCATGAATGCTAATCAATTTTTTTTTTTTTTCCTTTTCGTTCCCTTCTCTCTCTATTAATGGTCTTTGTTATTCTTGTTATGTTGAAAGGAATGGACATGATGTAAGGGGTTGTTTTGTATAGGCCTTCTTAGATGTGTTCGAATTTATGGCTGGATAGGAGGCAACCTAAGCTGTCTGCCGTGCGGTGCTCAAATTTTCTCAATAGGAGGACTATGGACCGAATGGTCACTATGGAAATTGAGAAAAATGCATCTGTGCCCTTCAACACTTCCTTACTATATAATGTCAGTTAAAGTAATCAGGACTACTTAAAATTGAAGTGATATGATTTGCTACCATGGTCATAATTTGGTACTTTGTGTAACATGTCAAAGAATAAGTGACATGATTCATGGTGTAAACCAATGAAAATTATTAGCATATAATCAACATGACATGAGGTATATTTCCTACAATATTATGACCAAGGTGTCCATATTGTTTCATACTATATGCCTGATGAAGCTTGTGCAAAAAGATATGCATGTAAAATTTAATTGAAGCTGATGTACGATATTCAATGTTGCGTACACTACATAACTTATTGTTTTCCTCTGAGATGTCTTAACAGTGTGCCCTTTTTTTTTTCGTCTGAACACCGCTATTACACTCAAATTTTGAATCTCCAACTGGATGAAGCTTAAAAGTTAAAAATCACTATTCTTCCCCCAAAAAAATCTCTTCTGTGTAAGTTTATCTCAAAACTGAGAATGGGTTATATTCATCTTCGATTTACTTTCAAGTACATTGTGATATGAAACCGTGAAAATTTTGCAAATACAAACTTACTTTAGATAAGTCTTGACCATACATTATAATCAAAATCATTTCTAATTCGAAGTGCATAAACTGAAAATGATGTGAAATTGCAAAAGCAAAAATCTAAAGCAAGGCTTTGCTCATATATGTTTTAACTAAGCACTCAAAATTTGCTTCTCTCTCATCGTCGATTGCTTCGATTTAATTTAGCACCAAGATTTCAAGTTTTGTTAAGAGTATTCAAAGGCAACTTAAGCACCAGCAGGTGTACTCCATGGAAACTTTAGCACCACCAGCACCAGAACTTACTATTTCAAATTTCCAACAGTGAAAAATTACTGTTAATTGCAACCCTTTTCTTTTCCTTGAATCTGATTTTCAATTAGTACAGAAGGTCTGATGGAGCTTTCTGTCATAGAGAGTATAAAACTGGCTAAAGAATAGTTCCATGGATTTAAAGTGGCTAAATGTGTATGACTAGAAAAAAAGGCTTTGGTTTGACTTGAATAATGAGCATTAATACTTTATATCATGTAGACAAAATATTTAACCAAATAATTCCAAAAATTTTGTTGCAACAAAGAGGATAAGTCTGCCCTGGAGTTGCCTTAACCTCCCCTCTTGTGTGGTTTGGGGTTCAATGGTTGGTGAATAAGGAAAGCTAATATCCAGGTTTGCTATTTTTTTTTTTTTTTTATTAAAAATGTTAAGTAGTTTTGTGTTTGTGGAGATGTTTCTAATTTTCTAGAGTTTCTATTTAGATATAATTGTTCCATAAGCTTTTCTATGTTTGTTAGCCAGTGAATTTAATATCAATTAATATTCAATAGTTGAAATTGAGCAATACTTTTATTTGCATGCAAAATGAGATAAAAGAAATTAAACAACAAAGGTTGTGAACATTTGATATACAAATCCATAGAAACCTTTTATCTGTAAATACCAAAATTATTTTCCCCCTAGTTTGTAATCTGATTAAAATTAACTATTTTTCAGATTCAAGGTTCAGTTCCTCTTCTTTGGGAGCAGGTTGTTGATCTAAGCTTAAACCTCACCTAAGCATTAATAATCATGAGCAAACAGTACACTTCTATTTCTGCGTTTGCAGCTAGCATTTGAATGGTTTAACAAACTTCTCATATATATGAATGCATGTATGTTTGTTTCTTCCCCTTCACTCCTACTTAAGTCAAATATTGTGGAGTGCCATTTCAATGATCTATTACAAAGATATGGAGAGGTTGTAGCAGTTGATTTAACTCATAAAGTATGGCTTATATCTTCTCTTCATACCCTATTCCGTGAATCTGCCACTTCTTTCGTATATTAGATGGCAATGATATTGATGGTTGAGAAAAAATGTGTTTGGTTTTTTGTTTGGCTGCCAGTTTGTGCATAAAGTAACAGCAGGCTATTTTATGGACTTTTTGTATCAGAACATATTTAAATACTTCCTTATTTTCACTTCCCATTTTCTTTTCCTGTAAAATTTTAAATAGAAAAAATTGAGGCTAAGAATTGGCCAAGTTTAGTTTGCAATTCCTTGAGGCTAATACACTTTCGCGTAGTTTGCAGGGTGCCCAAAATCTGATAAGTGGTCACTAGACTGTAAGAAGCATCAGGGCCTAGTGCCACTATTCTTTTCCACCCCCAATTTTAAAAAGTGTCATGACATTAATAGATCCTGTCATTTCTTGCTTGCATGACATAAATGTTATAGCTTCAAGAAGTCATGGTTGACAGCCATCTAGGCAAGGAACCAATTCCTTCTTTTTTAGCTGACAAACAATATCTAGAAATACTTTCCTGACACACCAAAAAGTGTTGCGGTTTGCATTGTGCTATAATTAGCGTTAGCATATTCATCAGAAGGAATGTTGGTACTCATAACATAAACTAATTAACTTGATCGTGACAAGCCACTTCACTATTTAAGCACACATAAAATTTAGATTTCGTTTGTATGCATACATTATTATTCTCCTTATTTTAAGATAGCTTGCATAACAAATTTTCAATGTTGTTGACATGTTTGATTGAAAACTATAATCATGTATCCCTGTAGCTGGAGTAACTGCAGAGTTACGGCAATCGTGAAAGCTAGAGGAACACAGTTACGTTCAAGGCCCTTTTTTTGCGGTCTCTTAAGATAAATTTTTAATGAGGTGATATAGGGTGTGTTTATTTATGATTTTTTAATTAAAAAATCACTTTTATATATTTAAATAATTTTTTAAAAATAATAAAAATTTCAAAAAAATTAATTTTCATAACCACTTTTTTTAAAAGTCGAAATAAATACAACTATAATTACACTAGCTATTCTATAAAAAATGTGAAAAATTAGCTTTCCAATAATAAAAATTAGATTCTTTGTTCCTCTTTTCCATATCTTCTCCATTCATTTTATTGAGCTACATGAATCTAAAATCCTAAGGAACAAGTTGCTAATGAACTTGAAATAATTTTAGCATCCAAGTATATGAAAATCACTATAAAGGGAACCTCATATTATCCAACACATACTTCAGATTCATACAAACTGTTATTACTAAACGTTCTACTCTTCTCAACTTATTCCAACACAGTAAAACTAATAATAACTATAGTTAACATTCTTTAATACAGAGGAAACCATGGAAAATATTTACGTATAATCTTACCTATGAAATAAAACCATGCCATGCGCCAATAAGCATTGATGCACAACACTATTGTGAACCCCGACAGTATTGTTATATAAGATGCTGTGAAACTCCAATAGAATGCCACCATGTCCACTGCTGTTTCCTTTTCTTTTGTGTTATTGGATTGTGATGGAGGTGCACCTTCACACTTGTGCTGGAGAAGTGGCCCACATAGACTGGGATTACCCCTGTAGTTGTCCTCGTCAAAGTTTGCAAACTGTCCTGTACTAGGCGGTATTCCAGAAAGATTGTTATATGAGACATTGAAGGTTGATAGAAAGTTCAAATGGGTTAGTTCAGACGGTATCTGGCCACTCAAGTTGTTGAAGGACAAGTCAAGGCTCTCTATCTGGTTTAGATTTGAAAAAGTTATTGGAATAGATCCCGACAAGTTATTATGAGATAAGTTCAGGGCTCGAATTTGTCGCCAGTTTCCAATTTGAGAAGGAATGATGCCAGTCAACTTATTGCATGATAAATCTAACCCATTCATCATCTCTAGGATCTTACCTTGGTAAGAGTAATAATTGCTCTTTGTTCTGAATTCCACTACTGCTAGTACCTCGTCCTCAAGTGATGCAAGTGTAAATGTAGATGATAAAGATAAATTAGTGGCAAAAGAGAAGTGGTATTCATCGTAGCCTCCGTTAATCATTGAGATTTCAAAAGTGGGAACATGATCATCATCTCGTAACATTCCAAATGACAAGTTTTTGAAGCAAGATGGTATTGAACCATTGATCACATTGCGAGAGAGATCCATGATGGTGATATTTTTTAATTGACACAATTGAATTGGAATGTGACCTTCAAAATTGTTCCCCCCGAGTAAAAGAACTCGCAATTCTAAGAGCTTATCCATCCAATAGGGAATATATCCAGAAAATTTGTTGTCCCTCAAGTCTAGTGTTACTAGCTGTGAGCTTTTGGACAAACTGAATGGTATAGAACCTGAGAGAGCATTCTTTTGCAAATACAAGAACTTTAGTGATGATGTGTTAAAATTTGGGACTGAACCAAATAATCTATTTCGAGATAGATCCAACATTTCAAGTTGCGTCATGTTGGAAATCCCAAACGGAATCTCTCCTTCTAATTGATTTTCTGCCATAAGAAGGATATTCATGGAAGAAAACTTGCCAATTGAACTAGGAATTGCACCAGAGATGGAATTATTGGATATGTCCAACACCCACAATGTTTGAATGTTCGATAATACCTCTTTGAGGGTCCCATTGAATTTGTTATTGTTGAGGTATAACGCAATCAAATTAATGCAGTTTGAAAATCTAGGAATATTCCCATGGAGAAAGTTGTTGGAAAGCTTCAAGAGTTCCAGGAATGTCCAATTTGTGCCCAAATGTTCGGGTAACTCACCTGAGAAATGGTTGTGAGACAAATCCAAGGCGAGAAGTTCTCCCATCTCTCCAATGGATGCAGTTATGTTTCCTTCATAGTTGTTCATTGATATGTTCAACTCATTAATGATAGGAAGGAAAGTACCAATATCTTTTGGAAGCAAACCACTGAGATTGTTGTTTGATATGTCCAAGGACTGTATGCCCTTTGTGAAGGAGAATGACTTAAGGTTTCCCACAAATGAGTTATTCCTCAAACTTAATAATTCCATTCTTGACTTATTGTGTATCAACCAATTTGGAAATTCCCCAACCATTTTGTTGTGGGAGAGGTCAATATATTGCAAATCATGTTGATATAGAAGAAAGCTAGGAATGACACTTCCATGATCCCTATTTAGGTTGCAACTTCGAATAATGAGGTATTTCAATTGAAATGCAGGAAGCCACCGTGTGTTTTCAGTTTCAACTTGTGCCTGAGGGCTTTGTGATGAAATATAAAGGACTTGAAGCTTGGAATGGTTAGCCAAATGTTCAGTGAAAATGATCCTTGAAAGTAGTTTTCAAGGAGAAACAAGTATCCAAGGGATGTGAGATTGCTTATGAAGGATGGAAAGTTTCCACTGAATAAACTGTCTGAGAGATCAAGGGTATAGAGGTTTGTTAAGTTGCCTAGACATTCAGGGAGTTGACCAGTAATCATGTTGTAGCTAAGATCTAGCTCTACAAGGCCCTTCATATTGCACAATCCTGCCATAATTAATATGTCAAGTTGCAGCTTGTATTGTGAAATAGCTTTGGCTAGAGCAAAGTTATGGAGATTAATATTTTGCCTTTAAAAGATTAGGGAGAATTACAATTTAAGGTATCCTTTCATTTTTTTTTTTTTTTTTTTGTATATTTTCAATTCAGGCTAATTAATAAAAATAGTAATTGACTTGTAAATGTAGTTCATAGATTTATTTTTTCTTTTTGGCTGACATAGCTAATAGATTAACTAATTTACAGTTCTAGTTAATTATTTAAAGGGGTCATTTGATATACCCGATAAAATTATGTATAATAGTATAAGAAATGGTAATATAAAGCCTAATAATACTAAATCTGTTAAAATTTTAATATTATATAGTATTTGGTATGACATTGTATAAGATATTATATTACATAATATAATACTATACTCTTGCTATTACAAATAATTTTAATCATAAGTAAATATTTCATAAGATATAAAATTATAGTAAAATAAAAACTATTATTAACTATTCAGTTCTTAATTTAAAAATAAAAATTTATTATGTTTATTTTTATTTATTTTAAATATTCATTATTTTTATTATTTAAAATTTTAATTTATATTAAATTTTATTTATTATTTATCTCATTATTTTTAATAAGTATTTCTTATTTTAATAAAATATAAGTTAACAAAAAGACGATACCTTATTTCTCTTATATGTCTTAGTATTATTTGCTTGAACCTTTTTCATAACATATAAAACAAAAATTTATATCAAAATAATAAATTTTATTAATTAGTAAAATTAAATTTAAAAATAAATATTATAATTGAGATATCTATTTATTATATATAATTATAATTACATTTATATTAAATATCATTAATATTATTTATTATTTATTTATATTTGCATATTTTAATAATTATTAATTATATATATTTTTATACTAGTTTGAATAATTATTTTTATATTGAATATTATTTATTTAAAATATTTATTTTGTTAAAATTATTTTCATATAATTTTTATTATTATTTATTGAAGAGTTATTTTTGTTTTAATAAAAATGTATTAAAAAAAAAAAAGAGTGAAATGGGCCTTATATATTTGAAGTTAATCAAGCATAATTCTATATCAGTATTTTTTATTAAGTTATCCATCATTTTGATGTATAAAAAAAATTTGATGAATAAGCATTAACATTACATTGCTCATATTAAACAACTAATAAAGTTATAACATATTATATTAGTTTATTCTATTGTGCTTAATAAAGCATGCCATACATACTTTGATAGGGAAGTAAAAATGGGAGGTAAATTTTTATAGATTGCATTTATATATAATTTTACACATAAATTCAATTTATTAAAATTTATCTCTTATTTTTACCCATTTACTGAGCACACCCTAAATGAAAAATATGTGGCATAAACATCTTAAATTTTGGACAAAAGTCTCATTTTGATCCCTAACAAAAATTATGGGGGGGACAAATTAGTCCCTTAAAATTTAAAAGTTCAACAATAGTTCTTCACCATTTAAAAAATGAAGGACATGTTATTCCCTCCGTAAACTCGTCATTAATTAATAAGCAATTTTTAGGACAAATTAGTCTCTGAAGAAATTACATGGGTCTGAATTTGATTGTTAATAAAAACAAAAACGAGACAATGAAATTACATGGCAGATTAATGTCTTTTATTTTAAAAACAATTGCAATAATATACAAATAAAAAGAAAAGAATAATTTGAATAATATAACTTCCATAAAAAAATTAATAATGTAACTAAAATATCATATATTAAGGGCCCCTAATTTTGAGGCTTTTTAATTAAAAATATATTTCAATTAACATATATGTATAAGAATTATATAAAAATATAAAAAAAATTATGCCTTTTCTGTGAAAATAAAAGAAGATGCGACAATCGAAATGATATACATAAGAGAGGTAAAAGTGCTTGCTACTTTAACCAACTGTACTTAACTAAGGTACGTTTTAATATAGTCCTTGATGAGTTATGGACTAAGATGATCCTTAAATTCTGTTCATAGAAAAAATTGATTAATAATTATTTTATTATATAAAAAATATTATATAAAAAATTCAATGGACAATATTCAAGGACCATCTTGGTCCAAATATCATTTTAGCAACATCTACTTAACTAAATGCACAAACTTTTTTCTTATTTCAAAATTATATAAGAATTTTCATAAGACACCTTCATTTTCAATCAAGCCATGACACTCATTCCAAGTATAGCTATCCAAATGGGCCAACTTGGCCCATTTGGGCCAGGTCACTTCAGATCAGGCCATTTCTAGGTTAGGCTTGATCGAGTTAAGCTAGTTTTTGGCTAGCAAAATGCCAATCCAATCCAATCCTATTTGGGCCACGGGCTGGATCTTGGACCAGCTTGCTAATTTTTTAAATGCAATAAATATATTCTTGAAATAATTATAAAAAAATATATTTTAAAAAAATAATGATCTTACTATTGCTTTATGGTGAATGCGAAAAATTAATAAACAAAGGTATAATTTTTTTTTTTCTGGTAATTAGACTTGGCAGTTTTGCTTGATACAAAAATAAAGCTATAATTTTCAATTATTTTTAACTTTTATCAACATATTTACAGATAATGTTATTCTATAGGTAATATTATATATATATATTTGAAAAAGAGTTTTATGTTATTAGCACATATTTCTCTTGTAACAAAATAAATATAAATCATCATTGTGAACATAGTTACTGCTTTTAAACATTCAAGATTAAGGCAGTTTGTTTTTAATTTCTCATTAATTAAATATCGTTTTGCGCTTCTAGCTGTAATCCCCAAAAAAAGATATTAAAAAAAATCTGCTATGGTTGGAAAAATGCGAAATAAATTGAAGCATCTGATCAACTACTTAAGGAGAAATTCAATATAAATAAGATAGAAATAATAAAAAAAAATAATAAGTTATAACTATCCAATTAATACGAATAAGAGAAAACAAAGTTTACTAAATATTAAATTAAGAAATTATATGGACTTACTTATACTAAATAAAAAAATGTAATAAAAATATAACTTATAAGCATAATATTATTAAATTATGAAACCTAAAATTTTGAAGGCTTCAAGCAAGAAATTTAGCAACATTGCCATGAATCATACTGTAGAAAGAAAATAAATAAATAAATAAATAATGTGGTGTGCTTTATATCTAGAATCCTCTAGAAAAATTACATCATTTGTTATCATTATGTTCAAATTTGAACACTAGAGGTGTGTTTAATATTCAATAAAAATGAGGAGAGAATTTCATAGAATAGTTTCATGTATAAAATTACACATGAAGAATGAAGCTACAAAATTTACCATTGATTTTTACCCCGAACCAAACATATCATATATGAAACTCTACGTGTCTCATTTAGAGAAACACATGTATTGTACTAAGCATACAGTTCATGTTTTTGGTGATAAGAGTGTATATTTAATTTTTATCGAAGAGCGCCTCTGCTTCGTCAAAATAAAAATGGCACATGTAGTGTATTTTATGGATATTATCAGTTGTCTTACAAAATATGCAGAAGTTGAAGATACTTGCCTTGATCAAGAAAAGAATCACTGATGTTGTTTGAACCAAGATTCAAAGTCTTTAGCGATGTTAGTCCACTGAAACTTGGAAGGATGCTGCCATCTAGTGCATTGCCTGGAAGGTCTAAGGTCTCCAACTTCTTCAGCCTTGGAAATCCTTCAGAGATATATAGAGTGCAAAAAGACGTTTAAACAAGTTTATTTTATTTTGTAATTAGCATTGCCAATGGGAGGAATTAATTAAATACAATATGTGGGGGAAGTTGATATAATATAGCCGATGCATTTATTCTTTATTGATACATTTGAAATTGAGTATGACAAGATTTTAGCGATTTAAATTTTGAAAATTCTCTCCAGCGAAAACAATATTTACAGGTAACATTATTCTACAGGTAATATGTGTATTTGAAAAAGAATTTTATATTATTAAGCACATATTTCTTTTGTAACAAAATAAATATAAAACATCCTTGTGAACATAATTGCTGTTTTTAAAACATTCGAGGTTAAGGCAATGCGTTTTTAATTTCTCATTAATTAAAGATGGTTTTGCCCTTGTAGCCGTAACCAAAAAAAAAAAAAGATATTAAAAAAAATTGCAATGTTTGCAAAAAGTGAAATAAATTGAAGCAACTGATCAACTGCTTAAAGAGAAATTCAACATAAATAAGATAGAAATAATGGAAAAAATAATAAGTTATAGCTAACTAATCAATACTAATAAGAGAAAACAAAGTTTATTAAATATTAAAGTAAGAAATTATATGGACTTAGTTATACTAAATAAAAAAATGTAATAAAAATATAACTTATAAGCATAATATTATTAAATTATGTAACCTAAAATTTTGAAGGCTTCAAGCAAGAAATTTAGCAACCTTGCCATGAATCATACTGTAGAAAGAAAATAAATAAATAAATAAATAAATAATGTGGTGTGCTTTGTATCTAGAATCTTCTAGAAAAATTACATCATTTGTTATCATTATGTTCAGATTTGAACACTAGAGGTGTGTTTAATATTCAGTAAAAATGAGGAGAGAATTTTATAGAATATTTTCATGTATAAAATTACACATGAAGGATGAAGCTACAAAATTTATCCTTGATTTTTACCCCAAATCAAACATATCATATGTGAAACTCAACGTATCTCATTTAGAATCATATGTATTGTACTAAGCATATAGTTCATGTTTTTGGTGATAAGAGTGTATATTTAATTTTTATCAAAGAACGCCTCTGCTTCATCAAAATAAAAATGGCATATGTAGTGTATTTTATGGATATTATCAGTTGTCTTACAAAATATGCAGAAGTTGAGGATACTTGCCTTGATCAAGAAAAGAATCATTGATGTTGTTTGAACCAAGATTCAAAGTCTTTAGCGATGTTAGTCCACTGAAACTTGGAAGGATGCTGCCATCTAGTGCATTGTCTGAAAGGTCTAAGGTCTCCAACTTCTTCAGCCTTGGAAATCCTTCAAAGATATATAGAGTGCAAAAAGATGTTTAAACAAGTTTATTTTATTTTGTAATTAGCATTGCCAATGGGAGGAATTAATTAAATACAATATGTGGGGGAAGTTGATATAATATAGCCGATGCATTTATTCTTTATTGATACATTTGAAATTGAGTATGACAAGATTTTAGCGATTTAAATTTTGAAAATTCTCTCCGGCGAAAACAACATTTATAGGTAACATTATTCTACAGGTAATATGTGTATTTGAAAAAGAATTTTATATTATTAAGCACATATTTCTTTTGTAACAAAATAAATATAAAACATCCTTGTGAACATAATTGCTGTTTTTAAAACATTCGAGGTTAAGGCAATGCGTTTTTAATTTCTCATTAATTAAAGATGGTTTTTCCCTTGTAGCCGTAACCAAAAAAAAAAAAAGGATATTAAAAAAAATTGCAATGTTTGCAAAAAGTGAAATAAATTGAAGCAACTGATCAACTGCTTAAAGAGAAATTCAACATAAATAAGATAGAAATAATGGAAAAAATAATAAGTTATAGCTAACTAATCAATACTAATAAGAGAAAACAAAGTTTATTAAATATTAAAGTAAGAAATTATATGGACTTAGTTATACTAAAATGTAATAAAAATATAACTTATAAGCATAATATTATTAAATTATGTAACCTAAAATTTTGAAGGCTTCAAGCAAGAAATTTAGCAACCTTGCCATGAATCATACTGTAGAAAGAAAATAAATAAATAAATAATGTGGTGTGCTTTGTATCTAGAATTTTCTAGAAAAATTACATCATTTGTTATCATTATGTTCAGATTTGAACGCTAGAGGTGTGTTTAATATTCAGTAAAAATGAGGAGAGAATTTCATAGAATATTTTCATGTATAAAATTACACATGAAGGATGAAGCTACAAAATTTATCCTTGATTTTTACCCCGAATCAAACATATCAAATGTGAAACTCAACGTGTCTTAGTTAGAATCACATGTATTGTACTAAGCATATAGTTCATGTTTTTGGTGATAAGAGTGTATATTTAATTTTTATTGAAGAACGCCTCTGCTTCATCAAAATAAAAATGGCATATGTAGTATATTTTATGGATATTATCAGTTGTCTTACAAAATATGCAGAAGTTGAAGATACTTGCCTTGATCAGGAAAAGAATCATTGATGTTGTTTGAACCAAGATTCAAAGTCCTTAGCAATGTTAGTCCATTGAAACTTTGAAGTATGCTGCCATGTAGTTCATTCATTGACAGGTCTACAGTCTCCAACTTCTTCAACCTTGGAAATCCTTCAAAGATACATAGAGTGCAAAAAGTTGTTTAAACAAGTTTATTTTATTTTATAATTGGCATTGCGAATGGGAGGAATTAATTAAATACAATATGTGGGGGAAGTTGATATAATATAGCCAATGCATTTATTCTTTATTGATACATTTGAAATTGAGTATGACAAGATTTTAGCGATTTAAATTTTGAAAATTCTCTCCAGCTAAAACAACATTTACAGGTAACATTATTCTACAGGTAATATATGTATTTGAAAAAGAATTTTATATTATTAAGCACATATTTCTTTTGTAACAAAATAAATATAAAACATCCTTGTGAACATAATTGCTGTTTTTAAAACATTCGAGGTTAAGGCAATGCGTTTTTAATTTCTCATTAATTAAAGATGGTTTTGCCCTTGTAGCCGTAACCAAAAAAAAAAAAAAGATATTAAAAAAAATTGCAATGTTTGCAAAAAGTGAAATAAATTGAAGCAACTAATCAACTGCTTAAAGAGAAATTCAACATAAATAAGATAGAAATAATGGAAAAAATAATAAGTTATAGCTAACTAATCAATACTAATAAGAGAAAACAAAGTTTATTAAATATTAAAGTAAGAAATTATATGGACTTAGTTATACTAAATAAAAAAATGTAATAAAAATATAACTTATAAGCATAATATTATTAAATTATGTAACCTAAAATTTTGAAGGCTTCAAGCAAGAAATTTAGCAACCTTGCCATGAATCATACTGTAGAAAGAAAATAAATAAATAAATAAATAAATAAGTGGTGTGCTTTGTATCTAGAATCTTCTAGAAAAATTACATCATTTGTTATCATTATGTTTAGATTTGAACGCTAGAGGTGTGTTTAATGTTCAGTAAAAATGAGGAGAGAATTTCATAGAATATTTTCATGTATAAAATTACACATGAAGGATGAAGCTACAAAATTTATCCTTGATTTTTACCCTAAATCAAACATATCAAATGTGAAACTCAACGTGTCTCAGTTAGAATCACATGTATTGTACTAAGCATATAGTTCATGTTTTTGGTGATAAGAGTGTATATTTAATTTTTATTGAAGAACGCCTCTGCTTCATCAAAATAAAAATGGCATATGTAGTATATTTTATGGATATTATCAGTTGTCTTACAAAATATGCAGAAGTTGAAGATACTTGCCTTGATCAGGAAAAGAATCATTGATGTTGTTTGAACCAAGATTCAAAGTCCTTAGTGATATTAGTCCATTGAAACTTTGAAGTATGCTGCCATGTAGTTCATTCATTGACAGGTCTAAAGTCTCCAACTTCTTCAACCTTGGAAATCCTTCAAAGATACATAGAGTGCAAAAAGTTGTTTAAACAAGTTTATTTTATTTTATAATTGGCATTGCGAATGGGAGGAATTAATTAAATACAAATGTGGGGGAAGTTGATATAATATAGCCAATGCATTTATTCTTTATTGATACATTTGAAATTGAGTATGACAAGATTTTAGCGATTTAAATTTTGAAAATTCTCTCCGGCTAAAACAACATTTACAGGTAACATTATTCTACAGGTAATATATGTATTTGAAAAAGAATTTTATATTATTAAGCACATATTTCTTTTGTAACAAAATAAATATAAAACATCCTTGTGAACATAATTGCTGTTTTTAAAACATTCGAGGTTAAGGCAATGGATTTTTAATTTCTCATTAATTAAAGATGGTTTTGCCCTTGTAGCCATAACCAAAAAAAAAAAAAAGATATTAAAAAAAATTGCAATGTTTGCAAAAAGTGAAATAAATTGAAGCAACTGATCAACTGCTTAAAGAGAAATTCAACATAAATAAGATAGAAATAATGGAAAAAATAATAAGTTATAGCTAACTAATCAATACTAATAAGAGAAAACAAAGTTTATTAAATATTAAAGTAAGAAATTATATGGACTTAGTTATACTAAATAAAAAAATGTAATAAAAATATAACTTATAAGCATAATATTATTAAATTATGTAACCTAAAATTTTGAAGGCTTCAAGCAAGAAATTTAGCAACCTTGCCATGAATCATACTGTAGAAAGAAAATGAATAAATAAATAAATAAATAATGTGATGTGCTTTGTATCTAAAATCGTCTAGAAAAATTACATCATTTGTTATCATTATGTTCAGATTTTAACACTAGAGGTGTGTTTAATATTCAGTAAAAATGAGGAGAGAATTTCATAGAATATTTTTATGTATAAAATTACACATGAAGGATGAAACTACAAAATTTATCCTTGATTTTTACCCCGAATCAAACATATCATATGTGAAACTTAACGTATCTCATTTAGAATCACATGTATTGTACTAAGCATATAGTTCATGTTTTTGGTGATAAGAGTGTATATTTAATTTTTATCGAAGAACGCCTCTGCTTCATCAAAATAAAAATGGCATATGTAGTGTATTTTATGGATATTATCAGTTGTCTTACAAAATATGCAGAAGTTGAAGATACTTGCCTTGATCAAGGAAAGAATCATTGATGTGGTTTGCAAAAAGTTTCAAAGTCCTTAGCGATGTTAGTCTATTGAAGCTTTGAAATATGCTGCCATGTAGTTTATTTATTGACAGGTTTAAGATCTCCAACTTCTTCAATCTTGAAAATCCTTCAAAGATATATAGAGTGCAAAAAAATATTTAAACAAATTTATTTTATTTTATAATTGGCATTGCGAATGGGAAGAAGTAATTAAATATAATAGGCGGGGCAAAGGAATAAGATACCTTCATTGTTAATCCAACTTTCAATATAGTTTAGAGACAAGTCGAGGCTGAGCAGCTCTTCAAACGGACGAAACAAAGAAACGTTGAACATCCAACCTCTCCCAGAGTAGTTTGTTAATCTGCCGAGGGATAGATCTGTAACGTGTCCTGATGAGATATTAGAGCATTTGACTCGTTCCCAAGCGCAACAATTGCTTGCTCTATCTTCAACCCATGATCTTAGTAGTTCACTCTTTGCATACCACCCAAGTGGCACAAAGTATGCTTTGATCTTGAGCAGGCCTATTCTCTCCTTCTCTAAGCAGCCATTACATGCTTGCATTCGAAGTGCAACAAAACAGAGAATGGCACTTAGAACGAAAGAGAACCTCATTTTTATGTGTTCAACTTCAAATCCTTTCCTTCACTTCTACGGTTATAAATAGATAATATATGATATGGTATTGATCTTAGATTAGTGGCTCCTTCAACTTCACCGATGGCTTTCAATACATACTTTTCTTATGCAAGAAACTGTGTGCAAGAACAAATTGGAAAGACTTTTGAGTTGACTTGAGAAAAAGAAGTTTCGCAGCAAGGTTATTGCTTTTCAGCAGGATTGGACTAATGAGACAATTCAGAAAAAATCAAAATATAAGTCAAAGTGCAGAATTTATTAAGAAGCACCAATATTCCACACAAAAATTGCTGTATAGAGAAAGTTGTTCATATCGTAATAGTATTAACACTTAACGAGACACGTAGGAAGCTTTTTCTGGGAAATTAAGATGGAGCAGTGGGCCCTCATAGATGAACTATTTATTTTGCTCTCTCGAAGGGTGTGTAGAAACTAGGTGCATGCTTGTTCTCGCCTTGCGAGCAACTAACGCACGTTGACCTGTCTTGAGTGCTAAAGCAAACATATTTGAGTTTTTTTTTTTATTGATTTTGAGCTTCAACCGCTGTTTATGGGAAAGAGAAATTATATTTTGATATAATCTATCCCATATTTTGGATTGACATACTGTTTATTTACTATTAAATAGATATACAGCCCCTATTTAAATTGCGTATCCCATCCATCGAATAACAAATGAAAGGTATATTAGTCCGAAATATGAAGTAAATTATATACAAACAACACATCTATATAGAAGCAACTTCTTCTTGTCTTTGTGTTGAATTCATCCAATTGAGTATTGATGGGACAAGTTAAAAGATCTCACTGCCCTTACTTTTCATTATTATTTTCTGCGTCTTGACAGACCCACCTCTCACCCATCATAAGTTAGTTTTATTTTGTATAATTTATGAAAAATTTTTATCTTGATTGTGCCAGAAAAGTAATTTTATTATAAAAAATTATTCAGATATTTTAAAAGCAATTTTATTCTTATAATTTTATTTATAATATCTTTAAAATAATATTTATGTATTTTTTGTTATAATAATATTAATTAGTTTATTCAAATATCTTAAAAATAAAAATAAAATAAAAAGGTGATATTAAAAATATAATATAAAATTTATATTATTTTTAATAATTATACATTTAAAAGTAATTTATAATATTTATATAATATCTTAAAATAGCATTCATTTATTTTCTTTAAAACAATATTAATATAATTTATTTAAATATCTTAAAAATAAAACTAAAATAAAAAGTAATATTATAAGAATAATATTAAATTTATGTCCTTTTCAGTAATTATATATTTAAAAGTGATTTTAATTAATATTATTCAAATAACAATCATTCTATTATAATCACTTTTGAAATGAAAGTATTCAAATATAAATCATGTTAAAATCAACCCATTTTTACTCAAAATCAATTTTGATAAAATTAAAGTAATACAAATCCCAATTTACAAACACCGTTCCAAACACACACTAGAAACTAATAAAGTCTTCTGATTATAGACTATTCCAAATCTTCCCGACATCTCAAATCTCAGCTTCTATCAATCTCAATTATTTTTGTTTTTTATCTTCTCCTCTAACACGTGCATGGAAGCAAGAAGAAAATTTCTTCTTGTTTCGTAAATGCATCGGAAGAAACAACCCCTCCGCTTGACTTATTGCAAAGCCAAAAGTGATTTATGCACGTCCTAATTAATGTGAATGATGGAAAAAGTGATTTATGGGCATCCTAATTAATGTGAATGATGGAAAGTATTTTGTCTTTCTCATTACTATCCCGATACAAATGCGACCTATGAAGCCATACTGCCCAAAGTGTAGTGGAACGCTTTACATAATAGACTCCACTGAAGGACATGAATCACTGGATAGTGCTGCTGAATTTATTTGCTGCAAATTTTCTCCATTAAAAATCGGTTATAATCCATTTCTATTTTCCTTTTATCATTTTTGCGAAATTTTTTTTCACAGCATCTTTAAAAATGATTGTGGCAGCAAAAAACAAGGAGATTGGAGTCACATTTTTATTTAAAGGAAAAACATTAGTATTCGCAGTTCTAATCAGTTTTCCTAGCATTTAGGTGGGTGTTAACATGGTCCAACAATTGTTTGGGACTTTCAAATAGTCCTTCCAAATAATTACAAAATTGACATCGCCTCTATATCTTTAAAATTGCATTTGAAGTTCTTTACTAGTTTATTTGCAAATAGAATCAAGTTTTGTTGATTGGCCCCTCCAATGAAGCAATCTTTGTGCAATCCCAGTTCTTATTTGGGCAACTTTTGTTATTTCAATGTGGAATGCGGTGAGTCCAAAACTCTGGTATTAGGTGCAAAGACCTTTGAAAGCAAGTCTATTGTGTGGTGGGATCTGAGAAACTTTGCAAGTTGATCATTGTTCTTTTACAATTTTACTATAGTTAGTGCATTACAACCATTGAAGAAGGTATTGGACTTCCCTCAGATTTGGGTGGAATGGTAATCCGTTTGTTCCTCTACAACACCCATGGAGCAGAGTGGATTGCCAATAAGAGAAAAGTAGTGGCAGATAGGTCATTGATGGATTATAATTTCTTTTATTTTTGATCTGTTCAAGAATCAAGAATAAATTTTTTTCTTCACTTTCTTGATCTGTTCTCTGTAGTTGTACCACAATCATAAATAGATGAAACAATGCAAATAGGCTCAAGAAAACAATCATAAAAAGATAAAATAAAGCAAATTGGCTCAAAAATACACCCAAAAAAAAAAATACACCATAGGGTTCCTGGGTGGAGCCACTATTGTTGGGTTGACAGTGTTTCAATCATGCCTACTAGTATCATCACTTTATACTCCCACCAACGGTTCCAAGGTTGCCATTTCTTGATCTAGGTGTAAGTTATTCATCTCAAATCGGTATTGCTACAAGCTTTTCAACTCAAATCAGAACTACTACAACTCTACGCCCTCCCACAAAATCAAAGGGGGAAGATCTTTGAACTAAACACATAATAATCGATCAATAAATACAATATACTAATCTTAGAAGTCGAATTTGGGGTTAGGGTTCTCTATATGGTGGCTGCTGTAAATCTCATCCTTCTTCTCCGGTCGACACATAACAAGGGGTCATTAGGAAAAATAAGGAGTTGTTATACTCTATGCTAATTTTCTAACAAAATAACACGGACTCCATATCATCCGTCTGAGCTCATTTAAACTCTATCTAACAGCCAATAAGTGCAAACCATCCAATGATCCAAGACATAGGTCGAATCATGTTATCCCGCAGCTACTATGTCTCTTTTCCTTGAGATGTGTTATTTGGACATCCAAAAGTGGATGTCCATCAACACCCTTTTACATCCAACCATTCAATTTACTTAATTTTATATTTTAAATTTTTTATTTCAACTTTTTCTAAATTCTTAGTGGGGTGTCTTTAAGGGTGTTAGAGTTTACAATGTACAAAAAACATTTCCCCTTTTCTTTAGGTTGCTAGTGTTAGTTTATAGTAGATTCTTTGCTTAGACCATGTTCCTTGCTTAGGCCATGGTGTTTGTGCATTGTCTGTATTCGTATGACCTTACTTTAGAATGCTTTGAAGCAATCTTCTAATTGGCTTGAAATAATTGCACTATAAACCATTTCAAATAATGGGATCAATTCAGGTAAATCAAAATATAGTTTATATTTTAAAAAGTCTCTCCAAGATATACGTTGGTTGTTTGTTTTGATCTTAATTAAGGTAATCATGAAACAGTCTTCAAGTTGGGATGGCACTTCCGATTGTGAAGATTTGCCAGAAAAAATAACAGAAAAATGACGTTAGAGGAGAGGGCCCTCAACGATGAGATTTGTCAGTAGAGTGACAATGGCAAATACTAAATCGGTTCTTTTTTCATTTTCTTTTTTCTTTCGGTCAACAAGCCAGTTCTCTCTCTCTCTCTTTCTCTCTTTTTGGGGTCAGGGGAGAGGGGAAGATATGCGGTTCAGTAATCCAACCCATGTATGGTTCCATAAGGCTTCATCAGATTATCACCACGCCTCAGACCTCAACCACTAAACAACAACAACAACAACAATAAACCAGTTCTTCTTTATTTTGCTTTTTGGTAAACAAAACAGAACAGTTAAATCTAGCAGTTATGCAGAGTGGAGCACAGACCCATCAGCCCATACACCACGGCAATGCCCCACAGGTCCAAAACCATAATAAAGAGCGCATGTTGACGTGAAGAATATCTACGATTAAAATATTTTATTTCACTAACTCTATGCGAGCATTGGCATAATTATTGAAATCTTCTTGTGTTTATCAATTACAAAACATTAAAGCCATACATTTCAGTTGACTAAGGCTCTGTTTGGATAATAATATTTATGATCTTTTTTAATTTATTAAAAATTAAAAGTTATATTTTTAATTTATTTAATTATATAATTTATTATTTTTTAAAATATTATTTTTAATTTTTTTTAAAAATCAAAATATCTAACTTAAAAAATATTTACTTCATTAAAAATTACTTTTATATAAAATTTTAAATAAGTTATTTATCTAAATATACCCTTAGTTTAGAAAGTAACTACAATCGACTTCTTCGGGCAACCAGCTTAAAGCTGGCAAAACCGGTAACTTTCCTGCTAGTAACCAAGGTGTTAATGTCATATGTGCCTTCATTGGTATAGATGGATTCTAAATCATAGAATATCTATATCAGATAGATAAATAGAATATATGTTAGAAAACAAAATTCCTGGACCAACGCTCAGTTAATTATTAGGGCTGTGTTTGTTTGTTTTTTTTTTTTTTTTTTGACAAAAAATAATTTTTTAATTATTTAAAAAAATTACTTTTTATAGAAGTTATTAATTTTAACTTTTATTTAAAGATTAAAAATAATTTTTTTCAACTTTTGAGTTAAAAAGTTATGTTTTGATGAAAATAAGCTGAGCCAAACCCATCCTAAATCTCAAATAAAAGAAAAAAAGAAAAAAAGTAGTAAATCAGTCGAAAAGCATAGAAGTGCTAGTCAGATGTCTACAACCGATTTTTCTTTGTTTTAAACTCAAATTTAAATGCAACTTAATTATATATCTTACTAAATCCTTCACTGCAGTTTTGGATATCACACTTCAGTCTTCTTCACAAGAACACGGTTTCTAGAGAATAGAGATTACCGGTACTTCTTGTGGGGAATATGAAATCTATTATTCATAGGGAGTTTGTCACGATTTATTGTCTATTATCACTCCCTTTTTAATGAGTTTTTATTTAATTAACATAAAATATCATTTCTTTCCTCTTTCATAATCAAATTAATAATTTATTATTATTTTAACATGATGCAAACTCATTATTATCAATATTTTTAAATAAATCTTCTTTTAATAATCATAATTTGTGTTTCTATATTTTTTATTTTGTGAAAAAATTTTCATAATAATTTTATGTAAATTTTATTAAATGATAATTTATTTAATTTTAAAATGTTTAATATTATTTTTTTTTAACTTTTGTATGATCACTAAATATTATAGAGTAAATAATCTTTTTAATTCTAATATTTTGAAATTGACATTAATTTGATTCTAAAATTTTTTGACATCAATTTAGTCAAAATACTTTAAATTTTGATATCAATTTAGTTTTAATACTTTGAATTTTGACATCACTTAAGTCCTAACAATTTTTTTGTAAAATCAAATCTTTTATCAAATCATTAGTATAAGACTAAATTAATATCAAAATTCAAAAATATTATAATTAAATTGGTGTCAAAATTTATTTTAAGATAAAATTGATGTTAACTTTAAAGTATTAGGTTTCAAAAGGATATTTACTCAATATTATAAGTACTTATAATTAAATTATTTAATATATATATATATGAAATTACTTAATAAAATTTTTATAATGTAACAATTATCTATAGAACATAATATTAAATATCTTAGATAAAGAACAATAAAAAAGTAAACAAATAAATTGTAATATACAACATACATATCCAAAAAAAATTTCGTCTTGTGTTTATATAATTTAATCTAGTATTAAATAAATATATTATATTAGCATTTGTTATGTCAATTTGTCAATGTTTATTATAGTTTTTATTTTTTGTTTTTATTATCAAAAATTAACGTAACATAATACATTAAATTAGTTATTTACTTGATAATTATATATATTGTTTGGATAAATATTTTATATTAACATTTAATGATATATTTTCGCTAAGGTGTTTCAACAATATATAGTCTCGTTAAATAAAATGGAAAAATATTATCGCATGATAGTACAATATATTAATTAAATTTTAAAATTATTATTAAGAATTATTCTATTTAATCCAAAATTTATTATTTGTAACAATAATTTACTTAACTTATTTTTATTTCATATCATATCTATAGAATATTAAAACAAAAAAGTATGAAAATACTATTATGCTTAAAGAAATGTGAAGTAAAAAATTTCATTCAATTTAGAAACTATTTTTAAGATTAAGTGAATCATTTTGTTACATAGTTATTTTTTTTTTCTTTATGCAAAAATAGAAATTTAATATGTTCTATGAAAAAAATGGATAAAAAATTCAAAGATTTTCATAAAATAAAATATTATAGAAAAAATTTGAAGAAAAACATTAATAATATTAAGTATTAATAAAACTAGAGATAATAATAGAGTATTTAGTTTGATTATAAAATAGAAAGAAGGACATTTTAAGATAATTAAACAAAAGCTTATTGAATGCCAATGCGACTGCGACCTACAAACCCTTACTGCCCTAAACAAGTGTAATAGGATTCTTTACATAATAGACTACCCATAATAGACTGCAAATTTTCTCAATAAAAAATCGGGATGTAATCCATTTCTATTTTCATTTTATTGTTTTTTGAATTTTTTTTTTCATAGCATCTTTTTTAGACGATTGTGGCAGCAAACAAAAAAAAGCAGACTTAAGTCACAATTTTATTTAAAAGGTGAAAAATAGTGTTTATAATTCTGTCGGTTCACCAAGTAGGATGTATCTTTACTTTAGGCTGCCAGTACAATCTTTGTTTAGTCCATGTTCCTGGTTTGCGCGTCCTCTCCGTTCCAAGGTTCTACATATCGGATCGGATATTAAATTGGATAAGTTATAGATTTAAAGGTTTAATGATTTAATTAGTTCAATCAGAATATATATATATATATATATATATATATATATATATATATATATGACTAATAATATATTATGAGATAAATAAAAATAATTAAAAAATTTTAATATAATAAAAATAATTTTAGAAATCAAAATTATCATATTAAGTCATATTAATATGACTAATATAAGTAAAATATTAAGTCTCATATTACTTAAATTTTAAATTTTTTATTCTTAAAGTTATTATAAAATATCCAAGAAGTCTGATATTGCTTAGAATAAAAGTTTTTCACTCTTAAGACTTCTATAAATAGTACCTATGTATCATTTTTTCTTATATTTAATATATTTATTATCTCTAAACTCTTTTCTAAATGGTAAAAGATATAGTAATTTTTTATTTGGCCAACCAAAATGTATTTTTGGCTATTATTCATCGTAATGAAGTAATTAATTTCATCATTGATAATCAAAAAAATAATTTTTTACTTCTTTAAAAAAAAATAAAATCAGCCAACCAGTAAAACTGGTCTGGTTTGACTGATTTAGCTGGTTCAATACTGATTTTTGGATGGAGCAATTCTTTAGATATAGCCAAACTAAATACTTGGCTGGTTCTTAGTTCAATCGGTCGGTCCGGTCCGATTTTCGGAACAATGCTCCGTTCCCTTAACCTTACTTGAAAATGCTTTGAAATAGTCCTCTAATTGGCTTTAAATAATTGCACTATAAGACATTTCAAATAATGGGATCAACTTAGGTAAATCAAAATATAGTAAATATTTTAAACAGTCTCTCCAAAATATATGTGGATTATTTGTTCTAATCTTAATTAAGGTAATCATCATGAAACAGTCTTCAAGTTGGATGCACTTCAGATTGTGAACAATGCTTTCGATGACTTTTCAGAAGAGCATAGGGAAATCGAGTTAGAGGAGAGGGCCCTCAACACAGGAGAGTGACAATGACAAATACCAAACACGTTCTAAACATTCAAATCTAGCAATTATCCAAAGTGGAGAACAGGTCCATCAACGTGTACCGTAGGGCAGTGCCCCACAAGTCCACCTCACAATAAAGAGCACATGTTGACGTGAAGAATATCTAGGATTAAAATATTTTATTTCATTATGCAGTTATCTACACAAGCATTGACATAATTATTGAAAGCTTCTTGTTTATCAATTACAAAACAATAACCAATACATTGTCACAAACAACATACATTTCACTTGACGAAGTTTAGGAAGGAACGCATGTACACTTTCACAATCGACTTCTTTGGGCAACGGCCTTAAAGCTGGCAAAACTAGTAAACTCCCTACCATTAACCCAGGTGTTGGTGTCATATGTGCCTTCCTAGGTATAGATAGGTTCCAAATCACAGAATGCCTGCAACAGATGAAAAGAAGACAAACTAAATAATGTTGCGAAACAAAATCACCCGATCTAGGCTAAGTTAATAGCTAAATCTCAAATTAAAAAAAAAAAAAAAGTAGTCAATCAGTCGCAAAGCATAGAAGTGCTACTCATATGTCTACAACCTGATTTTTTTTTTTTAAATTCAAATTTTAGTTTAACTTAATTATATAGCTTACTAAAGCCTTCACTTCCGAATGCAGTAAAGACCATTTGATCATTATAGTTGTCCCTCAAAATCCCGTCTATTGCAATAGACTTCATGACTAACAATCTCTACTCATCAATGTACCACTAAATTTCACATCTTTTAATCATTCATCAGATTGGAACGGAGTTTCAAGTTTCAACAAAAGGAATTTTAAATTAGGAATTGAGTATACCTTTGCTACAAGAAAATCAGCCAATATCCCATTGCCACCAAGCAATTCTCGCCTAAGGGCACATGTTTCTCTGGCTCCACAATTGAAATGTTATGACAATATTCGTTAACAGGCATCTATCATAATAAATAATAACAATAAATCGGTATTTTCAAATGTGGCATAACTGAAGAAACTACCTTCCTCACCTTACCCTTTCATACCATTTTTAGAGGTGCCAACCGACAAGAATCATGGCTTGAATATTACTGACCATCTAAACAAGGTTCTATTGGTTAATCTAGAAAGCTGAAAATTATAATTAATAACATTATAATTAAGCAATGCTTATGACACATATCAAAGATGCCCATTGATAGACCAATAGGTAATGCATTAAAGTGAAGACATCATTCCAATGATGTTCCTAAGAGGTGATTTATCTTTCCCTTCAGCTTGTAGAGAAGAAGCAAGTTAGTAGAAGGGTGGATGAGTAAGCCAATTGATCTGGAAGCAGGTAAGTTGACTGGAATCCATTCTTTAAATGAATAAAATTTCCTATTAAAACATACTTGTTCATTTCTCCTTTGAAAGTGAAGAAATTTGCCATTAGCATTTTGTTCATATATAATGGAATTGTGCTTTTATTTTCTGACACACTTTATAGGGTCGTGAAATCCATTTTTAGGCCGTTCGTTAATAGTTTAGGCTTTAAGATGAAAAATTTTGTGATACTCTATAATAATTGATGGTATTTTCAAAGCTTTATTATTTCCAACCATAATTCTATGGGATGATCTATCATACACCAAATGTTGCTTGTACTTGCCAACCACAACAAACAATTGAATAAACATATTTAATTTTGATCCATTCATATTGTTATATTAGCAAATATATTTGATTCTCATATCACAATTCATATATATTAGTATATGATATGATTAGATGATGGTGTAAAAGTCTTTGCACTAATTAAAAAGAAAAAAAAGTAAAAAAAACTTCATGTGGCTGAAGTTGCTCCGAATATGATCTTAGATCTCTTTGCTTTGAGCTATTTCTGAGAGCCTCTGCTTTATGCCTATCGAACAACCAAGATGATACCATTGGATTAAAATGACTTCTCATGGTTGAGAGATCAGAAAAGCAATAATCATAGTAGGTTCACATATTCCTCACAAGAAAAATTTTCCAATTATGGTGAAATTATCCCACCTAGTAGGACAAAGATCAGTTATTGTTCTTCTATTGTGAATTTAGCTTAACTTAATACATGTCAAGAGAACATTTTTGTAGCCACGTTTTCATTGATATCCATCTTGACACTATTTTATTTTGATCCATCTTCAAGGAGTCAAAATAAGTCTCTTTTGAGTCATTTCTTTAAATGCATTTAACTTTGGAATAGAAAAATAAAAGATGACCTGTTGACACTATTCATTGCACTTATCATTAAAAAATTGGTGAACATTTTAGCTGTCCTTTTTTTCATTTGTATTTCAGGCTAACCCTTAATTTTCCCGGAATAGACATCTATTGGAGGAGGTTATTGAGTTGAAGGTTAAATAATCCTGTTTGTTGAAGTATGAAGAATGGATGTTTTAGTTTCACTAAATTCAAGAAGTGCTTTTAAAGTCTTGATGAACTTCATAGTGTCACTTTTAGTATCTTCATGAGGTTTGTCCCGTTAATAGTTCATCATCCCCGAAGTACAAGAGAATATCTTAAAGTTCAAACTAACCAAGCCCCCCAAAACACCCCCAAGGAAGAAAGATTGTATGCACGCACCTGCGTTTGCTGTCCAGTTTAATTTTAATTCAAGAAAATGGTGAAAATGAAGTACAATTTTACTTTAAGGTCTGGATTATGTTATCCCCTAACTGGGTTTAAGCTTCCAACTTTCCAACCAGTAGAGCCAAAAGTTAAAGGACTCATGTGCTACATTAACATTAGCTTCAAGGAGGTGTACACAGCGTCTAGGTAGGAGGTACAATGCCCCAAATATGCTCTCTTCTTGCAATAATAACAACATGTTTGTAATAGTTCATTGTAAAATGGCAACATCATGACGTAGGAACAAGAATGTAGAGAAGGGGAGCAAACCTTGAAGATGACACTGCCAAATGCCAATTTCATTGAAACTGAACAGTTGCTGGAGATTGAAAAATTCAGGTCCTCGTTATTGCAGATCATATGCATGAATTAAGTATTACCTTGTAGTGATTCCGTTAAATAATTTCTTCTTACAGCAGCTGCATGGATGATCAAGTACTACTTTCTGAAACAAATTCATTATATTAGGACGCTTCTGAGAAATTATTAATGTGCATGCTGAAGCTCTGAGTGCTGTATTATTTTGGAGTTTCAGAATTTGAAGAATTATTTTCTGCAACAAATCATACATTCATTCGGTCATTGATGTGTATAGATACAAGTATCGTTCTTATGCATGCGTGAACTTCTTGAAATTTTCCGAATTGTAGGAACAAGAATAGTTGAACAAATGCTTGTTTCTTTACTTCTCCTTAAATTGTTGTTGAAGTTAAATCTGTTTGTTGTTACTTTTAATTCCATATTGATACTTTGTAGCTAGACATATCTCATCTTGTCTAACTACTTTCTCACTTTCAGAGCTGATAGAGAATGTTTGGAATGATTAAATTTTGGAATTGATTTGATTTAAATTGAATTGACTTGAATTGATTTGATTTTTAAATTAAATTTTATGTTTGGAATGATTATGTAAAAATAGGGTTTGAATTAATTTAGAAATCAATTTTTATATTTATAATATATTAGATTGTGTTTGGAATAACTAAGAATGGAATTGATTTGATTTGATTTGTACTTAAATGTTAAAATCAAATCAATTCCCATCAAATCCTTTCAATTTTGAAAGGATTTCAAATACAAAAGAGTCAAATCTCATAAAAATTAAAAATCACTTCATTTCTTATTTTTAAAACACCCAAACACAATATTTGATTTTTAAATCAAATTATTTCCATTTTCTTCAACATTCCAAACACACTCATAATGTCATCATTAGAAAGGACAGAAGTAACCATCCCAAATTTCCCAAAAAATAATCTCTGGTATAATATCATCTCATTACTGTTAATCACAACCTTTTTCTTTCCCTCGATCCTTATTTTCAGTCAGCACAGAGAATCTTATGGAGATTTCTATTGTGAAGTATAAAATTGACTTACGAATAGTTTCATAGATCCAAAGTAACTAAATGTGTTTTACCAAAAAAGTGCTTTGGTTTGACTTAACTGATAAATTATAAGGCTTCATATCATGAAGAGGATGAGATCTACTCTGAAGTTGTCTTAACGTATACTTCGGTTTGGTTTGGGGTTCAATGGTTAGTGAACAGAGAAAGCTAGTATTCGGCTTTGCTATTTTATTTTCAGTAAAAACTTCTAAGTAGTTTTGTGTATTTGGAATGTTCCTAATTTTCTTAGTTTCTATTTAGATGTAATTGATCCTTAAGTTTTTATATGTTTTTTAAGCCAGTGAATTTAATGTCATTCAATATTCAACAGTTGAAATTAACCATTATTTTTATTTGCATGCAAAAGGAAGGTAAAGAAATTTAGAAAAATAAAATAAAATTGATGGACATTTGATATCCAAAAATTTCATAGAAACCATACCAGTAAATACCAAAATTATTTTTTTCGACCAGTTTGAAATTTGACTCCAATTAACTGTTTTTCATATTCGAAGTCTCTTCTTTGGGAGCAGATCGTTGATCTGAGCTACAAAACACACCTAAGCATTATTAGTCACGAGTAAACAGTACACTTATGTCTCTAGGTTTGCTGCTAGCACTTTAACGGTTCAACCTTGTCATATATATTAATGCAATTATCTTTATTTTTTTCCCTTCACTCCTACTTCAGTCAAATATTGTGGAGTGCCATTTCGATGATCATTACAAAGATATGGAGAGGTTGTGGTTGTTGATTCAGCTGATAAAGTATAGCTTACATCCTCTCTCTTTATACCCTATGCCATGAATCTGCCACTCATTTCTTTCTTACATTAATGTGAGCCCAAGGATATATAGCGTTGTCTTGATGCTCAGATGGAAAGAATATTCATGATTGAGTAAAAATGTGTATGTTTCTCTGTTTGACTACCAATTTGTGCATATAACAGGCTACTTCATGGACTTTTTGCATCAGAGCATATTTAAATACTTCCTTCTTTTCCACTTCCCCCTTTTCTTTCCTTGTGAATTTTAAACAATGAAGATTGAGGCTAAGGATTAGCCTGATTTTAGTTTGCAAGCCTTTGTGGAAAACTATCATCCCTAGCTAAACCCCACCTAATTTTCCCATTTAAGTGTCTGATAATTTGTGTTTATTTTTTGTGTGATTTTTTGTTAACTTTACTTCTGTAGCATGGTGAAGAAGGCCAACTAAGTGCAGCATATGCCGATGAAATGAAAAAGCCGCAAAAAGTGAGGTGATTATTGAATTTACTTATGACTGTGTTTACTTTAAACTGTGTCAACATATTTTATAGATAACCCTTGGATTATGGCAGGTATGTGTCTTTTGATTTCCATCACCACTGTGGCAACTCAAACGATGAAAACCTGAAAAATCGTCAATGATCAAATCTCAAGAGGATTTTAAAAAGCAAAGGTAATCAAGATCTTATAATCATTATATACGAATTTTAGAGCTAGGTATCACAATCTCTGTGCAATGGCTATCTAGGAGGTTTAATCATTTCTATTTCAGCTGAGCAGATAATTCTTGATAGACGGAAAAGAAAAGATGTTAGGGAAGCAGAGAGGAGTTATTAGAGCAAACTGCACTGATTGCCTCTATTGTACAGGTGTTACTCAAGTATACTGACAATTGATAAAGGAAAAGGATTGGTTGATTTGTCCCATTTTCCTTCTGTCTGGAGTATATCTAACCTGGATAGTACATGATAGTATTTCTGAAATTTGACTATCTGCTTCTCTTTGCGGAGTATTTTGGCCTAGAATTTATTAAATCAACAGTTGCTAAGAATTGGGGTGCTTATTACCTCTGAGTGCATTTCTATGTTAGCTGAAGAGTATGGAAAATTTAGAACATGCATGGAACTTCTAGATGATTGCTCCATTCTTTTAGAAATATTGCCCAGCACATTTTATATCCACGTATTCTACTTAGTGTGTGTTGAGCAAGGTGATGACATAAGCCTATAGTATATTGGGAGCAATGCCCTCAAGGGGTCTTGTTAAATTTCATGTTCCAATATTCCCTTCTATGTTGCTGGCACAATTGGAAAATATGGTCCAATATGGTAAACAAACAATAACTGGAACCATTTTTTCACTTTCTGGGCGATAAGAACCAGATGTACTTTCAGGACATACCGAAAAAAAGTGTTGCACTTATTGTTGTATAATTAGCTTTAGCACATTCATCAGAAAGAATGGTTGTACCGAAAATCTAAATTATTCCAAATAAATCGTTTCATTATTTCAGCACACATAAGCTTAGATTTTGTTTGCGGATATACATAGAGATAGAAATAGGATAGATGGCCTGTTAGGAGCCTATGACCTCACCTGTTTAAAAATTAAACCAGACTTAGGCTCAATTAAAAGCCTATCTAGTTTAGTAGGCCAAGTCTAGGCCTATTGAAGGACCTGAGAGGCCTTGGAGGTTGGCCTTTTACTAATCTATGCTCTATCTATTTGAAAGGGTTGTTCTCGTACAACTAACATGTTTAAAACAAATATTAAAAGAATTTGATTAAAAAAAACCGTACATGGTGGATGCAAATATTTGCTTATACATATTGTAATTTTTTTTAAAAAAAGTATAATTATTATAGGAGCATATGTTAAAATTAAATTGACTACGAAAATATAGGTAACGATTACTATTAGTATATTTTATGTACCAAATCATTATGTCAATAATTATAATTATAACTATAATTATCATTATAAGTTATCAAATAATTTGTATATATTCATTAGCTATTTGAATTTTCATCTATTAATAGAATATTTATTTATAAAATTTATGGTATATGAAAGCAGAGGATAATACATATATTTACATAGATTTACATATTACTGAATCTTACTCTCTAAATAATCAGAATTTAAAGAGTTCTTAAGATGCTGGTAAATTTGCATCAAAACGCTAATAAGTATATGTAATATGCTAGTAAATATCTTTATTGGGATACTTGTTTCTTTTCTTTTATTTTACAATTTTTTCTGTAACAATTATTGGCTAAGAATACATTAATGAGCTAATTTAACATGACACTACAATTAAATCTCCAAATAATTAGATTTTAAAGAGTACTTGCTAGTAAATTCTTTAAAAATGAGGGTAAATTTGCATCAAAACGCCGATAAATATATAAAATATGCTAGAAAATATCTCTATTTGAATACTTATTTTTTTTTCTTTTACAATTATTTCTACAACAGTTATTGGTAAAGGGTACATTAATGAACTAAATGGAGATATTTAAAATAAAATAAGGGCCATTTAAAATCAATTTCAAATTTCAAACTTGCAATGATTCATATTACCTAATAAAATAAAAGCCAATTTTTTCCAAAACAATTTCTTTTATTTAATTTAAAATATTGAAGCACTAATTAATTTAGGACTAATTGAATTCCTGGTAATGTATGTATTTTTTATACACTACTAAACCAAGGTTTCATCCGTATATTAAATTAAAAGAATATTTCAACTCTATTAAAAATATATTCTTGCATTAGAGATTCTGTAAATGATAACTCTCAACCAAAATCCAATTAGAAATTAAATATTATGAATTTCTAATTATTAAATTCAGGTACTATATTTGTTTATATTTTTTTGAGTACTTAACTAATTCATTAGCTATTTGAATTTCTATCTATTAATAGAATGTTCATTTATAAAATTTAAGATACATGAAAATAAAGGATAATACATATATTTACATAAATTTACATATCACTGAATCTTACTCTCCAAATAATTAGAATTTAAAGAGTTCCTAGGATACTGATAAATTCTTCAAAAACTTTGGTAAATCTGCATCAAAACACTGGTAAGTATATACAATATGCTGGTAAATATCTTTATTTGGATACTTGTTTCCTTTCTTTTATTTTACAACTTTTTACTATAACAATTATTGGCTAAGGGCACATTAATGAGCTGATTCAACATGACATTAGCTTTAATTCTTCAAATAATTAGATTTTAAAGAGTTTCTAAGACGCTGATAAATTTTTTAAAAATGCTGGTAAATTTGCATCAAAACGCTCGTAAATACATATAATATGCTAGTAAATGTCTCCATTTGGATACTTATTTTTTTTTACTTTTCTTTCACAATTGTTTCTATAACAATTATTGATTAAGGGTACATTAACGAACCAAATGGAGATATTTAAAATAAAATAAGAGCCATTTAAAATCAATTTCAAATTTTAAATTTGCAATGATTCATATTTATTAATTAACTAATAAATTAAAAGCCAATTTTTTCTAAAATGATTTCTTTTATTTAATTTAAAATATTGAAGCAATAATTAATTTAGGATTAATTGAATTCCTGGTAATGTATATGTTTTAGATACACTACTAAATCGAGGTTTCATAAGTATATTAATTTGAAAGAAGATTTCAACTTCATTAAGAATATATTCTTGCATTAGAGCTTTTACAAATGATAACTCTCAACTAAAATTTAATTAGAAATTAAATATTATGAATTTCTAATTATTAAATTCAGGTATTATATTTGTTTATATTTTTTTTAGGAAATGAAAATATAACTAGTTTGAAAAAAAATTTGAGTACTTAATTAATTCATTAGCTATTTGAATTTCCATCTATTAATAGAACGTTCATTTATAAAATTTATAGTACATAAAAGTAGAGGATAATACACATATTTAAATATATTTATATGTCATTGAATCTTACTTTCCAAATAATTAGAATTTAAAGAGTTCCTAAGATGCTGGTAAATTCTTCAAAAACACTAGTAAACTTGCATAAAAATGCTAGTAAATATATATAATACGTTAGTAAATATTTCTATTTGGATACTTATTTTTTTCTTTTCTTTTACAATTGTTTCTATAACAATTATGGATTAAAGGTACATTAATGAATCAAATGGAGATATTCAAAATAAAATAACAGCCAACTAAAATCATATTCAAATTTCAAATTTGCAATGATTCATTATTATTAATTACCGAATAAATTACAAGCCATTTTTTTCCAAAATGATTTCTTTTATTTAATTTAAATTAATGAAGCACTAATTAATTTGGGACTTATTGAATTCCTGGTAATATATATATTTTCAATACACGACTAAACCAAGGTTTTATTAGTATATTAATTTGAAAGAAGATTTCAACTCCATTAAGAATATATTTTTGCATTAGAGCTTCTGCAAATGATAAGTCTTAACCAAAATGCAATTAGAAATTAAAAATTATGAATTTCTAATTATTATATTCAGGTATTATATTTGTTTATATTGTTTTCCAAAATAAGAAAATATAACTAGTTTGAAAAAAAATTTCAGTACTTAACAAATATATTAGCTATTTGAATCTCCATCTATTAATAGAGCGTTCATTTATAAAATTTATGGTACATGAAAGTAGAGGATAATACATATATTTACATAAAATTATATGTCACTGAATCTTACTCTCCAAATAATCAGAATTTAGAGAGTTCCTAAGACGCAGGTAAATTCTTCAAAAATACTGGTAAATTTGCATCAAAATATTGGTAAGTATATCCAATATGCTAATAAATATCTTTATTTGGATACTTGTTTCTTTTCTTTTATTTTACAATTTTTTACTATAACAATTATTGGCTAAGGTCACATTAATGAGCCAATTTAGCATGACATTAGATTTAATCCTCCAAATAATTAGATTTTAAAAAGTTCCTAAAATGCTAGTAAATTCTTTAAAATGCTAGTAAATTTACATGAAAACGCTGATAAATACATGCAATACGCTAGTAATTATCTCTATTTGGATATTTTTTTTTCTTTTCTTTTATAATTATTTTTGTAACAATTATTAATTAAGGGTACATTAATGAACCAAATGGAGATATTTAAAATAAAATAAGGGCCATTTAAAATCAATTTCAAATTTCAAATTTCCAATGATTCATAATTATTAATTACCTAATAAATTAAAAGCTAATTTTTTTCAAAATGACTTCTTTTATTTAATTTAAAATATTGAAGCAGTAATTAATTTAGGATTAATTGAATTCCTGGTAATGTATATATTTTTTATACACTACTAAACCAAGGTTTCATCTGTATATTAATTTAAAAATATATTCTTGTATTAGAGCTTCTGCAAATAATAACTCTCAACCAAAAACCAATTGGAAATTAAATATTATGAATTTCTGATTTTTAAATTCAAGCATTATATTTATTTTTATTTTTTTCCAGAAAACGAAAATATAACTAGTTTGAAAAAAATTTTGAGCACTTAATTAATTCATTAGCTATTTGAATCTCTATCTATTAATAGAATGTTCATTTATAAAATTTATGGTATATAAAAGTAGAGGATAATACATATATTTACATATATTTACATGTCACTGAATCTTACTTTCCAAATAATTAGAATTTAAAGAGTTCCTAAGACGCTGATAAATTTACATCAAAACGCTGGTAAATATATATAAGATGCTGGTAAATGTCTCTATTTGAATGTTTATTTTTTTCTTTTCTTTTACAAATGTTTCTATAACAATTATTGATTAAGAGTATATTAATGAACCAAATGAAGATATTTAAAATAAAATAAGGGCCATTTAAAATCATATTCAAATTTCAAATTTGCAATGATTCGTGATTATTGATTTTCTTATAAAATAAAAGCCATTTTTTTCAAAATGATTTCTTTTATTTAATTTAAATTATTGAAGCACTAATTAATTTAGGACTAATTGAATTCATGGTAATATATATATTTTTGATACATTACTAAACCAAAGTTTCATCAGTATATTAATTTGAAAGAAGATTTCAACTTCGTTAAGAATATATTCTTGTATTAGAGTTTTTGCAAATGATAACTCTCAACCAAAATTCAATTAGAAATTAAATATTATGAATTTCTAATTATTAAATTTGGGTATTATATTTGTTTACATTGTTTTCAAAAAAAAGAAAATATAACTAGTTTGAAAATTTTTTTGAGTACTTTAATAATTCATTAGCTATTTGAATCTCCATTTATTAATAGAACTTTCATTTATAAAATTTATAGTATATGAAAGTAGAGGATAATACATATATTTACATAAATTTACATATCATTGAATCTTACTCTCAAAATAATCATAATTTAAAGAGTTCTTAAAACACTAGTAAATTCTTCAAAAATGCTAGCAAATTTATATCAAAACGCTGGTAAGTATATGCAATATGCTGGTAAATATCTCTATTTGGATACTTGTTTCTTTTCTTTTATTTTACAATTTATTATGTAACAATTATTGACTAAGAGCATATTAATGAGCCAATTTAACATGATATTGGATTTAACTCTCCAAATAATTAGATTTTAAAAAGTTCCTAAGACGCTGGTAAATTATGTAAAAATGCTGATAAATTTGTATTAAAACGATGGTAAATATATGTAATACGCTAATAAATATCTCTGTTTGGATACTTATTTGTTTTCTTTTCTTTTACAATTGTTTCTATAACAATTATTGGTTAATGGTACATTAATGAACCAAATGGAGATATCTAAAATAAAATAAGGGCCATTGAAAGTCAATTTTAAATTTCAAATTTGCAATGATTCATGATTATTAATTACCTTATAAAATAAAAGCCATTTTTTTCCAAGATGATTTCTTTTATTTAATTTAAATTATTGAAGCCCTAATTAACTTAGGACTAATTGAATTCCTGGTAATGTATATATTTTCAATACACTACTAAACTAAGGTTTCATTAGTATATTAATTTGAAAGAAAATTTCAACTCTGTTAAGAATATATTCTTGCATTAGAACTTCTGCAAATGTAACTCTCAACCAAAATCCAATTAGAAATTAAATATTATGAATTTTTATTTATTAAATTCAGGTATTATATTTGTTTATATTGTTTTCCAGAAAGAGAAAATATAGATAGTTTGGAAAAAATTTTGAGTACTTAATTAATTCATTAACTATTTGAATCTCAATTTATTAATAGAACGTTCATTTATAAATATTATAGTACATGAAAATAGAGCATAATACATATATTTACATAAATTTACATGTCAATGAGTCTTACTTTAAAAGTAATCAAAATTTAAAGTATTCCTAAGACGCTGGTAAACTTGCATCAAAACACCGGTAAATATATGCAATATGCTAGTTAATGTCTCTATTTAGATGCTTGTTTCTTTTTTTTTATTTTACAATTTTTTTCTAAACAATTATTGGCTAAGAGCATATTAATGAGCCATTTTAATATGATACTAGATTTAATTCTCTAAATAATTAGATTTTAAAGAGTTCTTAAGACGCTAGTAAAATATATAAAAATGCTGGTAAATATATGTAATATACTGGTAATTGATCTTTTTGGATACTTATTTTTTCTTCTTTTCCTTTACTGGTACTGCAACTATTGGAGCTTAACAAACTATATACCCAGAAAGAAAGAGATGAGCTTTACAGTTTACCAAATTTTTTCTACACTAGAATCTTTCACGTTTAGTAGTGTTTGTCTACAATTTTGATTATCCCACAAAAAATTCAAAGCTTTCTTTCTATCCAAAATTTTATTTCTTTATTTATTTTTTCTATTTCTAAATACAGTTAATCTCCATGACTTATTTATGGATTTATGAACAAACTCATTTTTCAGATTCTTATCTCAAAAATAAAGTTTTAAACTTCCGAAAAAAATTTTTGAGTCTTTTGGGTGGTTGGTTTTATCGATATTGGATACCCCAGTTTTTCTTGTTCATCTTGGTTTTCTGGTGGAAAACTGTCAGAGAGTTGATGGAGTAAAAAGAGTGATAGGATCATGATTATTTTGTTGGAAAGAGAAAATGATAGGGTAGGGAGACTACTATGTTATGCGGTTGCTGAGAACAATTACAACCATTTAATATTACTTATTTTAAAAAGACGGAGTATATTTAATGAATGTCTACATATATTCTCAGTGCATCATTAAGTACAATGCATTTAAGAAAGAGCCTATATTGGTACACTAAATAGTAATGATCCATTGTAAAAAAATGTTACTCTCTTCCCTCGTGTATTTTGCTTGTTCAACTAGATTGTAACATGTGGTAATGAAAAGCTACTATTTTCATGACATCCATCGCAACTTCAGCGTGTTACTGCTTTGCCATTTTGCAACACAAACTCTTCATAACGCGGATCACTACTCTAACATGCCAATTCTACGATGGTCCGACACAAGTTAGTGACCATCAAACTCTTGGGGAATTGTATGGTTCCATGACAGTTGAAGGGCAACTTTGCAAAATGTTAACGAAGCTTCAATAATTTTTTCGTGTCTGACATGTTCTTTGCACTTTATGAATAGGGCGTGCTGTGGTGCACTGAGAAAAGTATGGTGCACCATGTACCATCATGATCTAAAAGATAAAATAATATGATATATTGGTACACTAAATAAATATGATCCATTGTAAAAAACTGTTACTCTCTCTCTCTCTCCACGCCCAACTCCATCATTCCCCCAAATAGTGGTTAATCTTCTCTGCAACTAGCTTCACTTTCACCTTAAACCTTCTCTTCCCTCATGTGTATTTTGCTTGTTCAACTAGATTGTAACATGTGATAATGAATAGCTACTATTTTCATGACATCGATCCCACCCACACATTTTTTTTTTTTTTTTTGGGTATTCATGCCACCCGCATATTAGCAATCTTTTATCTGTGTGTATTTTTATTTTTTTTTCCTGAAGCAAACCTAGGACTTGGTCCCAGGTCAAGAATTGCAAGTTTGCAACACATAGAGGAAAACCAACATGGGTTGTTGCATGAATAGCAATAATAACATATCTTCACACTCAACTTCATCACCAACAATAAACAATGATTCAACTCAGCCACCAAGATCTAACATTTTCTGAGTAAAAGCCAAGAGCACCTCTTGCTCTTATTGAGGAAGAGACGGTGGAGGAAGTGCTCTTAGAGAAACCCAAATGGAAGCCAAAAAAAAGTGCCCAAATTTGAAGCACAAGAGAAATCCCACCGACACCACCATGATCTTGGGGTGTTTGGCATGTTGTATTAGGTATAATAGGATAAGATAATATAATACGTTATGATCTTATTCGTTGTTTGGTGTCGTCAACGTATTGCATAAACTTATCCATCAAACCTCCCTTATACGTTATAATGATGGATAACTTAATACGGCCTAGGGAGGCCGTATTAGACTTGATTAGTTTTTAATGTATAAGGGTTCTTTCACTTTTTTATTTTTTAATATATTTTATTAAAAATTAATTATTAAATAAATAATAGAAAATAAAAATATATAAATAAAAAATAATATTAGTTAATAATAAATAAATATTTTTAAAAAAATAATTGTAAAATAACTATTCAAACTAAAATAAAAATATAGGAATAAAAATTTATTATTAAAATATAAATAATAATATTTAATATAAATTTAATTATATATAATAAAAAACATAACCAAATATAGGAATGTGATACTAAACCTACTTAGATTTTGATATATAAAAACTTCATCTCTATTTTACTCTCTCTCTCTCTCTCTCACACATATTTTTTATATTTATAAAAAAATATTAAAAATAAATAAATAAATAATTTTTAATATAAAATTATTTTTATATATAATAAAAAAAGCTAAAATAATTATAATAACTATTTAAAAATTATATTTATTATAATATCTTCTTTTAGTTATATTTTATATAATACAATATTTTATACAGTGACATACCAAATATTGCATAGTATTAAATTTTTATCAGGTCTTATACAATCAGGCCTTATACTATCAGCCCTTATCCTATCAGGTATACCAAACAGGCCCTTGATCCTTGCGGTCTTTGCTCCAACAATTACATAAGGGTTTCCCAACAGATATTATTTTCGATATAAATAATTTCATAATATCAATTAAGGGTTCGTTTGGTGTAACTTTTGGGAGAAGATCTTTTGAAAGAAGATCTTTTAAAAGAAGACTTTTTAGAGAAATTACTTTTAAAAGAATAATTTTTATTTGGTTTGAATATATCAAAAGTAAGTTTAGGAGAATGAGTTTTGTTTGGATAGGATAAAATAAAATTACTTTTGGTTGTTGATGTGAGAATAATAGTAAGATTCCTTTTCAAAAAAAAAATTTATATAATAAAAAGTAACCTCAAAAATACTTCTTCTAAAAGGCCTTCTTTAGAAGAAGTTAAACCAAACACTACCATTTACTGTACAAAGTCATTTTTCTTCTCCTAGAAGACCTTCTGATGGATGCAAACTGCAATCCAAACATGCACTAACTGAAATTAATCTACAGGTTTAAAACACTCTAATTAATTCTGATAAAAAAACTCTAACTAATATAAAACCTAAACCTTGGTCAAATTGCAATTCCAAAATTTTAATTTGAGCAAACTTCAGGTCAGATTTATAATTCCCAAGCATTTCTATAACAAGGAATCTCAACTATTCATTCATTATTGGATGGTGTGGATGCAAGGACCATATAACTCCATTAAGTAGCAACAACCATTTAAGAATGCGCCCTCCAACATTATAACCACAACTATTATTATTATTATTATCGGTATTTTTATTTTATTAAGAGAACTAATATCTTTTAATCAATTAATAATAATTTTTTCATCACATGTACTATTAAGTTAAAACTTTAAAATATATCTATTATCTATACTAAATGGACTATTTTTAAGTGCCATATAACAACTCTTTATTACAACTTAAAAAAAAAAAAAAATCCCCGCCTAAAATTTTCACCTTCTTTTGCTCTTTGCAGAAACTTGTCTCTTTTTGCTATTATTTATTATTTAAAACTAAATAAATTATCTTTAAGTGTCACGTGACAAGTTCTATTACAATTTAAGAAAAATTATTCCCACCAAAGTTTTTACTTTCTTCGTCTCTTCTCTATTATCTGCTCTCTATTATCTATAATTAAATAGATTATCTCTAAGTATCACATCTATAACAACTTCTAATTATAATTAAAGAAAAATTATTGCTGCTTAAAATTTTCACTTTCTTCCACTCTTTCTAGAAACTTTCATTTCTTCTCAGCACATCTCAACGCTTCTTATCAATCACTTGCCTTCTCCACCCCCACCACCACTCACTTCTTCAATTGTTCCTCCATTGCTTGCTGGAGCAACCAAAGGTGCCCCTCACCCATCATGCTAAGAGGAGAGAGAGCTATGGATACCTCTTTTGATGCTGCTGATTGGTGGGGCTGCTATTTCTAACCATAATTGTGACTACAAAAATTGCAATACCCCGGTTTAAAATAAAACACTAATTAACAATAAAACATGAGTAACGAAAAATTTTAAAACTTTATACAGCTTATGTCTTTGGGCATTTCTCTATTTACTTTAAATTATAAAGCGATAAAGATGTTTAACTCAATTAGATGAAGGTGTTTTGTTGTTGGAAAGAAAAAAAAAAAAAAGAAAGGAAGAAGAAGAGACAAGACAAGGGATCATGGTGCATCTCACTAATAGTGGTCCACCCCATACCCCTCCATTTCTTTTCTTTCTTTCCCCCACCCCCACCCTCAGCATCCTTCTTTTCCTTTTTCCTTGTTTCTTTTTCTCTCCCCTTCTCGATCTTTCACTTTCTCCTCTCTCTCTCTCTCTCACACACACACACACACACTTCTCATCTCATCTTCTTGGCCCCCTCATCCACCGTGGCTCTCTCCCTCTCTCCACCGCGGTCTATTTGTTTCTCTCCACTGGTTTGTCTCTCTTTCTTTTTGTCTGATGTGGTTTGTCTCCTACGCTGTAGTGGGACTCTTGATTTAGCTCCCTAAATTCACAATCTTGGGTAAGCATGTTGGTATTAGTATTCTTGTGTGAGTTCTTTCTTTGAATTTGGGTGAGAATCATAATACTAGGTTATTATGTTCTAAAGATTTGTGCTTTGAAGATGATAAATTATATGGAATTGTTATGTTGTTAGTTGTAAGGGGTCAAATTAATTTCGAGTATGTATGTGTGTTTTTGGCTTTGGTAAGTGATGCTATATGTAATGTAATTATGTATGCATTGGTCTTTTATTTTAAACTTGTTTATGATTTATTTCATTTTTTTCATTATATGAGATTGATTTGTAGAATTTGTCTTTTCTTGACAAACTAAGTTGTTATGTTTGAAAAGATTTGTGACCCTTAGCATAAGATGTGGGGGTGTCAATAAACAATTTTAGTTAAATATTATCTTTCAATGGCTCTGGCTGAATGTAAGCAAAAACTATAGAGGCGATTAAAAGAAGTAGACTTTGCCATTTATCATGTGTTTAACTCATGTTAATTTGTGTAAACAAAACTGCTTTGATATGACTATGTGCTTTTTATTTAAAGCTAATTACAAACCTCCTTTTTGGCAATATAAATTCTCATTTTCTTTGCCAATGTCTAATAGTTTCTACTTAATTCTTTTTTATGCATTTGAATTTTCAAAAAAGAAAAATTGGCTTGCATATTTTATGAAGTTGATTGGCAGAACGTTGAAGCACCTGTTAATTGTGAACATCCAAAGAAAAATATTTCATTTTGGATTTTCTATTTAATTTTGTTTTATGGCGTCTCCCAAATATATTTGTTTGAAATTGTTTGGTGTAATAAATATTGGCATTTCCAGTTGGTTATGGAGAAAGGAAAACTAAGGATATATGTCTGGATATTGTTATATTCACATTACTCTGTGGAAGTACAATCATTGTATTTTGTACTTGAAATTTGACTTCATTAACCGATTTTTGTTTGGTATTTCAATTCCTTAATCAAGTTGCCATGGTTGCATTTTAATAATGCTTTTCCTATTTAGATGATTGGTGACGTTTTGGTGCCAGATTTCCTTGGGAGGCAACCGAAGTCTCAACACACTATAAATTCCAACCACTCCTTCTTGATTTCTTTCTGTGAGTGATAGTATATTTATAATGTATTTTCTATTTTTATTTTTCTAAATATATGTTTTGATAGCTACTCATTTTCTAACCGCACCTTTAAAACTACTTATATTATTATTATGTTATCTAGTTCTGTATATCCACAGGTAGGACAAGTATTTTGAGGAAATTACTCTCCGATACTTCTATTTAAATTAAGCATTTCATGTATTGTTAGTAATTAATGTTTCAAGTTGGAATTTTGAATTAGAACAATAGAAATTACTAATTTTGCTGTGGTAAGTTTTGGAAATTGATTTCCATGAATTGTTTTAAGTTTAACATTATTGGTATGATTGAAAAGGTTTGGAACTTGTATGTTAGATTCTACAACTTGATATGCTTGAGAACTATATAGTATTCCAACATTATTGGGCTTTGGTGCTCTGATAAATTTAGTTTCTGAAATAAAATATTTAAAAACTCTACTTGAGCTTTAGATAAATGGTTTTCTTTATGGGAGGGATCTTCAACAGAACTGTATGCTAACGGCAGTAGATGTTAGCCCCGGGTGCATCTTGATTTGGCCAACCCAGCTAGCAGGGGTGTTGCTAGCCCGGCGTGATGGCCACACGTTCGGCTCTATTTGTCGATCCTTCGGCATAGGATCATTGGTGAGATATCTGTACTTGTTGATCCTTCGAGGATGCCCGTTGGTGAGACGTGTCTATTTTGTTCTGTTCTGACTTTGTAATTGAGATCTCCCCCTCTAAATTTCAGAATTTATTTTACTTTATTTTATTTTTAGATTAGTTCTAACTCTATACTTGAATGTACTCAACTTACAAATTTTTGGAAGTTCTAAGTTGTTAACAATGACTTTTTATCACAAATTTTGCTTTATTTTCTACTTTACTGTATTCTAGTTTCATACACCATGTTTGATTTGGAATATATATATAATTTGAGATGATAATATTATTCCATTGAATATGTTTATTTTATGAAAAGCTCGTGCATGCACTTGTCCCACTCTCCATTATAAATATATTATCTCTTACTAAGTCGGTTTGACTTACCCCTCATTCTTTCTCTATTTCAGAGCTAGGTACAGGCTGTGATTGGTTCTATGAGTAGCTAATGATATAGAAGCTCCGCGAGCTCAGCATGTTAATCCGTGTGGCACTCCAGGTTGTCAATGTGTTTTGATCTTTGTTTAGCTGAATAATCATGTAAATATCTTTAGTTATGCTCCATAACCCACAGGCAAGGTCTGGCTTCCGTTGTATATATATATATATAGTTGTAATAGGTTTTGTTTGAAAAGAGTATCTATCCTTATGTGTGTCTAGCATGTTATGAATTTTGAGGGCATTCTGAGAATGCTCGCTATCATGAGTCTGTATTTTAAATATTGTTGATATTCTGGTTCTGTGGCTAGTCTGTATCTTTCTAGCTTGTAACAGGAACCTTTTGTACTTTGGAAAATACTCAATTTTTAGGGGATATTCTATCCGTTTTGTAAGAAATTCTTGGGTAGGCTTGTTAGGAAATTGTATTCCCTAAGCGCCGGTCATGGCTCTGGTTGGGTCGTGACAAAAATAATAAAAAATAGCAAATAAAAAAAAACATAAGATCAAAATAACATATGAAATCACAGGCATAAATACCATTACAAAGTATTAGAGGTTGAGTCTCGAACTCAAGACATTAGAGATTTGTCGTTCTACGACTAAGCTAGAAGCGGTTCTTGCGAGTTGTAAATCATAATTTAACATATCTTAAAATTTAATTTTCAAAACTCATCTCTTACAGTTAACTCTATTCCCACAATCTCAATCCCTACTTTCAAAACATGCCGCCACCCTTATCTTCTTCCCCTCATTAAAAAAAATGAACTTATCTTCTTCCTACATTATCCCTTTTTCTCACTATCAATCATCTACTGCCACTCAATCATCACCATCTTGCCTAGTCATCATCGTCATCTCGCCGCTCAACCCCTGCCGCCTGCAGTCTTCAATCCTCTCTTTCAGATACCCCCTCAATCTTCTGGTTCAGACTTCAACAATGCAATCTCATTACTTGTGTTAGATTTTAGTGACAAATTCTTAGCTCTTGTTGATTCTATGACCACTGCTTCTACTATGAGTATGACTAGAGTTTAGAATTACAAAGATAGATTAAATAAAGACTGCAATATGGTTTGGTATTGGTTGAATTGGGAGTTTTTAGTGATATGTTATGTATCAAAAGACCTTGTATGACTGGATTCATATATTGATAGAAGTAATAAAGACTACCATGTTTTAAAGAAATATTTTGTTACAATCTTTGAACACAGATGCATAAGAGATGAGTAAATCGACTTTTTTCATTTTTCTTTTTTTGGGTCAACACCTTATTAAGATATTTTAATTTATAGACTTTTTAATCAGACTTCAAGTGAAACCAGACTTTTAAATAAGCCAATAAGTTGCAACACAAGCCTAGCCTGGTAAGGGTGAAGTTTGACCTGACAAGTCCTAATCTATTTCCGCCCCTAAACATACATAATTGTTAGACAAACTTCTTATTTTAAGATAGCTTGTACAACAATTATTCAATGGTGGTGACATGTTTTATGTAAAAGTTAAATCAGTGACTAAATAATACCTCCTAGTGCATTAGCTTTGATAACTCGAGGTTTGGTTATATCAACCTTTGCAAGGAATCTAATTCTTTTTTTCTTTGTTTCTTATATTCAGCTTTGCATTTTCTTGCCTTGTTTTATTTACCAATCATAGGCATCGACGTTTCATGTATGTGGCTAGCTGGTAAAATGCCTAGCTACATGTGTCTTGTTCCATGTGTAAGTGTAACTGCAGGAGTTATGGCATTCTGAAAGCTAAGGAAGGTAGTTCTGCTCAAAGCCACGTTTGTGTAGCTTCCTATGATTAAAATTTTAATGCGGCAGCATAATTACACTAGCCATTTGATAAAAAAATGTAGAAAATTATGCTTGGTCATACATCTTAGAGATTGTTAATATGAAGCTTGTGCTTATACATCTTGCATTAGATGGTGTGTGCACCTTGATATCAGTACCCTCATATTTGTTAGCCAAAAAAATGTAGCTATTGTATAATATTTATGTGAAGACATCCCATACCTGACGATAACAAAAAGAAAGATAGGACATTTACATTATTTACATCCTATACTCACAATAAATGAATCGACATGGTTTTCATTGGATTCTTTGACCGTTGTCCCCCCTTTCCACTTATTCTCTGCTAAATTAGGTAGTACTGTGAAATCCTTTGGAATAGGTTGTTAATGGGAATTAAATAATTGCATAATCCAAATATATGAAAGCCAATATAAAAGGATCCTAATAATAAATCCAAAACATAATTCAAATTCCAAACATATTCATACAAACTATCACCATTGTTTGTCCTACTCTTCTCAAGCTTCTTTTTAGATAGTAAAATTAACAACTCACTGTAGCGGACATTCTTCAATATGAAGGAAAGGATGGAAAACACCTACATATAACCTTACCTATGAAATGAAACCAAGCCATGCGCCAATAAGCATTGATGCACAACACCATTACAAACCCCAACAGTATTATTAGGTATGATCCTACAAAACTCGAATAGAATGCTACCATGTCCACTGCTGTTTCCTTTTCTTCTGTGTAATTGGGTTGTGAAGGAGGTGAAGATGCAACACTTTCGCACTTGTGCTTGAGAAGTGGTCCACATAGACCAGGATTACCTTTGTAGTTTTCATCATCAAAGTTTGCAAATTGTCCTGTGCTAGGTGGTATTCCAGAAAGATTGTTGTATGACACATTGAATATTGATAAAGAGTACAACTGAGTTAGTTCAGAAGGTATCTGGCCACTCAAGTTGTTGACTGACAAGTCAAGGCTCTCTATCTGTGTGAGATTTGAAAAAGTTTTTGGAATAGAACCTGACAAGTAATTATGGGATAGGTTCAAGGCTCGAATTTGTTGCAGGTTTCCAATTTGAGATGGAATGGTGCCAGTTAGCTTATTGCATGATAAATCTAACCCGTTCATGTTCTCTAGGATGTAACCTTTGTAAGAGTAATAATTACTCTTTGTTCTAAATCCCACTGCTACTTGAATCTCATCTTCTCCTCCGGACTCTGAGGGATTAAATACATGCAGACTTGCATTAACATAGGGTGCTTTTGAGTAGCTACCACTCCATTCTTCATCGAGATCAAAACCAGCACCATCATCATGCATTCCGAATGACAAATTTATGAAGCAAGATGGTATTGTCCCATTCATCATGTTTCGTGAGAGATCCAAAATGTGGACATATTTTAATTTACATAATTGAATGGGAATATGCCCATGAAATTTGTTCCCTCCTAATAAAAGAACTCGTAAACTTGACAAGTTATCCACCCAACTAGGAATATTTCCAACAAAGTTGTTGTCCCTTAGGTCCAGCACTACTAGTTGTGAGCTTTCAGCCAATGTGACTGGCATATAACCTGAGAAAGCATTCTTTTGCAAATACAAATACTCTATGGATGATGAATTGAAATATGGAATTGACCCAGATAATCTATTTTCAGAAAGATCCACTATTTCAAGATTACTCATGTTGAAAAATTCGGAGGGGATCTCACCTTCTAATTTATTTTCTGCCAGAAGAATGACAATCATGTAAACGAACTTGCCAATTGATGAAGGAATTGCACCTGAAATTGAGTTGTTGGATATGTCTAGCTTAGACAAACTTGTATTATTTGCTAACAATTCTTCAAGGGTCCCACTGAGATGGTTGTTAGAAAGCTTCAAAATGTCCAAATAAATGCTTCCTGCGGCTAGTTCCTTAGGTAACACGCCTGAGAAATGATTGTGTGACAAATCCAAGAACCAAAGTCCGCTCATGTTACCAATTGATGCAGGTATACTTCCTTCAAAGTTGTTCATTGACAAATTCAAAGTTGTTATGTTTGGAAGGAAAGCACCAAAATATTTTGGCAACAAACCACTGATGTTGTTGTTTGATACATCCATGTAATCCATGTCTTGCTTGATGGAGTATAATTGAATATTTCCTCCCAATGAATTATTCCTCAATAATAAAGTTTCGAGCTTTGAGTTATTTTGTATCAACCAACTTGGGAATGCTCCACGTAGTTTGTTGTGGGAGAGATCAATAAATTGTAAATCACTTTGATATAGAAGAAAACTAGGAATGGTACTTCCTTTGTCCATATTTAGGTTGCAACTTTGAAGGATGAGGGATTTTAATTGAAATGATGGAAACCATTGTGTCTTTTCAGTTTCAACTTGAGCTTTTGAGCTTTGTGATGAAATATATAGAACCTGAAGTTTGGAATGGTTAGCCAAAGTGCTCAATGAAAACGATCCTTGCAGATAATTTCCAAAGAGAGACAAGTATTCAAGGGATGTGAGATTGCTAATGAAGGATGGGAAGTTGCCACTGAACGCACTATTTGAGAGATCAAGGACTTGGAGGCTTGTTAAGTTGCCTAGACACTCAGAGAGTTGATTTCTAAACCAGATATCGGTAAGACGTAGCTCTACAAGACCCTTGATAACACATAATCCTGCCATAATTAATAGTTGCTATTGTTAGTTGTATTGTGAAATTGGGCAAGAAAAATGTAAAGTTATATATAAAGAATTAATATGTTGTACGCAGTTAAACGATACGAGAGGATTATATAATTTCATGCATTATTCTACACTTATTTTTAATTTAAGAAGATAATTCTGGATATGTAGCATCACTCTTTTGTCTAAAGATGGTTAAATGATTAACTTAATTAACAATTACTGTTGATTATCTTAAATATTGAAAAGTGCGAGTGACCAAAAAGTTAAAGATACCTGCAAGCAATAGGATATATTAATTATGGTCCTCCCTAAATAATATTCCAGGAAGCATGCAGTTGCTACGGTTCCAATAAGTATTATTTAGGCAAGTTGTTCAACATTCATTACCATTTAATTTCATAATAAATGTTTATAAATATATTAAACATAAATAATAAATAATTCATTATTATGAGTTATAATACTCCAAAAAAAAAAAAAGATACTGGGATTAATCTTCATGATATATCTAAACTAGAGGTGCATTTAGAAATCATTTAGTGTGATTGTGTGTGTATTATTTAGCACATTTCTTTGAGTTTTTTATTAAAGTAATTTTTATTAAAAGAAATAAATGAAATATTAAAGATAACTAGGGAAATTTTTTGAGACAGAAGTTAAATTTTTTTAGAAAAAATTTTTAATACTTATTTCATAAATGAAAAGAAGTAATTTCAAAAAGAAAGCTGTAAAAATCCATTACTTCATAAAAACACTTTTCTAACCTTGAACAACCATAACCTAATTTGTTGTTACCTTCAATTGAGTTGTTGAAATAATTATCACTTAAATCTAACGCTGTCAAGTTTCTCAAATTCTGTAGAGCTGCAAAAGGAAAAAAAATAGTTAGATACACACACACACACAGAGGAAAAAATACAGTTACACGCACACACACACACTTGTGTGTGCATATATATATATATATATACTCCTTCATGTAGAGATTAGCATACCCTACATTTTCAATTGAACAAAAAAACCACTCATTTCTTTTGTCTCAAGTTTTTTCCCCCTTTTTTTCTTTGGATCTCACCCATGCAAGAAATCTAAACTGAGCTCCCAATGAAATATACCTTTAACAAAGAAAAGGCAGCTTACTTGCAACAAAGATACATGCTATAATTCTTTGTACTTTTTCTTATTAGACGTCCTTTTATATTGAGTTGTATGCAAATTATATTTAATCCCAATCCAAAATTAAACTTTAGCAATAACATATGCACATTGGACCTCTGTTTTCTTGAACATGCCTATAAAATGAAAAGAAATAATAAAATAACAAGAACTGAAAATATAAAATCATGATTTGGATTCCAAAATCTAACGTAAAATAGTGAACAATTAAATATATTTAAGTGCTAAAATATGGAACTAAAATGTTTATTATTATACGTCAGAAATAATAAAGCTAAAAACTATATCTAGTTTTTTATGCTGAGTAATGTGTTTTTTTTTTTTTTTTATTCTTTTGTAGAGGCTTGGTAGATGTCAATAGATGTACAGACAACAAAATATAATTAAAAAAATAGAACAAAAAACTGTTTTTGACACTAAAGAAATAAGACTTACGCTCAGGGAGGAGAAGATAGAATAGTAAAGAAGGAGAGAGAAACATACGGGAGTAGATATTATTGAAGGGAGAGAAAATATTAGAATAGTAATTAATGAAGAAAAATTCAATTATAGAATTACCCATGACTATATATAATTTGACGTAAAGACCGTGTGTGTCCTCGCTTTATGCAGAGATTAGCATGTTCCACATTTTCATTTGAACAAAAAATTCACGTGTGTGTCCTCGCCTTTTATGCAGAGATTAGCATGCTTCACATTTTCATTTGAACAAAAAATTCACTTTTTCTTTTCTTTACGTCAAATTATATATAGTCATGCGTAATTCTCTATATATATATATATATAGACAAAATGTTGCAAGAAAATATAAACGAAAAGAGTAAAACAATCATATCACTAGGCAAGGTTACCAAGTGGTGAATTTGATTGAAATATGCCGTCAAATCAAAAAATCAAAGAAAAAAGGCGGAACTTAAAGATACATGCCTTGAGGATAGAAAGAATTAATATGATTCGAAACAAGAATCAACGTCCTTAGCGATGTTAATCCGTTCAGACTTCCAAAGATGCTGCCACTTACTTGATTATATGAAAGATCTAGAGTCTTCAACTTCCTCAATATTGGGAATCCTTCAAAATGATGTGCAGAGATGCACATTTTAAACATGGAAAAATAAAATAAAAATCGTAGGATTTGATAGCATTGTTAAAACATAAAATTATTTATCTGCCTTTATCTAACAATTTAAATTTTTGAAATAAATAGTTCATGATATAGTATCAGGACTTCTATAACCAAATTTTAGCACCAAGTAAAATAGATCTATTAATTATCAACATTTCAAATCCAAAAACGATTTTACATATAGGAACATGTTAAAATATAAGCTATTTATCCATCTTTACCCAATAGTTTAATCTTTTTAAAAAGATGATTCACATTATTAAAACTAAATTAAGTCTGAATTAAAAATGCTAGAATGTCCATTTTTGATAGATTTATTTTGTTAAAATAATATGACATGATTGTTAATTTTTAGATGAATAAGAGATCCTCCTATAATTCTGACAATATTTTCTTCTGCTTGTATATCATTATTCTTCTAAATTATTTAACATCATCATAATCTCTTTTAAATTCGACAACTTTCTGCCATATCTTTCTAAATTTTTTAGCCTTTCAAGTTTAGACTAACATGCCTAACACAAATATGAGAAAGCAAACCAAATCTTAGATGGCCCTTTCTATTATTGTTTTTGCTACTCTTAAGAATTAAATAGGTTTAACTTAATCCGAAAAGTTAGTTTATAGAGATAAGATTGTCCGAACCCTTATAAAAATTATCTTGGCCATATCTTTAAATAATATGAGATTTTAATAGATATAAATTTATTGACTCACTTTTTTTTTTCCTGTAATAATTTAACAGCTCTTTTGTAAGTATCAAACATCAGCTCACACGAGCATGGTCGTGTTAAGGAGGTGGCTTAAAATAATTGGTTCGTTAAAGTCAAACTTTAGTATCATATTTTTATGTTAAAGTCAAACTTTATTTAATAACAATATAGACTTGTACATTTGTATTTTGATAATTTTATTACTCAATATTTTTTATCAAATTTGTCTTTTCAACAAAAAAAAAATTGAAATAATGTAGCCGATTTATTTATTCTTCATTGAGACATTTGAAATTGCGTAAGATATGATTTTAGCGATTTAAATTTTGAAAAATCTCTCCAACTAAAACAACATTTACAAACAACGTTATTCTATAGGTAATATATGTATTTGAAAAAGAATTAAGTCTTTTTTATGTCATCAAGCACGTATTACTCTTGTAACAAAATAAAGATAAATCATCATTGTGAATATAACTACTGCTTTTAAACATTCAAGGTTAAGGCAAAGCATTTTTAATTTCTAATTAATTAAAGATCGTTTTGTGCTGCTAGCTGCCACCCCCCTCCGAAAAAAAAGGCTACAAGATATTAAAAAAAAATTGCTATGGCTGGAAAAATGCGAAATAAATTGAAGCAGTTGATCAATTGCTTAAGGACAAATTCAACATAAATAAGATAGAAATAATGGAAAAAATAATAAGTTATAACTAACTAACTAATATGAATGAGAGAAAACAAAGTTCACTAAATATTAAAATAACAAATTATATGGACTTAGTTATATTAAATAAAAAATGTGATTAAAATATAAGTATAATATTATTAAATTATCAAACCTAAAATTTTGAAGGCTTCAAGCAAGAAATTTAGCAACCTTGCCATAAGTGTTGTTCCAACTTCGTTTCTACACATTGCTTCATTTCTACTTCATATTTAAAAAAAAAAAATACATAATGTGATGTGCTTTATATCTAGAATCTTATAGAAAAATTACATTGTTTGTGATCATTATTTTCATATTTCAACATACGGGTGTGTTTAGTATGAGACAAAAATAGGAGGAAGGCTTGAATTTTCATGGAATAATTTTATGTATAAAATTACACATAAAAGTTAGCTGCAACTACTCTATGAAATTTTATCCCTAATTTTTACATGTTAACCAGATATATCGTACATGAAACTCTAGGTATCTCATTTAGAATCACACGTATTGTATTGTAATGAGTATAGAGTTAATTTTTTTGGTGATACGAGTGTATAGTTTATTCTTACTGAAGAATACCTCTACTTCATCAAAATGAAAATGGCCAAGTAGTGTATTTTATAGATATTATCGGTTGTCTTACAAAACATGCAGAAGTTGAAGATACTTACCTTGAGCAAGTAAAGAATCATTGATCTGGTTTGAATTAAGATCCAAAGTCCTTAGTGATATTAGTCCACTGAAACTTGGAAGGATGCTGCCATATAGTACATTGTTTGACAAGTCTAAGGTCTCCAACTTCTTTAACCTTGGAAATCCTTCAAAGATATATAGAGTGCAAAAAGGCATTTAAATGGAAGAAGTAATTAAATACAGCATGTAAGGCAAATTGATATAATATAGCTGATTCATTTATTCTTTATTGAGACATTTGAAATTGAGTAAGATAAGATATTAGTGATTTAAATTTTGAAAATTCTCTCTATCTAAAACAACATTTATAGATAACGTTATTCTATAGGTAATATATGTATTTGAAAAAGAATTTTATGTCATTAAGGACATATTTCTCTCGTAACAAAATAAATATAAGACATCGTTGTGAACATAATTACTACTTTTAAACATTCAAGGTTTCTTTGTTTCTTTTTTTGAAGGCTAGAGTAGGGGCAATAGAAGTCAAACATAGGATATCTCAGTCTCAGTTTGATATGCAGGGGATAATCACTAAATTGTGGATTTAATTGCTTTAATCATTCAAGGTTAAGGCAGTGCATTTTTACTTTCTCATTAATTAAAGATCATTTTGCGCTTCTAGTCGTAACCAAAAAAAATAGAAGATATTGAAAAAAAATTGCTATGGTTGGAAAAATGCAAAATAAATTGAAGCAACTGATCAACTGTTTAAGGAGAAATTCAACATAAATAAGATGGAAATAATGGAAAAAATAATAAGTTATAACTAACTAATTAATACGAATAAGAGAAAACAAAGTTTATTAAATATTAAAGTAAGAAATTATGTGGACTTAGTTACATTAAATAAAAAATGTAATAAAAATATAACTTATAAGTATAATATTATTAAATTATGAAACCTAAAATTTTGAAGGCTTCAAGAAAGAAATTTAGCAACCTTGCCATGAGTGTTGGTCCGACTGGTTTCTACACATTGCTTCATTTCTACTTCATATTTTAGAAAATAAATAATGTGGTGTGCTTTATATCTAGAATCTTATAGAAAAATTACATTATTTGTTATCATTATGGTCAGATTTCAACACCAGCAGTATGTTTAGTATGAGATAAAAATAAGGGGTAAATTTTTTTGAAGTAGATTTATGTTTAAAATTATACATAAAAGCTAACTAAATCTACTTTATGAAATTTCATCTCTAATTTTTACTCGCTAACCAAACATACCATACATGAAACTCTTGATGTCTCATTTAGAATTCTATGTATTGTAATGAGTGTATAGTTAATTTTTTTTGGAGATAGGAGTGTATAGTTAATTTTTACCGAAGAACACCTCCGCTTCTTCAAAAGCAAAATGGCCAGGAAGTGTATTTTATAAATATTATCGATTGTCTTACAAATCATGTAGAAGTTGAAGATACTTGCCTTGAGCAAGGAAAGAATCATTAATCCGGTTTAAATGAAGATTCAAAGTCTTTAGCGATATTAGTCCACTGAAACTTGGAAGGATGCTGCCATGTAATACATTGTATGAAAGGTTTAAGGTCTCCAATTTCTTCAACCTTGGAAATCCTTCAAAGATACATAGAGTGTAAATAGGCCTTTAAACAAGTTTATTTTATTTTATAATTGGCATTGCGAATGGGAGGAAGTAATTAAATACAATAGGAGGGGCAAAGGAATAAGATACCTTCATTGTTAATCCAACTTTCAAACCAGTTATCAGACAAGTCGAGGCTGAGCAGCTCTTCAAATGGACGAAACAGAGAAACGTTTAACATCCAAGTTCCATTAATTAGGTCGTTTGTTAAGCTGCTGAGGGATAGATCTGTAACGTGTCCTGATGAGATATTAGAGCATTTGACTCCTTCCCAAGCGCAACAATTGACTCCTTCAACCCATGATCTTAGTAGTTCACTCTCTGCATACCCCCCAAGTGCTACAAAGTAGGCTTTGATCTCGAGCAGGCCTATTCTCTCCTTCTCTAAGCAGCCATTGCATGCTTGCATTCGAAGCGCAACAAAACAGAGAATGGCACTTAGAACGAAAGACAACCTCATTTTTATGTGCTCAACTTCAAGTCCTTTCCTTCACTTCTACGGTTATAAATAGATAATATATGATATGGGATTGATCTTAGATTAGTGGCTCCTTCAACTTCACCGACAGCTTTCAATACGGACTTTTCTTATGCAATAAACTGTGTGTAAGAACAAATTGGAAAGACTTTTGAGTTGACTTGAGAGAAAGAAGTTTCGCAGCAAGGCTATTGCTTTTCAGCAGGATTGGACTGATGAGGCAATTCAGAAAAAATCAAAATATAATTCAAAGTCCAGAATTTATTAAGGAACGCCAATATTGAATATTCCACACAAAAATCACTGTATAGAGAAAGGTGTTCCTATAGTGATAGTATGAACACTTGACGCGACCCATTGGAAGCTCTTTCTTGCGTATAGAGAAAGTTGTTCATACTATTAAAGCTTGAGCCATTGGAAGCTTTTTCTGGGAAATCAAGTTGGAGGAGTGGGCCCTCATAGATGAACCAAGTTCGAGATATTGAGAACATTTTATGGATGAAGAAATTGAACATATAGGATGTGGGATGTGGCATCAAACTCAGTTTCATTATGATGTCATCTATTCGAGCCTTAGTATGTATATGACTACATAGTTCTAGATCATAAAATGCCTGCAGCAGATTAAAAGACGAAAAACTGAAAAAATTTTGGAAAACAAAATCACCTGATCTTTGCCCAGTGAATAACTATTCTCCAAAAATCAAAAAAGTAGTCATCAATTGCAAAGCATAGAACTCAAATGTCTACAAATTTTATTTTCCTTCAAACTCAAATTTTAATTTAGCATAATAAAGTCTTCACTACAGAATGAAACAAAGATCATTATATCATTATAGTTGGCTCTTAAAATCTCATCTATTAGACTTCATGCCTGACAATTTCTACTCATCCAATATCCACTAAATTACCCCAAGTCCGGCATAACCTTGGAGTTGACCTGAGAAAAATTGCCCACTTAATTGGAAGACTTGGAGTTGACCTTAGAAAGATAAATTTCATACGCGCGGCCGGGGTCTGGCTTCTTTGCCAAATATTTCTATAGTTTAGAATTTCATTTCACAACTGTCAGATTCGGTGCATTAAATCATTACTTGTATCTTTTTTAGCACAAAAATAAACTAGTTAATTAGAATCATTGGATTGTATCAACATATGGTTAGTTGGAGTAGCAGTGAATTCTAACTCTTTAATCAATGATCCCAGATTCAAGCCCTTACAATGGAGAAATCTGCGCTTAAAGAGGCCACCCCTTAATCAATTCTTCAATTCCTCGAACCGGACGTAATTGGATTATAAATTTAAAGGGCTTTATTTTCTCACACTAGCAACCAACTACTATTTTTAAGATTGTACGCATATTATCTAACCAACCTATGATTGGTTTCCACATATTTCTTTTATCTAATTTATCTAATTGGCTATCTAATATCTAATATATCTAATCTATTATCTATAGGGTTTATGGATAGCGTAATTGATGAGGTGACATCACATAAAAAATTTGATTTCTTTTCAAAATTTTTAGCCGCCCATATTGGCCAATCATATTTTATTTATTTTTATTTTTTATTTTTCTTGCTATATATTACTCTTGATGCTTATTTGAGAAGATTCATCAAAGATTCCTGAAGAAACTTGTGTCATTGCTATGAAAGAGGTGTATTTTATGTTGTCTAAATAAGAAAGCTTATTTAATATTTCTTTAAATTGATAGAAGTGAATATTTTGGATAAAATTAATATAATCTAACATTAAACCACTTCATTAAAAGTAATGGTTTCATTTAAAAAATATAAACATAGAATAATTAATTTATTTATAATTTATAATTTATAATTTCGCATTATTATCTTTTTTATTATTTTGTTTCACCACATCAATAATAAAAAATTTGGGCATTACACAAGTAATGACTCACAAGTCATTCTATGTTATTTCCTCATATGTAATATTGAAGACTAATATTTATTTTAATTGCTTAGATATGTGTATTAGTATAATCATAATTAATATTTTCCGTTATTTTTAACATTAGATGATTTTTAATACCATGGATTTAATAGCTAAAAAATAATAGAAAATATTATTCAATAATTTTTGTTAAAATATTATTTTTCTAACTAATATTGATACCTTAAATAGGTGATATTAAAAACGCATTGCATAGGTGATGCAAACATAAAAATTGCACTTTAAGATGATACTAAATATATATTAACAGGTGATGATTAATATACATTATTATTATTGACAATTAAAAATAAATCTCAAATTAAATATTTGAACTTTGCAGCATATAACACACTCTAAAATTATATTAATTCAATTTTTTTTAATTAGCAATTTAAATTACTATTAATTAACTGTTCTAACCTTACAATACTAAAATATAGATCTATATCATATATTAATATCTATATCTATATCTATAAGATTAGATATTTGACGGTTAAATATGTAATATTATTAACTTTTTATTGATAAAAGTGCCATGGATTTAATGGCTCGAAAAATAGAGGATGAAAAATTTTATAAGTTTTTTAAGACCTACTCATATATTTAAATTTTATAATATCCTTAAATGACCGAAAGAATTTTAATGAGATAAAAAAAATGGCCACAGATTGATTTTTCTAACTAATATTGATATCTTAAATATGTAATATTAAACATGTATTACGCAAGTGATGCAAATATAAAAATTGTACTTTAATGTGACATTAAATATATATTATACAAATGATGCAAATATATAATTAAATTGCACGGACAAATTACAATTGTTAACAATTAAAACCAAATTTAAAATTAAATATTTGAACGTTAAAATTTATAGCATATTCTAAAGTTATATCAATTCAATCTTTTTAATCAGTGACAAAAATTATTATTAATTAATTTTTTTAATCTTACAATACTTAAATTGTAGATCTACATTATGTATTTATATCTATAATCTATAAGATCAGATATTTTAAATTTTAATATGCAATAATATTTATTTTTTATTAATAAAAATGTCATAGATTTAATTGTTCGAAATGTAAGGGATGAAGAATTTTATAAAACCTTTAAAATTTACTCATAAATTAAAATTTTATAAGATCCCTAAATATAAGAAAAAGTCTATTTTGCGACGAAAATTCCTGTGCACATTGTACATAAATTCCTTCGCAATGTTATTTTGTGATGGAATTTGCGACAAAAATATTCATCATGATTTGGTTCGTCGCAATTTGAATGTGATAGAATTCCAAAGTCCAAAATGTTGTGATGGAAATCATGTGACGAAGTTATAACATATTTTCCGTCACAAATTTGTGACAAAATAAGAAAATAATTTCTGTCACAACTGTGACGGAATTTGTGACGAAAATGTTAATTTTTTCTTCCATTTTCGTAAAACCTTGCCACCAACTGTATCGATAATTTTGTCGCAAAATTGTGACAATACAAAAAAAATTGCATCACAATCGTGACAAAATTATGGACAAAAAATATTTTCTAATTTTTATTTTTTAGAAAATGTTGCGACGAAATCCTTGCAAGATTTCCATCACAATTTTGTGACACACCATACAAATTTTGTATTTTTTTAAAATTTTATACTCAAAATAAAGAATAATCACAATTTTCATTACAATGCTAAAATTGTACATTCAACCAAATATGTGATATAGAATTCATCAAATAACATACAATGATTAAACAAGTTTATCAAAACATCTAAATTGCTAGTTCTCTTCATCCATATAGTCATCATGTTGTCCACTACCGTGAGCATCATTAGCAGCATCGCCTTTAGGAAGATCATCTCCATCTAAATCCCTATTATCCAAATTTATATTTGCTTGTCCTGCATATAAGCCATCGTTCAGTTTTGGCAAGCAATAATATTAAAGAAGGCTAATAAGTAAGTCACTAACAAATTCGACAGAGAATACCAAACAAAAATTCACAACAGATAAGAGCAAATGTAACTTTTACTTGAGGAACACTTCGAAGAATATAATCTATGAAACGCATAACATCCAATAGTTACACGCACATCAAATTACAGAAACCTCTGACATATTAAAAAAATATGAACTTTCACATATTATGTAAGCTAGGGAAACAAATCCATGTATTACAATGAAAAAAATTAAGAAATAATACAATTGAAATCATCCATGAGTTATTTTGTCTAAATAATAGTAGAACACCTAAAACACAAACAAAGAACGGAAAAAGTGGGAAAAATGTTAGAGTAGCTTGCAAGCTGCCAAATTGAAAATGGATATGTCATACAGATTTGGCAGCATCTGCCACCTTACTCCATCACACCTCCCTCCTTGTTTGTTGTTTTGTCCTTCATTTTTAAACCAGTTTCAAGCATTTAAGGAGCAAAACTTCCATCAGAAGTCCAAACCAGAAAACCCATCTTTGTATTAGGAAATAAATGACTTGGTTTTATTTCCAAAACCGAGGACATTCGCGCTGATACACCCCCCTGTTACTAGTGTATATGTTGCAACTTGCAAGGAAGGGGATTAGCTCCTACCTAATGCCTTCAGGGTCAATCAATTTGCAAATTTTGTTATAATACCGGCCTGCGATAAAAGCCTACGTTTAGAAATCCTATAATAATTAGATATAAAGTATAGTCACGGTCAAAATCTCAAAGAACACACAAAATCAAAACCTATAAATGTATAATATGTTGTCTGATAATGCAGCTCGTGTAATTACCTAAGTTAAAATCTCCTATATAAGTGCTTTTTCTGCATATATTATGAGCATCATTCTGCAAAGTGAATAAGCATTAGAATGTCTCAAACACCATGGTGTCATTCTAAGTCTAGAAGACATGATTAGCCATAAAGGATGATCACATTAAAATAGAATAGACCAATCACAAGATGCACCCCGATAGTCCATTCGTGATTGTCATGTAAGAGCTATTAAAGCAATACCTCTCTAGTTGCATCGATCATTGATTGTATTAAATTTTGTTCTTAAATCATTCAACTAAAGATGCACGTAGAACAAATCTTTAAGCATGAAATATTATAATGGTAATAAAATGGAAAAAGTATCAAAGATAACCACGAACTACATAACAAACCCGTGAAGAAAAGTTGATTTTAAAAGCAAAACACCCTTAACATATCTATAACATGCATTACGCAAATAAGCTAATTACAAACATGAAAAGCATCTAACTTACTAACCAAAAATTTGTATCCTCTATATAGTTATATTTGATTTTGAAACTAAGCATCTTACGTGCACGTACTTCTACCCTTGCTTCTAAAACAAAGAACTTTTAAGAGGAATATGTAGAAGACTGTTTATTTCCATAATAATTTAGAAACTGTTTAACTTATTGAGATATTCAATTTAAATTTATAATTGCAACTATTATGAATTTAAATAAATATCACTTAATTTACTTTATTTAATTATTTATTCAAATTGGTTACTATTTTCACAATTAGATAACAACAATTTGTTATCGTAATATTAAATTTAATTTTCTCCTGTAATATAAGTAATTAAAAATCCTTTTAAAATATTAGACAAAAAATTAAAGCTAGATAATAACTTAAATTATTGTATATTTGACATTTCACAAAGTTTGTTTATTGTATTGAAATTAAATAAATTATTGTAGAGATTAATTGCCATACACCATGAGGTGGCAATTTTTTAAAATTTATTAGTTAATAGTATAAAATTATTTTACATTATCATTGTATTTAAATTATTCTCATTATTTTATTTTATTTTGTTTTTTTACCAAATATAGTGAGATTAGGAATTATTCCTAAGGGATAATTTTGGGAGAGGGGTGAAAGTCGAATATAGAACATCCCAGGTTCAAATAAGACATGCAAGAGATAACCATTAGACTTAGACTCAACTGTGTTTCGATATTTTATTTACTATTAATCAAACTAAACATTTAATTAAGTTATTTTACTTTTTATTTTTACTGAGTTTTAAATGAGTAATTTTGAAATTGAATAACAATTAAATTTATATACATTGGCAGTGTAAAATTATTTTACATTGTTATCCAACTATATTCTCTCATTTTCATAACTTTTGGAGTAGTGGGGTGAGAGTCATGTATGTTTAGTTATGTGATAATATATGATTGGATGATAGTATAAAAAAATTTTACACTGTTAGTGCATACAAATTAAACCTATGAAATAATTATTTTATTTAAATTTTTTGTATTTAAAAGTATCTAATTGAAATTTATTTCAAAACTGATGCATATCGTCTACATATTTTTAGTTATATTTAGTTTAGTACTTGATTATGTTTCTTTATCTTTAAGATTTGATATTATTCTTAATAGATTAATTTTGATGCATTGTTAATATAAAAAAGCTTTGTACTATCATTCAATTACATACTTTTATTTGCAAAATTTTAAAATAGTATGAGTTAAGTCAAATATTTTTACTTATATAATAATACATAATTAGATACCTATATAAATTTTTTTACACTAATAAGACATTAAAATTAAATTCTATTTTAATTTATTATAATATTTATTGATTTTAGAATAGTATCTATTTATTTTATGATAAAATTATCATAATATGAATTAATATAAATATTTATAGGAGGATGGAATTTTCTTTGAGAATTCGCCAAAAAACTTATTATAGTCATCATGCTGCCAAGAATTCTACCTCCGCCAAGGCAGAATTTGGCACGTTGTACGAACCCTGTCCACGGAATATACGAGGCGTGCTCCACTACCACCAAGTCAGATATTCTATTGTGTTATAATACGCTAATAATAATATGTATTATATATTTATTTGAAATATATTATATTTTTATATATTTATTTAATTAAATTTGATTTAATCAGCGATCTATTGGTTAAATTAGTGACCCAGTGACCCAATGCTTTGACAAATTAGATCACCGATCCGAGTTTAATATCTATGGTGCGTACAGTTCTTTTTCCTTCCCTCTTTCCTCGTTAGACACTTCTATATCTTGAATGAAGCAGCATTTAAAATAGCCTCCAGTAATTCTTACGTAGAAACACAGTTTTGGACTATGGGTGGAGAACCAGTAATTGGATTAATGATTTAAGCAATGAAACTTAAAGCTTTTTGAAATGTCCAATATGTACACGGTGCTTATTGATGTTACGAAACTGTAAACATGAGCATTGGACTCAGCTAATTAGTAATAAAAATAATAAAAATTACATATTTATATGGATAAGGACCTAGTAACACACTGATTTAGTTCTCCATGTTTTCATGTTGAAGGCGTTGTAGTATGATGAATAGTAAAATAGCATGAATAATGAAAGCAATAAAAATTATATATAAAAAAATATTTTTAATACAAATATTGAATAATAAACAAAACGTTTTATACAATATTTAATGTAAAAGTAACAGCACAAGTTAATATAAATAATATATTAATAATAATAAATGATAGTTAACGTAAATTTAATAATAAATACTAAATATATATACAATTAAAATTTTTTTTTGATGAAATACTTAATAAAATGTATATTTATTATAATTTCTGCTGTCGTATGAATTTAATATTTATAAAAAAGAGAGAGTATTATGAGTTTATTGATTTCTAAATTATCTAAAAATATATAAATAAAGAGAAAAAAATCATTTAATATGAACATATACTGCATATAATAAAATAAGAAAAATTTAAAAAATAACACTTAAAAATAATATTCTAGTTGTAAATTTATAATTGAAAATCTATTTTTATTCTAATATTATTATTGATTAGGTTATTTACTTTTAATTATAATTATTTGTGACAGTGAAAAATAATATTATCTTATACAACACAATACAATATCTTAATATTAAAAATGGTATTAAATCTTATGCAATCAGGCCTTATACCATCAAGATTTATGCTATTAAATGAACAAAATAAATGTTCCATCGTCAATTAAAATGTTCCATTCAAAAATTTTTTCGTCAACTTTTTTTATCATGCAATGGACGAAAAAGTATTTATAATACTCTTTTAAAGATTCTTTAAAATAATCCTTGAATATCATATTATAAGTTTGACCTAGAGCACTTCTTGAACCGACGTGCGTTAAAAAAAGCCACTGAAAGAATTTTCTAAAAGAGCATTATAAAGACAATTTTACCCTTATATCAACTTTTATTGACAATAGAATATTTTGTTTATTTAGTGAACTCGGGATATAATCCAAATTAAGCACTCGGTATTAATATACTATTATCCCACTAATTTGTTAGAGTGGAGAAATTTGGAGGACTTGGGCTATAGTACAAATTTGGCACCCATTAGATACAAAATGCTGTCTTAAAACCATAATCTGCATTCGGGGGGCAAGATGCAGTTTTAATTTTTAATTAAATGTAAAATAATTAATCAAAAATTCATTGCTCAAAATTACTTGAACACAACTCGAAAATTTCAACCCACCAAATTTCATTTTTTTAATTTTTAAGCAACTAAACACAGTAAACTTATATGTATAAAAGAAGGACAGAAACCCCAATTGAAGAATCAAAGTGAATAAAATCTAGGTTGCAGTAAAGTTAACAAAAAGTATTCTACAATACCTGCCAAACCTTGCAATATTTTGCTTTTCGTATTTATCAAACTCTATAAAAATAAAACATGAGATATGTCCATATCAAAATAAATTTAACTATTTGTTTAATTATTTTCGATTATACAATAATAGCATAATTGATAAGTATTTACGGCTTAATAGCATAAATCTTGATAGTATAAAGCTAGATTGCATAAGGTTTAATACAATTTTAACATTAAGATATTATATTGTATTGTATAAAATAATATTATTTTTTTACTATCACAAATAATTATAATTAAAAGTAAATAACCAAATCAATAACAATATTAAAATAAAAATATGTTTTCAATTATAAATTTACAACTAAAATACTATTTTTAAATATTATTTTTTAAATTTTTCTAATTTTATTATATGCAGTATATGTTCATATTCAATTATTTTTTCTCTTTATTTATATATTTTTAAATAATTTAGAAATCAATAAACACATAATACTCTCTCTTTTTATTATAAATATTAAATTCATAAGACAGCAGAAATTATAATAAATAAAAATTTTATTAAGTATTTCATCAAAAATAAATTTTTTAATTGTATATATATTTAGTATTTATTATTAAATTTACGTTAACTATCATTTATTATTATTATTAATATATTGTTTATATTAACTTGTGCTGTTACATTGTATAAAACTTTTTGTTTATTATTCAATATTTGTATTAAAATTATTTTTTATATATAATTTTTATTGCTTTCATTATTCACGCTATTTTACTATTCATCATACTACAATGCCTTCAACATGAAAACATAGAGAACTAAATTAGTGTGTTACCAGGTCCTTATCCATATAAATATGTACTCATTTTTATTACTAATTAGCTGAGTCCAAAGCTCATGCTTACAGCTTCGTAATATCCACCAGCATCGTGTCCATAGTGGGCATTTCAAAAAGCTTTAATTTTCATTGCTTAAATCATTAATCCAATTACTGGTTCTCCACCCATTGTCCAAAACTGTGTTTCTACGTAAGAATTACCGGAGGCCATTTTAAATGCTGCTTCATTCAGGACATAGAAGTGGCTAGCTAGAAAAGAGAGAAGTAAAAAAGCTGTCCGTACAGTGTGCCAAATTCCGCCTTGGTAGCGGTGGAATTCTTGGCAGCTTTTCAGCGTTATGAATAAAATAAGTTTTTCTCTTTATTGTATGGTGAATTCTCAAAGAAAATACTATACTCCCATAAATATTTATATTAACCTATATTATGATAATTTTATGACACAAATCTCATATAAAAATTGAGAACCCATGCGGTTGTGTATTTTTGGATATAATTGATGTATATTGGATTATTGGCAAAGCGGAATAATGGGAAATCCTTTTATTTCTTTACGAATTGTATCATGGTTTATTCTTGATTCACTATTCTAGGGTTCTTAGTGCTCAACATAGTAGTATGTTTGAGGTTTAGATTCAGTTTAAGTTAGTCTAGAGGAGTGTTTTAATATAGTTTTTGTGAGTTAAAACTCTTAAGAAGGTTATTAATCAAACTATGGCCTAAACTAGCTAAAATAGGAATATTGAGGTTAAGGCTTAAACCCCTATGATTCAATGAAGGATTAAGAATCTTATGAGTTTAAATAACTTAGTTATACTTAAATATAAGTGTGAATATGGAGACAAACATGTCAGAATGCTTATCTTAGGTTTTGTCACAAAAGGGATAGTTAAAACTTAACACTAGCAACTTAGAAAAGTGGGAATTTAATTATCTCACCAATAGAATCATACCAAACTGATTTTACCACTTGGAATACATGATATGTGGAAGCCAAAATTGTCCTTTTTTAGTTGGTTTGGTATAAGAAGAAGTAGAAACAATTTTTGGACTCAAACTAGTTACGGTAAACTACTAGAAGGGTGAGTTTCAATTCTCATCCCCCAATAGATATCAAAACTATTTTTAGGCTTAAATATTTAAGTTATATAGACCTTAGAAACATCCTTGAATGGTTAGAATTGGTTGGAGGTGAATTATGGAAGGTTTGGGAATCAACTAGTCAAGATCTCTAGCTTAATGAGTTATTTTCGGCCATGTGTTTGATGGTCAACAAAACCCATGTTTTGGTGGAGTATTCTAAGTCATTATGATGAATTTAAGTGCCTTGAACCATATATAATCAAGTGAGGTAAGTTTGATAAGGTTTAGAGTTGGTTTGGAGGAGTGAATGATGAGAAGATGGCATATTACCAAAATTGGGCCAATAAGGGTAGTAGACAACTCTCTTGCATGGGCTAAAAGACTTGATACCTAAATTTTTTTAATTGTGACTATGTATTAGCAAGTTTGGAATAGGCTCCTTTAAACAACAACTTAAATCTTGAAGCTAAGAGCTCTTGAGAAAAAAAAAAAAAAAAAAATATATATATATATATATATATATATATATATATATATATATATATATATAAATATATATATATATATATGATTGTGATGGTGTTAAGCTATTTGGGATGGAAATTATTGAATGATTGTTGTGGCCAATGAGGCCAAAGAATGAAAGCCAAGGTATGCCTTTCTATTTTTGACTCTTGGAATTTTGATAATTCTTGCCTTGAGTACTTCACTTATGCCTCATGATGATGATTGTTATATTTATGATGATGGATGTGTTGGAACTATGAGATGATAAATTTATAATTGATGTTATGACTATGATTGGGAAATTCTAGCTGTTTATTAGTATTTTTAAATTTTTGGATTTCTCAGACAATAGTTATCTTTTGATTTTTGTCAGAAAAGTTTCTTTTTATGTGTTGCATCATAATGCATAAGCACATGAGAAGTAGAGAAAATTGTGCCAAGAATCATGAACTTTATTTAAAGAATACTACGAATTAATGTAACGCACAAATTCTCTAATTTAGACTAGGAAATGATCATTCGGTAAGGGAACGTGATCCGCACAGACAAGATAATCGGGCGTAATCTTTTGGTAAGGGAAGGTGACCCCTAAGATACCCCTTTACTTCGGAGGTAACGGCCAAACACCCCTCCAATTGTAGAGGTAGACCCCCTTGTCAGTTAGAGTCTGATTTAGATAGTACTGTATAACAACAGTGACAGAGTGAGCTCACATTCCAAGACAGTCTATCCAAGGACAATAATAAATAAGAGCACGAGTTAAAGATAGCCCCAAGGCTAAAGAAATAAAGATGGCTACAAGGGTCAAAGAAATAAAGAGTTGTCACAAGGACTAAATGAGTAATGAGCATAAGCATGCATCATAAGTCTTGCATAGCATTCTTTGCATGTTGGCATTTTGGTTATGCTTCCATGTGCTAGTGATATTACTATGTCTTAGAGTCTCAATCCAAGTGAATGAATAAAAACTGATCCACTTCAGAATTAAGTTCTCAAAAGCTATTAAAAGGAACCTTTATTCTGTTTGTACTTGTTCACTGGTTTTATTAAACAAACCGAAATGGCTGAGGCAATGATGATGTTAGTCTAGTGTTCAGTTAGGAGTCCTTACTGGGAAATAATTTATTTCTCATCCCTATGTGTTCCTATGTCGTGGTCAGACAAAGCAGATGGCGACCGCGGTGATCTTCATGGAGGTACCTGAGTGGTCATGGCACTATGACCCTGCCCTAGACTTGCTGGTTCTAGTAGCTCACAGTAGCTTTAGGTTATAAATTTTCTTCTGTCACCTATTCAGCCAGTAGTTAGCTGGCACTTTGATCCTCGCCGTCCGTATACTGATTTCCCCCTTTGTCTCGCTCATCCACCATATTTTCCCGAGCCTGCTCCCTCCGCCTCTTCGATGAAGGCTGACCCCTCTGAGGGGAGTTCACCTCATCCGGTTGTGCATGTTATTGAGTCCGGTTCTTCTTCTACAGGTACTGAGGTTCTGCCGGAGATGCAGTTAGAGGAGGATCCTGAGGAGCCCGTGTTAGAGAATGGGTTCCACACTCCGTAGGTTGGGGTTTTAGTATGGGCTGGTCTTTTTGTGTTATATATATATATGGATCCTGAGCTGTGAGCTAGTGAGGGCATGTTTGTGTTGGAATGCTTGATCTATGGCTTAAAAACTGTATATTTTGGGTGCCACAACATTTTAGGCATGCTTGGTAGTGGTCATGTGATTATGATAGAAACTTTTATGCTGATTTGTACTTCCTTGAGGATGACTGTACATGTTTTGTTTAGCTTGGCATAGAGGCTTGCTAAGTTGACTTACTTGGGTACTTTTGAGATACAGTTAGGTAACTATGTACACCCAATACTTATTTCTATAAATATATGAATGCACAATTATCCATGTAAATTCTAAAATTTCTTTATTATACAGTATTATGATACAAATTAAAATCACGGACTCTAGTATATTACATCGTGATAATAATTCTATGCGCTGTAACGGCTAATAAATATCGGAATATGACTGAAACATAGTGTGGTCTTATTAGAGCGTTACAATAGTCAAAGTGGTCTTCTGGCTCTTGGATAGTTTAAGAGGAATCCCAGAATCCTTGGCCTTAGTTTTTCTTTTCCCTTTTTTTCTTTTCGGGTTATTTGGTCTTCTCCGTTTCTTCGATAAGAGTAGCAGTCTCCTACTGGTCATCAATCTCCATATCAATGGGGCCCTTATTTTTTCCCCTCTTAGTTAGTGTTTGTTCTATAGAGACGGGTGTTTAAGTAAAAGTAAGATATAGTAGTCAAAGAAGATAATACGAAGATTAAGAATAAGAAGAGAACAAACCTTTACCTTTTCCTTCTTGTTGCCTTCTCATATGTCTCTGCGAAAGACCAAATTTGTTAGTCACTCTTGATAGAATTATTTCCCAAGGAACAGAAATCAAATTATAATACTTCGAGCACCATTGGCTGAAAGTTGATGTGATTGAGGTGTTGGGAATGCAATCACAGGCTTAGTACTTTTCCTTATGTTGAGCATTTTTTAGCTCAAGTGCTATGTAAGATTGAATTTTTGACATACAGACATCATAGTATTGTCTCGACGCTTTGGTGGAGTTGGGAAGTGGAAGGCCTTGGACAAAACCCATCTGTTGAGATGTGGTATTGGGAAGATGTATTAATAAGCCAGGGGAGGTGTTTCCTAGAACCCCTTCAGTAAAAACTTGAAAAGCAAGAAGATAGGGCCAAATCTCATCAATCTCAACTTGTTCTCTCTCATAGTCGGAGTAATAGGTCTTGTCAACTAGGGGGACCAACTTATCAAGATGCATAGGGGAAAAACCTGATACTCTCAATGTCAAAGGGCAAATTGCAAAAGAATTTGAGGAAGAACTTAAACTTCTCCAAATAAGTGGAATTTTCGTGTAGTAACAAAAATGTTAGGCAGCTCAGTTGAATGCTTCATGGTGAGGAAGTTGGTGGAATGCATCACAAGTCTTATAAACCATCCGAGGTTCCAAGATAGAATTTAACCATAGTTGGAGAATCCAAAAAGGACATCCAAAATTGGTGGTGTCTTCAATAGCTTGCAACGATTTGACAGCATCTGCTATCAAATCATAAAAGTGTGCGGAAGGAGTTTGCTAAGGGAGAATTTAGATTCCTCATGAATTAAGCCAGCAAAGGTTCAAAAACTTTGTGAATTTGCAAAGAGTGAGTGCATAAAACAAAAGCATTTAACCAAAAGTTAAGAAAAGAGACATATTCCGACAGTGACACTTCATCGATTGAATCATCAAAATTATTTTCGATAAAGTTATTATAGGGCAGTTCATCATAACATATGGAATACTTGCCACTGGGGTAAATGGTTGAAGGTTTGTCATGATGGCCAATTCATAGAGAGTAGGACCAGTCATCCCATATCTCAAGTAAAAGTTATTGGTGGTCTTATTCTAAAAATAAAGAATGGCCCAAAGCATGGGGGTGTTTTAATGAATTGGAGCTTGACTTAGTTGGATTAAGTTCAAAATCCCCATTTGTTTCCAAAAATCACCCTTGACAACTTGAATTTTGTCAAGCCATGCCAGGTACCCAGTGGTTAGATGGAATGGGTAGGCTTTAAAGAATCCGTGCTTCTTGTTAAAGTAGTTAGTGGGGATTTTCTTTCTAAAAATAACTATTGTTTCATTAACCTTAGGGGAAGGGTCCTCATCAGATTTGGGGGTAGTATTTATGAGATTAGGAAAAAAAAGACTCATATTCAACAGCCTTAGATAATGTGTAACAGGACCTAGACACCCTAGAGTTTGATTCCCCCCAGTGAAAGGAATAAGTACCTGATTAGTCTTCGACTTGAAGTGCTTGCGTCAAGTTTGACGGATGCTACCAAGTGCAATTCCAATGTAGTAGAAGAAGAATTGGAGCTAGATTGATGCGCCATTTAAGATTGTGAAAGAGCAAATTTTGTACCAATTAAAGGATTAGGGACTGAGAATAGGTAACCTTTTTAAAGAAAAGATTGAAAAAAAGATGAGGAGATGAAAGTGATATGGGCAATGGAAGGTTGCAACAATGGTGGAAGGGAAAATTGGAGGGCTATCAAGTAAGAAAGAAGAAGAAGAGTGACGAAGAAGAAGAATTTATATTGAGAGAGAGCCAAAAAAAAAAAAAAATGGAGGATCCGAGATCGTTAGATTCAAGTGGTTGAAGTAGCAGAGGATCAATTGTTCCGGATTTCTCAAGCAGAGTTTAAATTTTTGAAAATTGAAATCTCATCATTGCTTACATGATATGGCATGAATGAAGAATGTGAAGAGATTGAAATACTTGTCTCGCCTCATTTGACAAAAGAATGAACTCGACGTGACAAGTATTTAAGGGGCATTTTTTGGGTGGTCAAATTAGTTTATTCGACAAATAGAAGAAATCTTGTGAGAAGATGGAAAGAACTAGCAACTTGAGCTTCAACAGGATGGTTCTATTGGATAAGAAGGTTGGCCTATTGAAATGAAAGAATATGGTAGATTAAAGTTGTAAAGAAATGATAGAAGAGACCCATCGAAGCAAGATATTGAAACGCATAAGTCCACATTATCGAAGTTAATGCTAAAAGGATTGTTAAGGAGATGTGTTCAGTTTCTTTGTAGGTATTGACAAAAGAAATCCATTTACAAGTTTGTGGACTTAGCAAAGGGTAAAGAGAATATAATGTGTTTCGACAACAAAGAAGGTTTGACGTGTCGAAGACTGAGAGTTAGAACCCACAATGCATGTTCCCTAGAATCTCAAAGCCACTACTACTAGTAGGCTTATGTGGTGAAAAACGTGGGTGCGGATCTCAGTGCGTGGAAGCATGATGCATAGCATGTGACCAGAGAAGCTACTTAGAGCCCAAGTAGAGTTTGTCTATAAATAGGACCTTAGCTCATTTAGGAAGAGCATGATTGAACACTCATTTTGCACCTTAAACTTTGACATCCCAGCACACATGGAGCAACAGGGAATTTATAAGTAAAGATCATCGCCGCTAGTTTGCTTTTCTTACTTCATTTCAATTCATTATGCTTCAATTCAGTTTATTTTTACTTCATTTCCATTTACTTGTCACTTTCATTTACATTATTGTACATACATTCTATTTGACTTAATCGAAGATTACTTATTCTTTATTTGATGTTCTTCTTTGACCACTGAATCGAGTAGTATATTTCACTTGAAACCTGTCACCCTTATTAAGAAGAAGTGATTCTTGTCCCCAGTTTGAGATTTGGAATCAAAGGGTTTTTTGACTTCGACGATTGAGCAACGCTCCTATGTCGAAAGTCCCACATAAACCCCAACTATTTAAAAAAATGGTGTTTGGAAAAATGAAATTGGCCAAAGTTGCGAAGTTGAAATCTCAATAGAACCCTGATCATTACCCTTAAATTTATTAGCCTAAAAAAATCTAGCTATTGTATGTGATATCCACATAACAACATCTTATGCCTGACCATAACGAAAACAAACGTAGGACGTCTACGTTATTTATAGCTTATCATCACAATATATGAGTCAACATGGTTTCCATTAGATTCTTTGTTTGACTGCTGTCTTTTCTTTCACTTCTTCTCTGATCCATTAGGTAGCACTTCGAAATGCTTTGGAAGGGCATAGAATAATTGTAGTATCAAATATATGAAAATAAGTATAAAGGGAGGCCAACATTAATAAATCCCAAAACATAATTCAAATTCCAAACAGACTCATACAAACTATTGCCATTATTTTTTTCTACTCTTCTCAAGCTTTTTTCACATATATAGTAAAATTAATAATCATTGTAGCAAACATTCTTCAATACAAAGGAAAAGATGGAAAACACAACCTTACCAATGAAATGAAACCAAGCCATGCGCCAATAAGCATTGATGTGCAGCACTATTACAATCCCAACAGTATTGTTATGTAAGATCCTCGGAAACTCCAACGGAATGCTACTATGTCCACTGTTGTTTCCTCTTCTTCTGTGTTATTGGGTTGTGAAGGAGGTGAAGCTACAAAAAGCTCACACTTGTGCTGGAGAAGTGGTCCACATAGACCGGGATTACCTTTGTAGTTGTCCTCATGAAAGGTCGCAAATTGCCTTGTACTAGGTGGTATTCTAGAAAGATTGTTATATGACACATTGAAGATTGATAAAAAGTTCAACTGGGTCAGTTCAAAAGGTACTTGGCCATTGAAATTGTTAAAGGACAAGTCCAGGCTCTCTATTTGGGTGAGATTTGAAAAAGTTTTTGGAATAGAACCTGATAGGTAATTATGGGAAAGGTTCAATGCTCGAATTTGTTGCAGTTTGCCAATTTGAGAAGGGATGATAGTTGTTAGCTCATTGCATGATAAATCCAATCCAGTCATGTTTTCTAGGATATTACCTTTGTAAGAATAATAATGACTCTTTGTTCTAAATTCCACTGCTACTCGAATATCATCATCCCAGTAATAAATTGGGGGATTAAATACTGACAGACTTGCATTGACATAAGGTCCAGCTAATCCAGCACTACCACCCCCCATATAGAGTTCAAAATGAGGGCCATAATCATCATGATATCTTTCCATTCCAAATGACAAGTTTGTGAGGTAAGATGGTATTGTACCATTAATCATGTTGCGTGAGAGATCCATAATGGTGACATGTTTTAATTTACATAATTGAATGGGAATCTCACCATGAAATTTGTTTCCTCCTAATAACAAAACTCTTAATCTTGACAGCTTATCCATCCAAATAGGAACATTTCCAAAAAAGTTGTCGTCCCTGAGTTCCACACTACTAGTTGCGAACTTTCAACCATTGGGAATGGTGTATAACCTGAGAAAGCATTCTTTTGCAAATACAAGTAGTATATGGATGATAAATTGAAATATGCAATTGACCCAGATAATTTGTTTTGAGAAAGATCAACAATTGCAAGATCACTTATGCTGGAAAACTCATAAGGGATCTCACCTTCTAATTTATTATCTGCCATAAGAAGGGCCTCCATGGAAACAAACTTGCCAATTGAATAGGGAATTGGACCTGAAATTGAATTATTGGATATATCTAGCTCAACCAAACATGTATTGTTTGCTAATACTTTTTCGAGGGTCCCATTGAAGTTGTTATTGTTGAGATACAACCGTATCAAACATGTCGATTTAAATGATGCAGGACCCTCGAGATAGTTGCTAGAAACCTTCAAAGTGGACAATTGAGTGCATCCTGTGGCTAGTTCTTCAGGTAACGCACCTGAGAAGTGATTATCTGACAAATCCAAGGACCAAAGTTCCTTCATCTTACCAATTGATGCAGGAATAATTCCTTCGAAGTTGTTAATTGACAAATCCAAATCTTCTATTTTTGGAAGGAGAGCACCAATATCTTTCGGCAACAAACCACTAATCTTATTGTTTGATACATCCAAGTGACTCATCTGCTGCCTGATGGAGTATAATTGAAGATTTCCTCCATGTGAATTATTCCTCAAAATCAAAGTTTTGAGCCTTCAGTTATTTTTTATCAACCAACTTGGGAATGCTCCATGTAGTTTGTTATGGGAGAGATCAATAAAATGCAAATCATTTTGATGTGGAAGAAAACTAGGCATGGTACTTCCTTTGTCCATATTTAGGTTGCAACCTCGAATGAGGAGGGATTTTAATTGAAATGTTGGAACCACTGTGCCTTTTCAGTTTAGACTTGTGCTTTTGGGCTTAGTGATGTAATATAAAGAACCTTAAGCATGGAAAGGTTAGCCAAAGTGCTCAGTGAAAATGATCCTTGTAGGAAGAGAGACAAGTATGCAAGCGACGTGAGGTTGCGGAAGGATGGAAAATTGCCATTGAACGCACTGTTTGAGAGATCAAGGACTTGAAGGTTTGTTAAGTTGCCTAGACACTCAGGGATTTGGCTGTTAAACTTGTAGTCGGTAAGATACAGCTCTGCAAGACCCTTCATATCACATAATCCTGCCATAATTAATATGTCAAGCTTGTAGTAGGTATTGTTAGTCGTATTGTGAAATCGGCTATGAAAAGTGCAAAGTTATATATGAAGAGCTAATATGGCACATGCAGTTAAATGATACGAGAGGATTACATTTTCACGCATTGTTGTGCACTTATTTCTAATTTAAGAAGATAATTCTGGAGATGTAGCATTACTCTTTCGTTTGAAGATGGTTAAGTGATTAACTTAATTAACAATTATTGTTGATTATAAATTGCGAATAAACAAGAAAAAGTTATAGATACGTGCAAGTAAGGATATATTAATTGTAGTCCTCCCTAAGTAATATTCCACGATGCATGAAGTTGCTATGGTTCCATATAAACAATAAATAATTTATAAAGTTTGAGTAATACTGCTACTCATAAAACATAGATGCTGAGATTAATCTTCATGATAAATCTAAGCTAGAGGTGCATTTAGAAATCATTTGGCTGTCATTTTGTGTGTTATTTAGCACCTCTATTTAAGCTTCTTCTTTTTTTTAAGAAAAGTAATTTTTATTAAAAGAAATACATGAAAAATTAAAGATAATTAGGGAAATTTTTTGAGAAAAGAAGTTAAAATTTTTCAAAAATATTTTAATACTTATTTCATAAATGAAAATAAGTAATTTTAGGGGGGAAAAAAACACTTTTTAACCTTACCCAAACACACCCTAATTTGTTATTACCTTCAATTAAGATGTTCAATAGATTGCTGCTTAAATCTAACGCGGTCAATTTTCTCAAATTCTGAAGAGCTGCAAAAGGACAAAATATTGTTAGAGACATACACAGTTCATCAACCTGTAACAAATTGGATAACTATGACATAATATCAAACTCATCATTTAAAAGCAATAATTACAGTCTGCAGTGCGATATGTTTGATATGGCACAGGTTATTGAAGAGTGATTTAATACATTTCATTTCAAGTCTTAATTATGTCTATATGTTCTAAGTGAAGGTAATTGTTTATGTGGGATTTTCGACATAGAAGTGTTACTTAATCGTCATGATAAAAATTCTTTGATTCTAGATCTCTCATCGGAAAATAGAATCACTTCCTCTTAATAAAAGTAACAGGATTTCAAGTGAAATGTACTATTCAACTAGTTTGTGGATAAAGAGCGTAAAATAAAGAGAATAACTGAATTGATACAAATGAAATTTACATACAATAAAGTAAAAGAAATCAATAAAGAAATGAAAATAAAAATGCAAACTAAAGGCGATGATTGTTACTCAGATTTTCTATTACTCTATGTGTGCTGGGACGTCGGAGACTAAGGTTCACAATAGCGTTCAATCATGCCTTTCCAAAGCGAATTGGGCTTTTGTTTATAGACAAATCCTGCTTGGGCTCCAAGTTATTGCTCTGACCATGTGCCATTTTTTGATTGCTTCAACATAGGCAACAATCTCTCTTCGCTAGCTTCAGCATAAGCCCATGTTCTCAATCACATACACCCACCACTTGGTAACCGCTTCGAGATCGCTGGAGACATGCATAGTAGGCTCTTGCACACACTCTTTGACACGTTGAGCTTTTATTCTAAATGTCGTCAAAATGCTCCAAGCCACTTCTTCAAATTCTACTAGTCCACAAGTCTACACCTTCTACTACTTCGACATTTCTTTGCCAGCATCTTCAATGAATATGCACATACTCTTTTGACAAGGTCAAGGATTCTCAAGTCAAGTTCTGAAGACTTTGCCCTTCTATTCGGCAAGCCTTCTTCAAGGATCCTTACACATATAACTACTCCACATTTTGATAGATAGGTCATTTATTAGTCAAAATCCACTTTCTCAGCGCAGAACTCCTCTCTTGAAACCACAACCATCAAATTCCTCAATCGCCTTGTCAGATTCCATCCTTTAGTCAAATTACGAATTCAACCAGCCAACAGTAAGTATATGGTATGTTATCAATTTACGTCTTCATTCTTTTTAATCTGTGTGAGTGACTTATAGTTAAAATGTAAAAATTATTTCTCCAATAAGAAATATAATAAATAAAAATTCATAGTTCCTAATCACTAGATGTGGCTTAGGTGCACTACATATTATATTGATAAACTTTATTTATAGTGTAAATAGTGATCTTTGTGCAAAACAATTTCGATTACCCACATAATTAATGTCAAAACATAATGTCGAAGTTTTGAAATATAAATATCTTTTCCACACCCATAACTGAGATATATATTTTACAATTTAAAATGATATTGGCCGTTGAATTTGCTATGGTACAGTTGCTATTGAGTAGACACATGCCTTCATAGAAAGAACACGAACGTTTGTGAAGGGACATAACTAGTCAATGTGTCAAAGTGTCTTTTGGTGAAAGGACACACTAGTTTAAGAAGCAACGCATCATTTAATGAAGGGACACACCAATTTAGAAGCATTGTGTCATTTAGTTGTGGCCGTTCTCATCAGACATGAATGTCTGTGAATGGGCTCGTCTGCCATCTACGGTACTTTTAGTGTGAGTATTGTGTGAGTTTGAGTGTTCCGAAAATTTTGCAAGCTTTATCTTAATTTTCAAGTTCAAAGAGAGTGAGAAAAATTTCTTGTTATTGCTAAACAAGAAATTAATAGAAGTTTCATTGTATCCTGGGGGAGTATTATCATTAATCCAATAGAAACTACATGTGGGGGCGAATATCTCTCTAAAGATAGCGAAGTAATTCGTGTCTTAAAACCACAATAATATTCAAGTTATTGATCATCTTCTATACCATATTTTCTTAACAATTTTAGAGAGATATTTTCTCTTGAAGATGGCTCAAGATCAGAATACTACTTTCAAGGTCATGAATCAAGAGTTTGTCAAACTAGATCGATTTTATGGATCAAATTTTAATCGATGGAAAGACAAAATGATGTTTCTCCTTTCAGTGCTCAATCTTGCTTATGTGCTTGATCCGAATACTACTCAAATTCCTAATGCCGCTGAAGATGCTTCCAAGGAAGAAAAAGAAAAAGTTGCCCAATTAAAGAAAAAGTGTGATAAGGATACTTTTGCATGTCGAGGTCACATTCTCAATACTTTATCAGATAGATTTTATGGTATTTACATGTCAATTCAATCACCATTGGAGATATGGAAATCTTTGGAAGAGAAATATAACAATGAGCGATAAGGTACGGATAAATTTATAATGTTAAGATATTTTGAGTTTAGTATGTTGATGATGTGCCTATTATGGATCAAGTTCATGAGTTACAAATTCTGGTTAGTGGACTTCATGTTCTACAAGTAGTTATTCCTGAAACGTTACAAGTTGGAGCAATTATTTCAAAATTGCCTTCATCTTAGAATGATTATAGGAAGAAACTCCTACATCTTGATGAAGACTTCACTGTTGAGAAATTACTAAGGGATCTAAGTATAGAAGAGGAAACTTGAAAACGTGATGCTGTGTATCTTTCTCAAAATTCAAAGGCGAATCATGTTGGTGAAGAGAAAGCCAACAAAGGTAAAAGAAAGAAATCCTCTATGAATTATAAGCAAGATAAAAAGAGACAAAGATCATGTTTTCATTGCTACAAGAAAGGGCATTATATCAAGGATTGTCGACTTCTGAAAAAAGGTAATAACTCAAAAGAAGCGTCAAGATCCAAGGCCAACTTAGTGGAAGAAAAAGACTTGGTTGCTATGGTCAGTAAAGGAGTTCAATACATGCATATTGGTATGATCACAGAACTCAATATGGCAACACAAGGAAGATCACTTGAGTGGTGGTTAGACTCCGTTGCTAACGTTCATGTTTGCAATGATCATGATCAATTCAAGACATATGAAGAAGTGAACAACCGAGAAGTGTTGATGGGAAATGACAACTCGGCTAAAGCATGTGGTCAAGGAACAGTAGAATTGAACTTCACATCTGGAAATAAGTTAAGCTTAGTGAAAATACTTCATGTTCCAAATCTAAGGAAGAATTTAGTTTTTGCCAGTCTCTTGTGTAGGAGAGGATTCACAATTGTAATGAAATCTGATAAAATTATCTTACTTAAGAGTGACATATATGTAGGAAAAGGATATTATACAGAAGGCATGTTCAAACTTAATATTAATGATAAAGTGAATGTTTCTGTGCATATCGCTGATTCCTGTGATTTATGGCATAGTAGATTAGCACATTTACATAACAAGTCAATTGAATATATGCATAAACATAACTACATTAATCTTAGTAATAAGGATTTTAATAAGAAATATGAGATTTGCATACAATCCAAAATTACTAAGAAACCATTTCCTAAAGTTGAAAGAAATACACATTTACTAGAATTAATAAATACTGATATTTGTGAATTATGGTAATATTACTAGAGGAGGTAAAAGGTATTTTATAACCTTTATTGATGATTGTTCTAGATTTACTTATGTGTATTTGCTAAGAAATAAATATGAAGCATTTGAAATGTTTAAGAAATATAAGTTGGAAGTAGAAAACATGCATGATAAGAAAATAAAAGTTCTTCGTAGTGATAGAGGTGGAGAATATTTTTTTAGTGAATTTGATTCTTTTTGTGAATTATATGTTTTTATGCATGAATCTTCTGCTCCATATCCTCTGCAACAAAATGGTTTAGCGGAGAGACAGAATCATACCTTAATGGATATGGTTAATTCAATATTGATAAATGCCAAGTTACCCTACAATCTGTGGGGGGGGGAGCCATTATTGGCGGCATGACATATTCATAATAGAATACTGTCAAGAAATAGAAAGGTTTCTCCTTATGACATATGGAAAGGAAGAAAACTAAACTTAAATTATTTGAAAGTGTGGAGGTGTTTAGCCTTTTATCATATTCCCGATCAAAAAAGAACTAAATTAGGGTCAAGAGCTATAAAAGGCATCTTCATAGGATATGCTCAAAATTCTAAGGCATGTGAATTTTGGACTCAGTGTCTAATACAGTTGTTGAATCAAGAGAGGTAGAATTTATTGAAATAAATTCATTATTTCCAAAAGGATACAAATCAAGTTTCTCAAGAAACTATTATAGATCAAAGTAATAAATCTCTATGTGAGAATGAAATGGTTGAACCAAGAAGGAGCCAAAGAATGAGAAAAAGGATATGGGTCCAAACTTTATCTCTTCTCAGACTATAATTTTTTTGGTTGAAGGAACTAGGGATTCTATAATAAATAAGATCCCTATTGTGTTAAACATAGAGGGTGATCCTCAAACATTCAAAGAGGCTATGGTCTCTAGAGACTCTGCTTTTTGGAAAGAAGCAACAAATGATGAAATGGACTCAATATTATCTAATAATACTTGGGTCTTAGTTGATTTGCCTCCAGGGTCAAAGCCTATAGGATGCAAGTGGATATTTAAACAAAAATATAATACAAATGGTTCACTATAAACGTTTAAGGCAAGGTTGGTAGCAAAAGGGTTAAGACAAAAGGAAGGTCTAGACTATTTTGATACTATGCACTTGTGGCAAGAATGACTTCCCTTAGGACTCTTAAAGCATTAGCATCCATTTATAAGCTTCACATATATCAAATGAATGTTAAAACGGCTTTTCTCAATGGAGATCTTAATGATGAAGTTTATATGGAACAACCAGAAGGCTATGTGTTACCTAGAAATGAAAAGAAAGTTTGTAAACTAGTTAAGTTCTTATATGGCTTAAAACAGGCGCCTAAACAATGGCATGAGAAGTTTGATTCTATAGTGTTATTCAATGGCTTCTCACATAATAGTGCAGATAGATGTATATACTCCAAATTTGCTAAGAACTATGGAGTTATAATTTATCTGTATGTAGATGATATGTCAATCATTGGGACAAATTTAGAAGGGATTTGTCAAACAAAGGAGTATCTAACTTCTAAATTCAAAATGAAGGATTTGAATGAAGTATATACAATATTGGGCATAAAGGTGTATAAGCATGAAATTGGCTTTGCTTTAAGTCAATCTCATTATATTAAAAGGGTATTGAAAAAGTTTGAGCATCTTAAAATTAAGGAGTTCAATACACCTTATGATCCTAATTTCAAATTAGAAGAAAACATAGGGGGACCTATAGCACAATTAGAATATGCAAGTGCTATAGGAAGTCTAATGTATGCAATGCATTATACTAGGCCTGATATAATATTTATTGTGTGCAAACTATCAAAGTTTACAGGAAAACCTAGTAATCAACATTGAAAAGCTATAGCAAGAGTTCTTGGTTATCTTAAGAAAACCATAAACTTGGGATTACACTATAGTGATTATCCCGCAGTACTAGAGGGTTATTTTGATGCTAGTTGGATTGTAAATCTAAGTGATAATAAATCCACTTTAGGATGGATTTTCACCATAAATGGTGGAGCAATAAGTTGGGCTTCAAAGAAACACACATGTATTTCACATTCCACTATGGAGGCTGAGTTTATAGTTTTATCAACCGCAGGTAAAGAAGCGGAATGGCTTAGGAATTTGTTATATGATATAAAGTTGTGGCCACAACCAATGACTGCCATTTCTATCTTTTGTGATAGTGAATTAACCATGTCTCGAGCATATAACAAAGTTTATAATGGAAAGTCTAAACACATAAGCTTAAGACATGAGTTCGTGCGGTAATATAATAGTAAATGGTATAATTACCATCACATATGTAAAATCGAAAGGGAATTTAGTAGGCCCATTGACCAAAGATTTGTCAAGGGATAAAGTCAAGGAAACTACTGCTAAAATAGGATTAAAACCTATGGTTGTTAAATGATAGAAACCCGACCTTATTCTAGTATAACACTAGTTTCAAGGTTTAATGGGTAATAATAAGTTATTTAACAACTGAGGCATTAAGATATAGGATTTAGTGCTATATATATAATTAAGAGGATGAGTTATAGAACTCTTAATGAATTGATAATATTATTTATCAAAGGATTTCACCTATCTGAATATAGGAGTGGTGCCGCTCTAATCGAGAATTTTAGAGGTTTTATTCTTGTAAATATTCATAAAATCAGGATGAGCACATGGCCATAAAAGTGCTTAAAATTAATAAATTCTTTGAACTTGTTGGGAGTTACAATTATGTGTGTGACTTTTGATGCTAATATAAAGAGTATAGGTTTAATCAACTAGACACTTATTACTTTGTTAAAACTATTAAAAGTTTACACTAAAGGGATGTTTAATCCTAATAATACATTCTTTATGCATAAATTTGTTTGATTTTAAACTTGTAAATTAGTGGGGGATTAAGATATATATTTTACAATTTAAAATGATATTGGCCGTTGAATTTGCTATGGTACCGTTGCTATTGAGTAGACACATGCCTTCATAGAAAGAACATAAACATTTGTGAAGGAACACAACTAGTCAACGTGTCAAAGTGTCTTTTGATGAAAGGACACACTAGTTTAAGAAGCAACGCATCATTTAATGAAGGGACACACGAATTCAGAAGCATTGTGTCATTTAGTTGTGGCCATTCTCAGCAGACATGAACGTCCGTGAATGGGCTCGTGTGCATCTATATATAGTCCCTATTGTCAAGCATCTACAGCAATTTAGTGTGAGTATTGTATGAGTTTGAGTGTTCTGAAAATTTTGCAAGTTTTATCTTAATTTTAAAGTTCAAAGAGAATGAGAAAAGTTTTTTGTTATTGCTAAACAAGAAATTAATAGAGGTTTTATTGTATCGTAAGGGAGTATTGTCATCAACCCAATAGCAACTATGTATAGGGGCGAATATCTATTTAAAGATAGTGAAATAATTTGTGCCTTGAAACCATAACAATATTCAAGTTCTTGATAATTTTCTACACCATATTTTCTTAACAATAACTAAAATACAGAAAGACATCATAATCTTAACAGGACAAAAAATAAAAATAACATTCAACCTTTGCCAAAGGAAAAAGTGAATGCAAATTTTATTATGAAAAAAGAAAATGATGATAACAAAAAGATGGCGCAAGAGCAGCAAGTCCAAGAAAGCTTTAAGGATGTCCTCTTATTGGACTTAGGTATATTCGCACTAATCTTACATGTTGTTTATTTAATTCCATAGCTTGAAAATGGGGTTGGTATGCTTTTGATAACAGATTACGACATGTAAAAATTCATATTTTTGACTCCCTCAAGTCTTGTAAACTTACATGCTGTCATCAATTATTAGAAACTAGAAGCTTGAAAGAGAAATCGTAATCAATGTGATATAGCTATTAAAATTTGTTGCACTTTCAAACCGTCAAGCTCGTAATCGATTAGTATCTTTTGGTAATCGGTTAATTAATGGTTTTTAAAAACGATTTAGGAGGTGGCTATTCACACTCTCCAGTTACCTATTAGCATTTCTGCTTAATTATTTATAACTTCAAATTCTTAAATTATCCTTACGTCAACACTTTTTATCGAAGTTCAAAATGCCTCGTAAGGTGGCTTTGAAGATCATTCAGCTTCAAAAGAACTTTTCTGGTGTTCGGAAGCCAATAGGAAGGGTATTCCTCTCATTTCATGGGAGAATATTCAAAAGCCCAAGGAGTTGGAAGGATTGGAAGCGGGTGATTTAGTATTGAAAAATGCATCCTTACTTTTTAAATGGTGGTAGAGGTTTCCGGACAAGAGTAGACCCTTATGCACGAAGAATTCATGGCATCCCTTATGACTCCAGATTCCTGGACAGTGGTGTAAAGAGTGCTGGAGGTTCATGGGGGCAGATTACTTATTTCTCAGACATGCAAAGGAGATCCAGGATGTAGCTATTAGAGGAATGAGAAGAAAGGTGGGTTGTGGGTTGTGGATCTAGTACATCATTCTGGCTTTACTGTTGGCTAGATGATTATTCTCAGCATTGCAATATTGCTGAGATGGGTGGGTGAATAATGTATGGCTGTGCAGCTTTAGGTGGCGAAGACAGCTTTTTGCTTGGGAAGAAAACATGGTACAGGAATTAATTCAAAGGTAAAATCAGCATAATCTCTTGGATGGCCTACAAGACGAAATGCTATGGTGGTTTGACAACTCTGGAAATTTCTCAGTGAGATCTTTCACAATGCAGTTTGCAAAATTATCTTACGCTGTTTCAGATGGCTGGCCGCACACAAAAAAGGTGCGGAAAGGTCTTACCTCCCCCGCGCTGAACTTCTTGTATGGTTCATACTGCTGGAGGGTCTGAACACAAAGGCAAGGCTGTGCAGGATTAATTTAATTATATATCAGCCAATGATGCTGATTGTGTTTTCTGCATGGAAGAACTTGAAACGATTGAGCATTTGTTCTTCAGATGCCCCTATGCCTGGAAATTCTGGTCTTGCGAGTTTACATTGGTGAAATTTGTCATGGTGCTGTCCTAATAAACCAGATGTGTTCTTTGATGCCTGGATGGGCTCTCCGTTTGGTTGTTTTGAAAAGAGAATGTGGTGCTCATTGTTTTATGTGGTCTTGTGCTCGTTAATTATGGTGGATTAGAAACCGAGTTCAGTTTGAGAATTTCAAACCAAATTGGGAGATTGAGCTCAAACAAATCAAAATTCGTTTAGGATACTGAACAGGGTGGTATCATTAATTCCCTTGTCCAGCTGATTTCTTGAATGTCGCAAGGCAATGGTAGCACAGAGTGTCAAAGGGTGATTTTGCACACAACTTCTGGTAAGGAGAGGATAAGCCGAGTTGGCGTGGGAGAAATAGCTTATGCAGAGTTATTGTTTCAGAGACGTTTCTCATCAAGTGTAGGACTTCAAAGTCTAGATCAATTTACTGTCCGTCCATGAGCTTTTGCCTTATGCAGATGTCATGCTTGACAAGCTACATCAGCATGTTTTGGCTGCAGGCGATCTTTGACCTACCAAGGGAAGAATCAACGGCTGAAGTTGGAGTTTTGATATGTTTACTGATCTGATTTGATGCTTATTCTGGTTGCATGTTCTTTTTTATATGCTTTTTTTGGCTTGTCTTTTGATGGTTGATTTTGGGGGCTACAATATGGATGCTTCTGCTTTCTTTAATGTTTTGACTAGTGTTATTTCTACTCATTTTTGTGATTCATTTTAAGAAATTAAAGTACTATTTAATTATTGATTGGAAATGGATTTTTTTTAATTAATAATTAAAAGATACTTTAATAAATTCCTTAAAATAAGTCATAAGAATGAACACATATAATATTTTTGTTAACCTTTTTGCTGTTGATAGCCTGTGTCTGCCAGGCTTTTTGGTGGTTTGATTGTATTATGATATTGTAAACATTTCTTGTTTCCTAGTGTTGCATTGCTCCTTCCGTTGTTTGAGCAAGTTTAATTATCGCCAAAAAAATATTTGATATATTAAATTTTATCTATTTATACTCCATGTTATTAATTATTTTATATTTTATATTTCAGATATATTTATGTTATAATTTAAATTATTATAATTATATAAATTATTTATTAAATTCTTTCATGACACTTTATTACCAATAAAAACTATAACAATATATTCTTGCAGAAAAAAACACAAATGGAAAGAGTAAAATATTTCTATCACAAAGGAAAGTGACCAACTAGTGAATTTATTGAAATAGATTGTCATATAAAACAAATTTAAAATAAAAAAGTGGAGATTAAAGATACATGCCTTGAGGAGATAAAGATTCAATCTCGTTACTATCAAGGGACAACGTCCTTAGCGACGTGAATCCATTCAGACTTTCAAGGATTCTGCCATTTAGTTGGTTAGCCGAAAGGTCTAAGGTCTCCAACTTCTTGAGTATTGAAAATCCTTCAAAAAGATATACATGCGCAGTTTAAGCATGAAAATAAAAATTGAAACAGGAGAACTTGATCGCATCTAAACTAATTTTGAATTAAAAATGTTAGAAAGTCAAAATCTTTGTTAGAACTTTTTTTTTTGGGACAAAATAATAGGATGTACTTATTAATTTTCAGATGAGTAAGTCATTCTCCTATTATGATTCTGACAATATTTTTTTTCTCTAGTTGTATATCTTCTAAATTTTGTCACAATTTCTTTCTAGCTAGTGTGACTCCTTTTTGCCATTTCTTTCTTAACTTTATTTTCTTATGAATACAAGACTCATAATTTATTTAATAAGAATGAAATAGATTTTCATTTATATTTTTTTCCTAATTTTTTTTTACTCAATTAAAGTTCTAGAATCAATTTCTTCTAATAACATTTTTTAATGATGTATAGCTGATTCATTCACTCTTTATTTGAGACATTTAAAATCAGGTTTGATAAGATTTTATTAGTTTTAGTTTTGAAACTTTTCTTCGGCTAAAACAATATCTACACAACATTATTCTATAGGTAATATATGTATTTGAAAAAGAACTAAGTCATTTTTATGAAATTGAGTACACATTTCAGGTCGACTAGCAGTGCTTTATTAGTATGATTTCTCTAACAAAATAAATATAAACCGTCAACATATTTAATTTCAATTACAGGTAGAGCACAATACTCTAATTGAAATTTGTAATAGGTTATTATATCCGTCTTCGCAGGGCAAAAAATAAGCGCAAATTGGAGATGTAAAATCTCCACTTTGTTCTTCTCTACCACTACACCTTGAATAAGACCCTCCCTTTTCGCTCTCCCAACATATGATTAAAGAACTCTGTTTAAGTTGAAAAAATAACGTGGTGTGACTGGTGTGCTATATATCTATTTTATGGAAAAATGTTGTCTGGTATCATTATTTTCATATTTCAACACCACATGAAACTTCACGTGTCTCGATTAGGCTCACACGTATAGCTAAATATGAGTGTATAATTAATTTTTACCGATAAACGCTTGTCCTTTATCAAAATGAAAAAGGACAGGTACAGTGTATTTTATGGATCATTATTAGTAATCTTACAAAAATTGTAGAAGTTGAAGATACGTGCCTTGCGTAAGAAAAGAATCATTGATATTGTTGATTTGAAGCTTCAAAGTTCTTAACGATGTTAGTCCACTGAAATTTGGAAGGATGTTGCTATTTAGTACATTTCCTGAAAGGTTTAAAGTCTCCAACTTCTTCAACCTTGGAAATCCTTCGAAAATACAGAGTGCATAGGAGTTAAGAAAAGTTCAGTTTAGCTTATATTATTACTTTTTATTTTATAATTTCCAATTTGGAAACAAATGGCAGGAAGATATACAATATGTGGGGCAAAGGAATAAAATACCTTCATTGTTAATCCAACTTGTAAAGAAGTTCCAAGACAAGTCGAGGCTGAGCAGCTCTTCAAATGGATGAAGCAAAGAAACGTTTAACATGAAAGTTCCCTCATAGTATTTTGTTAACATGATGAGGGATAGATCTGTTATGTGTCCTATTGAGATATTAGAACATTTGACTCTTTCCCAAGCACAACAATTGCTTGCACTATCTTCCACCCATGTGCATCAGCACTCCCAAGTGCTACGAGGTATGCTTTCATCTCAAGCAGGCCTATTCCCTCCTTCTCTAAGCAGCCATTACATGCTAGCATTCGCAGCAGCGCAAAATAGAAAAGGGCACTTACAACCAAAGCCAACCTCATTTTTATGTGTTCAAGTCCTTTCCTTAACTTCTGAGGTTAGGCTATAAATAGATAATATAAGGTAAGGGATTGATCTTAGCTTCGTGGCTCCTTCAACTTCACCAAGAAAGTGTGCCCAAGAACAAATTGGAAAGATTGAGTTGACTTGTCAGAACGAAGTTTCACAGCTAGGGCCCAGCCCATCTTCTTGCCAAATATTTCTTAAGCACGTGACTTTATTGCCTTTCGATTGGACTAACTGCGTGTTTGCGGGTGCACCATTCATTTTCTTTTTCAATATCAAAATTTTTTTATATAGTCATTCAATTATATATTATTATATTAATAAAAATATTTAATTTATTTTTATTATTTTAAAAATTTTATAAATAAAAATATATAATTAAATAATAATATAATTTTTTTATATATCAATAATATATTAAAATTAATTTATAATTTAATATGTTTGGGATAAATAATCTATATTGAATATAATTGTAAATCCCCTATAGTAGCTTGACTTGGCAAATTAGTTGGAGGTCAACAACCTCTGGATATTTAACATTATTAATAATTACAATCTTTCAAGATAGTTGGAAGCCAATGTTATTAAAAAAAAAAAAAAAGATTTTTTTAACACTACTAATTACAATTTTTGTAGATTATTTTGAAGTTATAAACATTTTTCCATTTCAATCAGAGAATATTAAATTTTATTTAACCCATTTAAATTTATTTCATACCTTTTTGTTAATAATTTATTATTTATTATATAAAAATATTTTTGTAAAAAAAAATTAAACAAAATAATTTATCTTAAAATTACTTTTTAGAGAAATACATAACATTGATTTTCTTCTAATTAATTATAAAAGTTAATTATATGTAATCAATTATTGAATACATTTACCCTCGGATAATTAGAACACATCCTAACTTGTAGTTTGTATATCACTACTAGAAACAAGCAAATTTCCGATGGAAAAGTAAGCAATATTCGTCGGTGATGTTTTATTGATAGACTCATCGACAGAAAAAAAATCGTCGATGATTAGTTCTCCGAAAAAAAGAAAATCGAATATTACCGACAAATAGATTTATCCATTAGTAATAAGGATTATTTTACCAACAGAATATGTCATTGGAAACAAAAATAAAAGTGTCAGAAAAAGAATGTTAGAAAGTGTCAAGGAGGCATTTATATCGACAATTTACTGATAATTACCGATGGCATATTGGTTGGGAATTTAAAATTACATTATGTATTATCGATTGATAATCCGTTAGTATAAAAAATAATATTTTACTATATTTGTTTACCTATGGAACATCCGTGGCAAAAATTGGAAAATAATAACTTTTATTTAATTATTACCGACAGAAATTTCTATCGATAAGCTAAAATTTTTTATTTTCTTTTTTGGGGCTATTTTGTATTATGAAAAATTGAAATTAGTATTTTAATATTTCAAATTATTGTTTTAATTATCCATAAATTCATATAATTAAAAATATAATAAAATATAGAATATATAAACTGTCAAATTAAATAAAAACTATCATTAACAAAGAAATAAAATAAAACTATCAATGTACAATTCTAAATACATTAAAAATCGTAAAAACTGCATGGGGTAGGCCATGCTTCCTCGGTCTATCTCTACCTCGTCCAAAACCAGATCCTCATTCTGCCATAGATGACTTGTATAATATATGTGTAAATCAGTAAATATATGCAACAAACTATAACACCAAGAATTAAAAATGTAAAAGATGTATTAACTAAATAAAAATGTGACATACTTAGCATCTCGTTAACCTAAAAGTTGAGGACTATGGTCATCACTATCGGTTTCAACATCGTCGATGAATTCCTCTTCCTCATCCTCATTCTCATCCTCAATATTATCCCCCCCTCTTATTAGATTGGCTCATTGGATATTGTCTCGGGAGCTCAATTATGTCAACTTCCTCTAAGACAAAACATAGATTGGAAGGGATGTTGGTATTAATAACAACCCTGGAAGGACTTTGATCATCGATTTGATAAGCTTGCTCAAATACCTCATCAACCTCCACTTGACCCCTTAGTTTGCATTTTATTACCACCCTCCAGTTAGATTTGTATCTTTCAGGATATGATAGGTAATAAACTTATCTTGCGTTTTGGGCAATGATAAATGGATCAAAATTTTCATATCTTTTAGTATGGTTATCTCAATTATTTTGTAGTGATTGTGTTTACGTGTTCCTCTAGATGTGTTGGATCATACCATTCGCAAGCGAATAGCACAACTTTTTTAAGAGGTTCACTAAGATACTCCAACTCAAATATTTCATTAACCACTACATGTCAGTCACTTTCTCCATCTCCATTATCTCCCCTAACACAAACCATAGTATTGTAAGTTTTCTTCCTTCTTCTCCATTCAGTTGTATGAAATTTGTAACCATTAATATGGTATATTTGCCAACTTGTAGCTCTGGTTTTTGGAGTTCAAGCTAAATTGTATAAGTAAGGATTGGTTACACCATTCCTCTAATCATGGACCTAAGTATAAATATTGAAATATCATTCATATAACAATACAAAAACAAAAACATGAACAATAAAACAAGTTCATTATGTAACGTACAAATGATTTGAATCATTTGAGAAATTATTCAAGGGATCGTTGACCATATAGTTGTTCAAAATACCTATAAACATCGAATAGAGTACAAAAGAAGACACATTGTCATAATTTATCATTATATAGGATTTGAGGAATTGGATAACAAATAACACAAGAAAATGGTTTATAGTTACCTTCTAAATGACTCTACTTCATCACAATTTAGCGAGATTTGTAAATTTACAACTTCCATTCACTCCCAATCAACCATCGATCTTTGCATCGTCTAGTAGCACGGCCAGGTTAGTTGAATACTGACAAGGTTGGTTTGTAACATCCCCATATAACGTAATAGGAAATAATAACAACAAACTTTTATTGTTGACCATCTTGCCCTTAAACTTTTTAGAAAATGACATTTAGGTCCCTATGTCAATAGAATTAGCAGAATAAAGTTTTAAACGAAGCAGAATCACGTAGCGAAAACATACAAACCTAAACCCCAGCCAATTGAGCCACGGAGGTACCCATATGTGAAATGACATGGGATACCCCTAGACTTACCCATAATTACGAAAATGCCATTGGCCTTGAAAAATAGAAACAGAAGGCCCCAAAATGTGCAAAACATTTAATGTACACTGTTAATCGATTTACTCGATTTTATTGAGTTTGTAGGGTTAATTAAAAAGTTAATTAGAGGTTAACTAGGAGTTGATTAGAAGTTAAATTAAAGGAATTAGGATTATAGAAACTTATAAAAACCTCACAAAATCCTTTTATCGTTTTTCGTTCAATTGTTCGATTTTTATCGAATAATTGAGATTAATTAACATTCGGTTAAATAATTATTTAGGATCAATTGATTAGCAATTAATTGAGATTAGGTACAAGTTAATTAGGTTAGAAATATAGAAGATTTCATAAGAATTTTCACGAATCCGATTTACCGATTTAAAGGAAATCGGTAACATTACGGTATTTTAAACTGTCGGAACCGGACCAATAGAATTGCAAGCTTAAAACCCTAGAATCTAAGGCTGATAACTCAGCCACTTAGCACCAAAAGTGGCGCCACTTTGGGCCACAAAAGAGAAGGAAAGCTAGCTGAATTTCAGCCTTTTGTATCCAACCAATCAAAGGCCAAAATAAATCAATAACAACCACTCATATAATCAGAATTTTTCCACCCTTTTTAGCACCCATTCAGGCCCCTTTTGCGCCACTTTCCTCTTCTCTTTTCAGCTCTCTTTCTCTCTTCTTCACACACCAAAATCTCCAGCCAACGTCAAGCCAATTCAAGCCTTGCTCATCCAAGCCTTCAAATTCCAGCAAAATCACTTGGAACAAAGGTAGGAGTTTGATTCTTGCATCAATTCTGTGGTCTTGGCTGGCTAAGCTTGGATTATTCTCATGATCTTTGATGTGTTAAATAGATGATTATGATGATATGTGATTGGTTTTGGGCTGTTTGTTTGGTTAAAATCGAATTTGAAGCAAGAAAGAATAGAAATAAGAAGAGCTGAGGGGCTGGAGAACCAAAACCCCTCGGCAGTCCGTACGGCGGAGTGTACGGCTCTGCCTACAGCCGATTAAATTCGAAGGACCCATTTTTATATGAAACTATACATCTAGGGCTTTCCATAGATATATCATATAAGACTTTTGGATTACTATTGAGGGAGTTATGAATTTTTGAATTTTGACCTAGGGTTTTGGCTCTGATTCTAGGCAGACTGGGTTGTTTAGGGTAGAACTCGCCCTATACTACTTGAAAATGAGTGAAACTAACTTTGTTAGAAATCTTACACATAGGAGAATGTCCCATAAAAATTTCAGAATTAGATAAGGTCCCAGTTGCCCCCAATGATCCAAGAAAGTTACCCTATGTTCCAACCAGGTCAACACAGGGCAGTTTAGGAGGTCAGAATTCAGGGCTTATAACTCGAGCCCTACCAAGCCAAATGGAATGGAACATTTTGTAAATAAAACTTTACCCTGTTAGCTTTAATATGAGTCTAATTTCGTATCATTTGAATTAGTTTTCGATTTTTAGTGGATTTTTACTTTTAAGTGTCTGATTCTGGCCAGCCACTAGGCAGGCCGGGATAAACTCTAAATATCTTGAGCTATAGATATCGAAATTAGATGGGACTAAAGAGGTTAGAAACTAGACACATAACACTTTAACATATCCAAATTTGAGATCCAAATGAGTTAAATAGAAGTAATGGCTTGAATTATAAAAATCGGGTTGGTTGATTATGCTGAGGCAGAAACTCTGCCTTAATGAATTTAATGTTGTTATGAGTTCAATATTGGAATATGTATGTAATGTTGTGATCCTTGTGATAAATTGATGTTTTGGTATGCTGGCACTATTCCTGGGGAAGCGGACTCGTTCCGTTACGCTGCCGAATTTTCGGTAGAATTGTAAGAAAGTTATAGATACTTGTATGTTATGAAGAGGTCTGTAGAAGACATGTATGTAAGGATATATGAATGTAAGCGATAAAGCATATGCAGCATCCCACTCACATGAGGCATGGCATTGACCCAGCTAGTGTGAGTATCGAGAACAAAACTTACATGAGGTATGGCATGACCCAGCTAGTGTAAGTACCGAATGAAGGTCCTACACCCTAAGGAATGTGACATGGCGATCACATTCTAATGGAGCATGACATGGCGATCATACTCTGGGACGTGGCAGGAAGAATATATTCCTAAGGAATGTGATATGGCGATCACATTCTAATGGAGTATGACATGGCGATCATACTCTAGGACATGGCAGGAAGAATATATTCCTAAGGAATGTGACATGGTGATCACACTTCGATGGAGTATGACATGGCGATCATACTCTGGAATGTGCATAACAAGTAAAGTAAGACCAAGAAAGAAAAGAAAATTATGTATATTTGCAAAAATTCAAGTACAAGTGAAGGCAGATGCTAATTTCAAGTTTCCCACATGTTAGTGTTATTATATTTTAATATGTTATAGTTATTATTCATAATATGCTTCATGACTTTTTCGTGTATTGGCTTTCCCAAATGACAAGTGCATGAATAAAACGAATTCTGCTTCGGACAAGGTATTTTTCGAACTATAAAACTGAACAGTCTAGTTAACATGTTCACATTTTTCATAATAAACCGAAGCAGCTGGAGATAATGATGATGATACAGTACAAATTTTCTTAGTGAGCCCTATTGAGAATTAAAAATTCTCACTCTTATTTCCGTGTTATCTCGAGATAGTTTGAGAAGATTCTAAGACGGCTGAAGTTGCTGTCAAGCAAGGTCCGTTCAAGTAATAGTAACAACTTCTGAGTGTGGTGCTATGACTTAAGAATAGTACTGTATTTGGGAGGGTGTTACATGTTTCGATTGAGCTTTCACCACCATTGTCATTCCGACCAATTCTAGTTCTCCTAGATTGGATATGCGGCTCAAAGTAGTAGGAGCAAAAGTTAGATGTCTCATTCGAAATGTATGCTTGGCATATTGATCTCTTTACTTTAGCTCTATTCTTTACCATTCTTTTGAACCCTCATATTTCTTGCTAGAACAGATACATTCACCTATATTAGACTGACCCACATACCCGTGCTTCATATGCCAAGTGTGCAGGCAAGTGCTCCATAGAGTCAAAAAAACCAGAAGGAAAAATTATCTCTAACTTACAAAGAATAATGGGAAGGTTCTTCTCCATCACCAAAAGATCATCGATCCTGAGACTGGATGAACACAAATCTATGAAATATTTACTCAACTTAGTTAATGGCCTTCAAACATGATTAGGTAGTTCTCTCATTGCAATAAGCAACAAACACTCTATAAATACATGACAATCGTGACTTTTCATGACAAAAACTTCCTTTGTGCAACATTCACACATCTACCTAAATTTGGGGCATAACCAATAGACATTCTTAATTCTTGCACCCATTTACATACATCTTGTCTCGGCATAGAGGTCAACATACAACTAGTCGTAGGCTTAGATCAACATCTATCTCTTAAGGGTTGTAAATTTAAGTCAAGGTGTCCACAATACTCCTCTAAATCCATCATTGCTTTCTCATTGTCTTTAGTTTGGTCACTATTCATTACAGTATGGATGATATTATCAAATATATTTTTATCAATATGCATCACATTTAAATGGTGACGAACTAAGTGATCGTTCCAATAGGGTAGTTCCCATAATATACTTTGTTTGGTCCAATTGTATTCTATCCCATATCCCAACAATCTAATAGACTTCCCAACTTTTATAATCTTTAGAAGTCACATAACCCTATCCCAAATTTGCTTATCGGTAAGTCTAATATGAGCATCATCACTCTCTACGGTGTTCTTTCTAAATGCATATCTACTACGCCTATAAGTATGATCTATATCTAAAATCCTTCTATGACAGTCAAACCAAGAATTATTTCTATCGTACTTTAAAGTGAATGCTTTTGTATCCTCCATACAAATCGAACATGCCAATTTTCCCTGCATCATCTATCCAAAAAAACATTCCATAAATTGGAAATCATTAATAGTCCACATCAATACTGCCCATAGTATGAAATTCTGCTTGGTTGAGATGTCATATATCAAAACACTATCACATCATAAATCATTCAACTCATCAATTAAAGGTTAGAGATAAACATCAATCTTGGCTTTGGGATTATTAGGACCAGGGATTATACAAGTTAAGAACAAGTAAGGATCTTTCATATACATTTCAGGTGGAAAATTATAAGGAGTAACAATCATAGGCCAAAAAGAATATGGTTTACTAAATTGATTGTTAGGAGTAAAACCATTGACACATAGCTCTAACCTAATATTGCGATGATCAGATGCAAAGTCAAGATTAGTTCGATCAAAATGTTGCTAAGCTCCATTATGAGAAAGATGTGTCATTACACTATCACTCATTCGGTTCTCAAAGTGTTATCTCATGTAAGGTGCTGAACTTATTGATATATACAATCTTTTAAGTTTAGGGATTAGGGATAGATAGTGCATTCTAAAATGTGGAATATCCTTATATGTTACACTTCCCCCTCTCTTCAACTTAAACCTACGCTCTCAATAGAATTTACAATAAGTTAGGGCAGCATCATGTTTGTAATAAAGCATACATCCATTCAAACAATAATCAATCTTCACTTCATTCAACCCAAGCTTAGAAGCTAATCTTTTGGCTTGATAAAAGTCCTCTGGGATAGTTTCTAGATGTAGACTAATCTCACTCATTAATGAAGCCCACTGATCAAAAGAACTTTGACTTTAGTTCGCCTCTGACTTATTATTCAACATTTTTACCTCCAAAGACAATTAGGAATGCACGCACCCTTCCCATAAAGGCCTATTCATTGCCTCTAGCAAACTATAAAATCTCTTATCATCTGGATTAGGAACCTCTTTGAAAGGTTCTGAATACACTCCAAAGTTATGGCCAGTAGTAGCGAAAATCATTCCCTAATAATGACTACAATTATCCTCCCAAGTCACATTACCACACTCTTCGCTACCTTCATGGGCCCCAATTGAACTACTTCCAACATAACCCATACCAAATTGATTCTTTGGTGGAAGGACTTTCCCATGTTCAGTCCAAACCCAATAATCAAGCTTAAATCCATCCTTGTATAGGTGATATCTAATAGACTCAATATCTAAAAATCTCCTACATTTACATTTACGATAAGGACACTTAATTGTCCTTTTGCGTGTAAATTGCTCCGTTTGAACACAAGCCATTGTGAATTCTTCAACCCCCTCATAAAAAATTTAGGTTTAATCCCACCCTGACCTGGGTGAAATCTATCATACATCCATGCTTGATTTTGGAGCAAAAATTGTATCTCAACAATATCACACACACCTGCAAATCAATACCACTACACATCAATAAAAAAAATTGGGGCAGAGTCTCCCTATAAATTAGGAGTCCCTACTAAATATTTAGACAATAATTTTTCATACCATGTTAATATTTTAATATTTTACTCTATACTAATAATATTTATTTAATTGTAGAAGTATTATAAGTGTTTAAAAAGATTTGGGCATAGTCTCCCATTAAATTAAGAGCTTTCACAAAATTAATTTAGCAATTCAACATAAATAACAATTATTATTGCAAAACACTAATAATTTAATTTAAAGAATATTCTAAATAATAAAAAATATTTGGGTAGAATCTCCCCTTAAATTAGGAGCTTCCACAAAAATTAATTCAACATTGTAACACAAATAATAAATATATGCAGTCATGCAAATTAATCAATTAACCCTAAAACCCATTCTAGAACACATCCCCTTACTTCACATAATGCAAGCACACAACACCACAGCACATAATTCAAATAATGGGAAGGAATTCTAAACCTTCCCCCAGTCATGCAATCACATCCTTCTTCTTCCATCCTATAATTCTATCCTAAAAAAATTTAAGTCTCCAATATTTAAGAAAATATAAAGTTAAAACAGAGTACAATGTATATATCTAATGTGCCACAATACTCAAATCAATGAATGCACCACAATAGAAGTGCTTCAAGTGCTCCAAATGAGATCTTTAACAATCAACATAGCATAATAAGTTACGTAACTAACTAAGAAACTAAAAATTATGAGTAAAGAAATGGAATTAAAAAAACAACTCTAAAAAAAAAAATAAACCAATTAAAATGCTCAAAAATATACCAGGAATACAATGGTGGTCTCCGGTGGTAAAATGGAAGCTCCGACGGTGGAGAAATGGCCAATAGTCATATGCAGGGGAGAGAGAGAGAGAGAGAGAGAAAGAGAGTAGAGAAAAAGAGAGACAGAGAGTTCCGAGGAGAAAGAAAAAGGGGGCTCGCGTTTTGACGTGAGGTGTTAAAATTAGTGATGAATTTTCTGTGGATAAAAAGATTATTAAACGAATAGTTTCATTAATCCACCATTACTAATTGATATTCTGTCAATAATATAGAAACTAAGATAACATGGGCAATAAATCGAATTTTCAAATACCAACGGACCAATCCAACGATAATATTAAAGAAAAATAAAATAATAAAATAATTACCGATAATTTATCCATCAGTAACGTATATGCAATTACCAACAATTGATCCATTCTTAACATGTTGATGGTTTAAAGATATGTCGATTAAATAATTACATACCGATGGATATTCCGTCGATAATTATTTAATTTACTGACGGAAAATCCGTCGGTATATTTTCAGATTTAAAAAAATAAAATTAAAATTCAAACAAATTTATTGTGGACATGGTTATTAAACCTCGAGTTGACTCTTAATTAAAATCTTACGAGTTTATGATCCTACTACACAAAAACGAGTTAACTCACATATAAACTTTTTTTTTGTCAAACTCATACTAGTTTAATTAAACTCTAATAAAATCGGTAAACTGTCGATTCTACAAACAAGTTTATGAATATAAAATTATATGATTTTGCTCTCCAATTGTAAAATATTGGTCATTTTTATTGTGTACTTTGGTTTACCTGTTTATTTTCTACAATATTTTATTATTTTTATTCAATTAATTTTATCTATTTGTTATTGTTTAATTATGTTTTGTCAAACTACAAAATAATATATATATGGAATAAAATATAGTATAAAAATGAAGTCATATATCGAGCTATATTTTATGAATTTTTTATTTATGTTGTTATAAAGTTAAAATTGTTCAATATTAATCATAAAAATGTCATCTAATTATATTTAATTACTAAAATATATTTTTAAGTCATATTTTTTAAATATGTAAACTCTTACAAGTCTACAAGTTGAGTTTACGATTCGAGTTTGCAAAGACTTCACGAGTTTACCTAAACTTTCGAGTTTGATAACCTTGCCAACGGATAATTGGTCGGTAAAATTGGGGTGCCTTCACGAGCGAAAGTTTTCCGATGCAATTACCGATAGATTATTTTTCTGTTGGTAAAATCCCACATCAATTCTTAAATTTTATCGACGGTTTATCTATCAGTATTATTGACGGAAGTATTCCGTTGGTTTTTTACGAGTTTCTAGTAGTGTATAAGACACTAGGATTGAGTTAGCAAAGAGAGATTTGGATAGTTTGCATAAGATTATAGATTCAATCCTTAATATCACCATTGTACCAAAAAAAACACACCCTGACTAATCATTTCTCGTATTATTTTGTAACAAAACTAAATTATTCAATTAAAATAATCAGATTGTATAATCAAATGGCTTATTTTTCTCTATTACCAGCGGCTTGCTCTTTTTAAGACATCGAACTTCGGTTTTCCACACAGGAACACTGTTTAAAAAGGTTGGTTTGTCTCGGTTTCATGTTAAGAAAAACTATTACTTACACGGTAGAGGAAATATATTACAACTAAATATGTATTTTAGTATCTTAAAGATATATGCAACATCAGTTTAATTTCTAAAAGATTTTTTATATCAAATATATCTCTGAAAGTTCAATTTGATATCATATTAGTCTTTGAAAGTTTTTTTTAACACTAAATTAGTCTCTAAAAGTTAAAATATAACACTATTTTGGTTTCTATAAAATATATGTGATATTAAATAGATCTCTAAATTTATAAGGAAAAAAAGATCAAATAGATGTCGCATGCATCTTTTGTCACAAAAATTTGATAAAGTTTATGTTCTTTGTTGATTGTTTAACATATAATTTTTTCTTTTTCATTTTAAAATTATGTAATAATTTACAGCAAAATGCAATATAAACAGAATTATTATCTTAGTATATATTTTTTGAAAGAGATGAAGTTAAAAGAATAGCGGATGGTAGGTCTTCTTTTGTGTTTATGAAATGCTCTATTGTCAAATGCTAATTGATGGAGAAACCTATTTGTTGGATCTATAGTAGTTTTATTATGAATGATGATGCAAACTTTGTGTTAATAGTTCTTAGCACTTGATCTTGAAAAGGTTATTTTTGTAATTGCAGGAATTAGATATTCTAGTAGTTAGAAATGAAGGACCTGAAGCAAATTCTACTAAAGAAACAATAGATTAATCCACTGCTAAGTTCGAAGCTTCAAGGCACAACGTCCAAAGTGTTGACTCAAGGATACAGTTTGTTCAATAGCTGCAACATCAGAAGCTGCATCACCTTTTGTATTCTCCTAGGTTGTTTAATACTAGGATAGGAATGCAAAAGGCATGGGCCAAAAAGCAACTTAACCAAAAATGGAATAGGACAAATTGACTTGTACCATGAGAGAGAAAAAATCATGGCACGTGGATCAACAGATGGCAGCACGAAAAGACAACTACATGGACCCATTGGCAAGCTCCCTAGCATTCAAATCAATTGGGTGGAGTGCAAGTCACATGCACAAGTTGAAGCTTTTTATAAATACTTATTTTCGAAACCTAGTTTAGAGCCTTTCTGACATTTGTCTTTGCGACAGTCTGTGTGACTAAGTTCTTTGTGAACTCCTTTGAGAGCTTTGTGCCTCTTGTACTCAATCTTTCTTCTTCTTATTTCATATTCTAAAATTGATGTAACTCAAGTGAGTGAAACTTGAGAGAAAAGAGAAAATCTTGTGAGGTACACAAGTGAGAAAAATACCATTGAAAGAGGTCTCTTAGTTGGTGATAAAAGAGTAACCAAGGTTAAGTGAAAATGTAATAAAGCTTAAAGAGGCTTGTTGTAACAAAGAACACTCAGTGGAAAATCCCACAAGGTTGTGGGGACTGGACGTAGACTTCAAGTTATGGAGATCGAACCAGCATAAATCCTTAGTGCAAGCTCCTCTGTCTCTTATCTTTTACGTTCCTATTTTTAAATTATATCTCATAAATCTGAACTCGTATTGCTATAATATTTTGAGATATATATTCTGCTTATATTTTGAGTTATTTGATAACTAAGTTTGATAGGCATTTACTAGATTTCTACTAACTGTCTACTAGAAAATCTAGTTATGTGAACTTTTTATATTGTGTGGTAAGTGTGCAGAAAAAGTTTTAGTTAACTAAGGATTTAATTCAACCCTCCTTCTCAAATCTTCTGTCTCAATATATGATCGGTATATGTTCTAACTAGAATGTAATTTTTGACATATTTTGTTTGATGTGTGATTTGCTATTGAGTGAATATGTCAAAAATTAGACGCATGCTTGAGATATGAAGTATGTTAAATTCTTGCATGAATGTATGTGCTTGAAAAAGCCTATCCTTGTATCGTTCTTTTGAGGAAAAAGGAGAATAGGATGAAGGCGACATTCCAATTGGTTGCTTGTGCTGGCTTGTAATTTCTTATGCCATATAAGGATAGGAAGTAATAGGGCCAATTGATATTCCTCTAGTGTGCCTCTATTTTATTGAGATAAATTGGGAAGTAGCAGAGGAAAACATTTAAAATTCTGAACTTTCTCTAATTAATTTTATTGCATATATAAAGGGGGTGTACATATTTAGGGGGAGTAACCTTTTAATCTCTTTATGTTACTATTTCTCTTTTATGTAACACATGTTTGTCATCATCAACGAGGAGATTGTTGGATCTATAGTAGTTTTATTATGAATGATGATGCAAACTTTGTGTTAATAGTTCTTAGCACTTGATATTAGAAAGGTTATTTTTGTAAGTGCAGGAACTAGATATTCTAGTAGCTAAAAATGAAGGACCTGAAGCAAATCCTACTAAAGAAGTAGTAGATTAAGCCATTACTAAATTCGAAGCTTCAAGGCACAATGTCCAAAATTTTGACTCAAGTATGCAGTTTATAGCTATAACATCAGAAGCTGCAGCACCTTTTGTATTATTGTAGGTTGTTTAATACTAGGATAGGAATGTAAAAGGCATGGGCCAAAAATTGACTTAACCAAAAATGGAATAGGACAAATTGACTTATACCATGAAAGAGAAAAAGTCATGGTACATAGATCAATAGATGGCAGCACGAAAAGACAACTACATGGACCCATTGGCAAGCTCCCCAACAATCAAATCAATTGGGTGGAGTGCAAGTCACATGCACAAGCTAAAGCTTCTACAAATACTTGTTTTCTAAACCTAGTTTAGAGTCTTTGTGACATTTGTCTTTGTGACAGTCTATGTAACTAAGTTTTTTTGTGAACTCCTTTGAGAGCTTTGTGTTTCATGTACTCAATCTTTCTTTTTCTCATTTCATATTCTAAAATTGTTATAATTCAAGTGAGTGAAACTTAGGAAAAAAAAATTTTTTGTGAGGTACACAAGAAAAATACTATTGAAAGAGGTCATTTAATTGGTGAAAAAAGAGTAGCTTAAAGTTGAGTGAAAGTGTAATAGAGCTTGGAGAGACTTATTGTAATAAAGAATACTCATATTGAAAAATTCCACAACCTTGTGGGGATTGGATGTAGATTTCAAGTTATAGAGATTGAACCAGTATAAATCCTTGGTCCAAGCTTCTCTATCCCTTATCTTTTACATTTCTGTTTTTGAGTTATATCTCTTAAATTTGAACTCGTTTTGCTATAATATTTTGAGATATATATTCTGCTTATATTTTGAGTTATTTGATAACTAAGCTTGATAAACACTTACTAGATTTCTACTAACTATCTACTAGAAAATCTAGTTGTGTGAATTTTCCAAATTGTATGTTAAATATGTAGAAAAAATTTTAGTTAACCAAAGACTTGTTTCAACCCTCACTTTTCAAATCCTGTGGTACCATCACTATTTGTCTTGCTCTATATTGTCAAACGTGAGTACGACCTGCAAACGCGTACCACCGAAAATAAGTAGAGTGGAATGCTTTGCATCATTGACTCCAATGAAAGACTTGGAATCACCGGATCAGGTTGCTGAATTTATTTGTTGCTAATCTTCTCTATTGAAAATTACGATGTAATCTATTTCTAATTATTTTTATTGTGTTCGTGAATTTTTTTTTCATAGCGCCTTTTTAGATGGTTACCGCAGCAAAAATATGAAGCAGATTTGAGTAATTTTTATTTAAGTCTAGTATGAAAATAAAAATGGGATAAAAATTTTAAGAATTAACTTTTAATATAGTATTATTAATAAATCTATTTTATAATTGTTCATCTCATTTTTATCATATATAAACAAGTCCTAAGAGGAAAAAATTAATATTGTTTGCAAGTCTGGCAGTTCACCGAATGGGATGTATCTTTAGGCTGCTAGTGATTTATCAATTGCATACCCTGTCTGTTGAGAAATAAAGCAAGTGGCAAATCGCTATGCTACTAGTAACAGTACATGTCAACTCATCTAACAATATGCCAATACTTCTTTCAGCTACGTGCCTCCTATTTATTTAATTATTTTTATAATTAGTCTCATAATCTTGCATCCATTCCATCTTCACCAAGAAGGGAGGGGCCTTCAAGAAGAGAGATGATTATTTACTGTTTTATAAGCTAAAGGTTCTTAATAATGAAGTTCTATGATTAGTTGTATCAGAGAACTGATCGTGTCCATATAAGACATCTTAAATTGTTTATATCCCAATATATGCATCTGTAACGTTTCCATTAGATATTTTGCATAGTCCATGTTTCTCATTTCCGCGTCATCTCTATTTCCTTTGACCGAATTTCAAAATACTTTGATGGGAGAAATTTGAAAAAAAAAATCAAAATATAATTCAAATTCGACAATTTATTGAGGAACACCAATATTCCACACGGCAATCGCGGTATAGAGAAAGTTGTTCATACAGTATTAAAGCTTGACCCAATGGGAGAGGTTGTTGTTACTTTGGCCTTTCCTTGCACTTCCTTTCTACCACTCGTGGGTCCCTTATCAGGAAATTGTCATTTTTAGAAGTTAGAAGAGTGATTTGGAACATCTGTAATCACGCAATGAACAACTCAGTGATGTTGGGCAATACTCCCGTTCATTTCTTTCTTTTTTTCCCTTTTTTTTAATAGTTAGATAAGACTTAATTATCAAAGAGAGAGGAGTGAAGAGTACTTAATACTTTTCCAAAAATAGAAACACCAAATATCGCAACCTACTTCACAATAACACGGCATTCAAAAACACAAAAGATGATACTCGAATGCTCAATACACAAAGCTCGAACCACAAAACTTGAAACATGATAGCCAAAAACTTCCTTTTTTTTTTTATTACTCAGAGTATCTCCTTATGTGTCAAATAAGAGAATAATCTTATGACGTATGGTCAGATGTTTAATCAGAAATCGCTCTTAATAGTGTTAGATATATATATATATATATATATATATATATTTGAAATCGAACCCATGATTACATACTTAAGGGACTCAAGTTTCTACCATTTGATCTTGGTTAACTCCAGTTCATTTCTTTTTTAACTTAATTTTTACTCAAATATTAATTTGAATGGAAGCAAATATTTCTTGCTTTCACAATATTGGATTAAAAACCCGTTGGAATCACTTTGACATTTTTAACCTTTCTCTAATTTTTTTTCATTTATTTTAGTTGAAATTGTAAATAATACTATATAATTTATTATTTAATATATTATCATTAAGAATAAAAAATAACTGCTATATTAATATTCATTTCAGTTATTAGAGATTAATTTTTAAAGAATTTAAATTTAATATATCATCGATATAAAAATATTTTCCACCGCATTAAAATTGATTTAAATGAAATTATAATAACAATCTATTATGGACAAAATAATTTTAATACCTTTTTTGGTAATTACACATCTAAAAGTCATTTTAATTAATACTATCTAAATAATATTAATTCAATCAAAATCACATTTCAATTAAAGGTATTCAAACATAAATCACTTACTTTAAATTCTTTTAAATAAATTCAAGTTTTCAAAATCAGTTTCATCCAAAATCAATTTAGCAAACTCTAAACAAAACACACTCTAAGTTATCAATGTTTAACATTTGGTTGATTTGGCAATTGTTCCTTTACACAAGGTTTTGGATTTATTTTGAATTTGGTGCTCGTCTCGAAGTGTTTTACCTTGTAGTCGGCTTACCTAACTTAAGTAAAATTGGTTGAAATCCAATATAATATACTTCAGATATAGATGGTATAGATCAAAATATGAGTTCGATTAGAAAGTCTCCACAATAAAAATGGATTATATATTCTAATCTTTATTTAATCATCATGATGACATAGTTTTCACGCCTGGGGTAGCACTTCAAATTTGTAAACAATGCTTTAGAGGATTTGTGAGAAGATTAGAGGGAAATCAAGTAGGATGAGAGGGCCCTCAAAAGATTAAATCAAGTTTTAGATAGCAAGAATGACTTCTTATGGCGAAGAAATTGGACGTATACGCATAGTCGGGTTCTTCACTTCTTCCTACTGGGTGACTTTACTCCTTCATCCTGGACGTGGTTTATTCGCACAGCAATAGCAATGCCCCCACTGCCACTGGAAAGTGCCCGCGTAGACATTTAGGATATCTGCGAACTACGATTTAATATTTTATTTCATTATGTTGTCATCTATATGAGCATTTGCATTAGCTGTTGAATGCTTCTTTTTTCCTTCCCTTATTTTTTTTTTCTCTTTTCCTCTCATTTTTCATATTAAAGAAAATAATAAAAATAATTATTAAAAACATATAAATAAATAATAAATAATAAATAATATAAATATTTATTAAAAATAAAAAATATTTATTAAGAATCATATAAATAAATAAAAATATTATTTAATATAAACTGTAGATGTATATAATAAAAAGAGTTGAATTGGGGTACACTGACAGTATAAAATTTTTTTATACTATCATCTAATCAAAATCTTCCATTTGCATGACCATTCAAGTAGTGGGTGGTTATATCAAAGACTTTCACGATATTAATATATTTATTAGATGTCTCACAGGTAAAGTTTTTATTAATCGACAAAGATATTCAAATTAAATCATAATAAAAATAAGAAATATTTAAAATAATTATTTAAAAAAAAATTAATTGATATGCACTGATAATGTGAAAGAGTTTTATATTACTATCTAATCACATAATTGTATTTGTAGGACATTCAAGAAGATAGTGAGTGATTGAATTAAATATTTTTGCTAATATAATAATATATGATATGATTTTTGTGTAAAATTATTTTATATTAATAGTACAAAAATTAAATTTTAAAAATAAAGCAATATTTCATTTGTTAAGTTATAATTAATAAAAATTACTTTTTTATAATTTTGTTTTTATTAAATATTTACTTTTTATTAGATTTATTTGTAAGAATGAAATAATAATATTATCTTATATAATACAATATCTTATCAAATACTACATAATATTAAAATTTTATCAGATCTTATATTATCAAATCTGATCCTCTCTGGTGCCCTTAATTACAAAACATAACCAATAATTTGTCACAATCAAGTCACGCATTTGAGTTGACTAAATTTAAGTAGGAACGGAATTTACGCTTTCACAATTGACTTATGAGACAATTGGCTTATGGCTGGCAAAACGAGTAACTTTCCTGCCGTAACCAAGGTGTTGATGTTACAGGTGCTTTCGTAAGGTATGGGTTTTAAATCGCCAAATGCCTGCAATAAATCAAAAGAAGAAAAACAAAAGAAGTGTCGAAAAACAGAATTACCCATATAAGTCAACAAGCGCGTAGATCAATTAGTAAGAATTCTTTTAGCCTAATAAGAGAGGTGTTCAAGACCCGGCCCGGCTCGATAACCCGTCCCGGCCCGAAGTTTATGGAGTCGGGTTCAAGTTTTAAAATTTGACTCGGTGTACTTTTCGGGTCGGGTTCGGGTTATACTTTGGGTTGACCCTATCCGGCCCGAAGTCAAATAAATCTTCATAAGTTATATTTTTTAAAATACTTAATGATAAATTATAAGATTTTATACTTCAATTAATACATTTTACATAACTTAATATTATTTTTATATTGGTATAGTTTGTTTTTAAATATGTATTGTATAATAATTTTTAAATTTTATTTCTAACTTTTAAAATTTTATGATTTTACTATATATAATATTCAAATCTTTATATATTATTTAAAATTCGTGTTGACCCGGTATAATCCGATCTCTAATCGGGTCATTATCAGGTTAGGTTTGAGCTTAAAAAAATAACCCGATCCAAAAATCGGGCCGAGTCTAGGTTTGATCCAACCCGACTCAACCCGTCCTTTGAACACTACTAATAAGAGGCATTGGATTTGAGAGTCAAAAAATAACATGTCAGTGTCACTTAAAAAAAGTAATTTTTATATTATTTGAAATGATAGATATTTATAGATATTTTTTATTTTTTGAGTTTAAAAAATTGATAAAAATGTAATATAATAATAATAAAATTATAGAAATCCACCTTTTTTATATATAAATATCTATAAATATTTTTAAAATTAAATATACAAATAACACATCTCGACTTAAAATGCCACCCTCAAAATCCCATTAACTCTGAGAATCCCAACCTCTTTTACTGTCAGCATGTGTATTATCAACCCATATACCATTGCACACCAACCTTACGGCGGAAAGATAACAAAGCCTGACCCTTTAAACACTTTGCTCTGGTTGAAGCAACATCGCCAAGCCTCTTCTTTTTGCTTTCCATAAAAAACTTATTACCTAGCATTAAGGATACATGAAAATTCAATCTCTTTTCGAACAATTACCTATTTTCTTCTTTGTGACACAAATCAAGGATTCATCCAAACTCTTAAATTTGAGACTTCTTTTGTCAATACTGTTCACACAAATCTAGCCCAAATAACATCTCATCTCAACTTTATGGCAGTTGCAGCACCATCACAAATAGTAAAAGTGGCTTTGCTGCAAACATTTGAGCGCCCCATAACTTGTCTACTGTGGCATCAAATTTTATTTGCTCCTTTGAGAAAATGAAATGAGGAATGAGAAAGAACAATGACAAAGAAAAAGAAAGAGAGCCCAAAAACGCTAACTTTACTTGAGTTTTGCTTCCATGGAGTTGAAACAGTAAACTATTTTTCCTTGCCAATGATTTCGCTTATTGACACGTATCTTTTACTTAATTTTCTAATTTGTTTAAACAAAAATTAATTACACATAATAGTACTTAAAAGCTGAAATGGCTTACACATCAGTAGGGTAAAATGCATTCTAGAAACTAATCGGGCTGAAATAGCAATGCTCAATTTGGGGAATGAAAGCAGTTTCCCCCATAGGTTCTCAAGTTAAGAGCTCCGATCAACGCACTAGTTATTGACTTAAATTTAGAATTGTCTCTATGAGCACAATTCTGCCACAACGTGCACCAAAAGATAAAAAAGTTACTTAAATAATAAACTTTAATAAGCATAAGAAGTAGTAACTTCGATCGATTAAAGTAGATAAACAAAGTCATGAGATCTGTACAATCACCCAAATGCAAACAAAATAAACAGTTAATGATCATGGAAAACAGAAACGGATCAATAACAAAATGAAGACTAAAACTAAAACTAAAAATAAGAGAGGTGGGGAAACTTTTCTTGAGTTCATCGTGATTCCTATTTCCCAGGCATCAGCAAGACTAGCAGGCATCTAATCCTAATTACCCCCCCCCCTTCTCTTATTTATAGACAATCCTAACATCTAAAAATGTGGCATGTGGCTTCCTTGACAGTTATTTGGTAATTGGTAGGTATATAATGGCTTCCTGCATGATGCGCACGTCTTCCATTTTGTATACATTCATCTTGTAACTGTCCGAGAATATGCAGTAATGGCCTGAAATTTGCCCATGCCCTTGATGTAGCATGCGAAAATTACCCCATGGCCACAAATGAGCTGTTCACCCATTATGTATAGCCATAGCCAACCACGTTCTTAAAGCTCGCATAGTACTTTTAACTGGAAATAGCTGAAGTCTTCAAAGATGGACCCAATTTCGACACCTCCTTTTGTCGCTACAAACATCGATCCCTTATCGATCATGCAGTTTAGTGCTGCCCTCATCCTTCTTCAATAAAGCATGTGATCCGTCAACATTCTTTTGTCCTTGCAGTTTCTCATCGATTTTCCTTCTTTGTCAAAAGAGCACCTTTAATCGACACCAACAAGTGCATTTTAAATCCCCTTAAATTACCCTCAACCTTTAAATTTTGTCAATATGAGCATTTTCTTTGTTATACCTCAAGCCTTCAAATTGTTGAGGATTCTTCATTGTTAGCAATTTCCCTGTACATAACTCATTGCAACCCTAGCACTCTTCATTTCTTTTAATCAAATGAGTTATTTTTTCTTCCTCTTATACTTAGAGAAATTCCCCCCAACAGATTGAAAAGGAGTTTCAACAAAAAGAAATCCTGAATCAGGAATTAAACATACTTTTGCTACAAGAAAATCGGCCAATATTCCATTACCATCAAGCAATTCTCGGCCAACAGCAGCTGTTTCTCTTGTTCTCGAGGTGATCCACGACTGAAAAGTTTTGACAATATGCACTAATAGGCATCTACAACAATATGTAACTACAACAAAGTTTGTGTTTTGGGAGAGAAGCAGGAAGTAACAAGTATAGCATAAGTTAAAAAAAAAAAAAAAAAAGCCTACCTTCCCCAAGCTTGCAAGAGGTAGAGTCATTTTACCCCTCACACAATTTGTAGAGGCGCCAAGCAACAAGGATCATAGCTTGATACTGAGCATCTTAACGAGTTTATGTTGGTTGATTTGGAAAATGATAATGGTGCTCCAAATTGTTTCCTCTATATTAGAATCCTCATCAGAAAAGAAGGAAGTAGAGGTAGTCCCCACAGGAACTGATGCAACACTCATTGAAGCACGTGGGAAATAGATGCCTAGCTGTTCACATTGGTGATTGCTTTCTGTTATGATAGTTATAGGTAGTTAGGAGATATTCATACTGTAGTTGCGGGCGTATGATGGGAGTATGTTAAACAGTTAAAGAAATTTTTTGGTGGCTAATGGTAAATCACGCCAACTTGCACAAAGCCCACTTCCACTTGAGTTTGTGCTGCTTACAGCATGAAGAAAAGTTCAATTTAAATTTGTATACTTCTCATGCAACCTGGACGTGAGTTTATGGTCAAAGATAAGGGCAAATTAATTTATCTAAGAATGTTGAAGAACAAGCCTGATTGTACAAGTTGTTTTGCAAGACCATTCACGGTGATCAACTTGAAACAAGTGGGTGCAGTGAATGGTTGATTCAAGAAGCATATTCAACGGCAGTGGATTATGTGGTCATACAAGTCAAAGGGAGCACTCTAGAATTATCCAACAATGAACAACATGGAACCATGTATTACCAAGCGTGTATTACTAAGAGCTGGACTCAAGTTGTTCTTTCTTCGTTGTTAAGACATGAAGTATTATAAATACATGGTAGTTGTATTATTATTTTGTATGCACCGAAATGTAACCAAGAGTTAGTGTTAGAAACATTTAATTTGAGTCAGTGCTTTAGAGAGAGAAAAATATCATGTCTCTCCTATAAGTATTTCCTTGTATGTTTGTATTTTCTATATATAAGAGAAAGTAATATAGTTCTCTCCTCCTTATATCTTGATAAATTGTAATTTTTTTCACTTAATTATCATAAAAATCTTTCCTTTTTGTCAAAAATATTTAGTTTAGTTTCACCTTTTTTATCTCCAAATTTTAGTTGCGTTATTCTGTTTTTTTAACTCTGGTGCCTAACATATGATAAGTCAATGCACCTAGCTTATGTTATATGAACCCCTTTGCATTGTAATAGATTCATAATGAGAATTCACATTTTCTAGCTCCTTTACATTTTCTCAGTTTTTCTTTCAAACCCTAGTTTTTCATTTCTTTAGACTCTCTTTAGACACCTTTTGATCACTCAAAATCAGAATAATTGGCGGTGAAAGCATAAGTATAAAATGGCGGATGCAGTGGTGCACCACCTAAGTTGTGGTTCACCATGCACCACTCAGAGAAGTCATTTAGCTGCATTTAGAAATGTGGTTAAACTCATCTCAAATTGTGGTTAAATATATCCTCCATCTTCTACCACTGTCCTTGCGGTGCCTCAACATCTTGATTCTTGAATGTGTCTTCCCAAGGAAGCAATGTAGGACCTCCCTTTGGGCTTGCTAAAGGTTCCACTAAGTCAACTCGTGCTCCCTAACAGGGAAGAGAAGGACAAGGCGATCAGTGACATTGAACTTGTCCTCGTCGTTGATGTAGTCCTCCGTGTCTGTGAAGTCCTCCCACTCGAGCTGCAACTCATGCCTTGCGGACGAGTCAAATTGAGTCATAGTGAACGAGTTTGGGGTAGGAGCATGGTTTTAAATTGTGCTTTTGATCCTGAATGTGATTGCGGCTGCGGTTGTTGCGATTGCAAATATTGTGACCATGATGCGTATTGCAACTATTGCAAGGTAAAACTTTTATGTGTTTGCAACCTGAGATTGACCTTGTTGTGGCCTGATGAGGTCAGAATGCGACAGCGTTGCAGTAATTACTGTTTCATGTTTTTGGTAATACTAGTCCATAGGAATTTGGAGACGGAAATTATCAGTGGTTCTACCTCGTCTTCCCATCTTATAAATTTATCATGCAAGCCTATGTGAGGCTCTAAAAGACATAGTCTGCGAAAATAACACAAGTCTTTGAGAAATATTATGGCTAATTCAGTAGTGGATGGTGGTAACCATCTGCCAGGATCCTTTTTATTAGCACCCGCCACAATATACAAATCTATAACGAATAAATGTTGTACCCATCCAGAAGTGAAAAATGACTTGCTTCCAGCGTGCAACAAGAGACGTTCTTTACTGTTTATGCGCAAACACAAACGAGAAAATTAAACGTTTACAAGGGCCATGCATTCGTTTCAGATTAATTATTGGTCCACTAAACATTGCCTTTGTTGGAGGGTGGTGGCAATGGGATCATCGTGGGAAGGGGTGAAGGAGAAGTTGAGCAGAGCCTAAGGCAACGGTGGCGGTGGGTAGAGTGGCAGTGGGGTGAGCTCGAGAGAGGAAGAATAGGAGGAGGGGTAATGTATACAAAAATGGAGGCTTTGCTCATTGTATTGATTGATCAGATTCCTGTTTGGATGGAGATAGAGATGAAGTGAAGGGATGAAGAGGATGATTGGTCGTGGGTTCCAGTCAGTTTTCTCAATAAAGAACTCGTTGGAGCTAAAGGATTTGGCGGCGATGGAGTTGGTGGAAAGGAGAGGCTGGAGGAGGTGAAATAGTGGATGGAAAGAAAAGAGGAGGAAGAGGGCTATGGTAATTTTACCACATTTTGAATTGACTTACCACATTTCTGAATATGGCTAAATTATTGGTGCATGGTGCATCATAGCTTAGGCGATGCACTACCACATCTATCCTATAAGATACTAACATTTCTAATAAAGCAATACCTATGACAGGTATCATAGATGCCCAATGATATGCCAATTGTTTGCTTGGCAACCATTACACACGAAACAAACAGCAAGTGCCTGTTTTGAGAAGGCTAAAACAAATAAGCAATTTGTAACTGATGGGATGCATGGAAAAATAAACTAATGGGATCAAGACTAATGCATGGACTATAGTTGCATCTAGGTTTTTAACCAGATTTGCCTATTCTCTACATCAAGCCTTGACATGAGGATTGACAACAGAGAGAAATGGAATTTAAAGGTTGAAAAAAAAAGTCCTCTAGATTCGCTTTTCCAGTTATTTAAGGCTACAAAAAAAAAATATTCAACAAGAACATACATGGGTTCTCATCCAAGGAACTATGGTAAATTGTTTTCATTAGACAAATAAGCTATTACAATTTACAATGGAATTAATTTCAATGTCTAATCAGGCCACGGTACTTCTCGGAAATTATACCCTTATAGTTTTCTAGGATTTGAATTCAATCAAGAATTTGATGGAGGATTGAGATATGCTCTACTGCTTCATCAAGTAACAGAAATTTTATCAAAATAACCTACTTAAAGTATATTTTCTTTTTCCATATCACATGGAATAATTGAAAGAACAGCATAGAAACAACATACATAATCATACCTTGTTTGTGTCGCGAAAAGAGTTGACTCTTGCTTTTCTATCCTCATTCCGGATATCGATACCTAAATTTGTCCAAGATATATTTAGGGCATTAATTTGATATGATTTGATGGGAAATTAAGTAATAAGAATAAAAAAATTAATAAAATTAAAATAAATGAGGAGAGACAAATCTTGCATAAAAGTGAAAAGATCAAAATTGGGTAAAACCTTATTTATGTTTGTTACATTTAGCAAAGATTTCAATTTTGTCCCCAAATATTTTTTATTCTATTTATATATCTAATAATGTTTCAATATTGCCATTTTCAAAGGCGCCATCTAAATTGCTGATGGAAAGATGACATATCTACGGGAATGGCAATATTAGAGCTTTTGTGAAATGTTAGAGACATAAATAAAACATCAGAATTTTCTTTCGTTAGAGATATAAATAGAATATTAGAGTTTTCTTCTCCCAACTATTTTCTTCCCTATCTCCCATCTTCTTCTTTTTCTTATGTTTTCTTCTCTACTAATCTTCCACCATCACTATGCCTCTTCTACTCTCAGCCAGACAACCTTACTTACTCCCTTCAACCCTACACCACCACTGCCACAACACTTCATGTGCTTTTCTTAGTGTTGGGCTTCTAGCGGTGGCACCCCACAACAAAGGTATGCAGAGTTGGGATGGTTCCTTGTGGAGGTCCAAGCAGTGATGGATGGGCAACAAGAGGATGATAGGGCTTCCAGCAGTGGTTGATTTGCTTGGTGGCAATGGATTTTTAATGAGGTAGAGGCACAACTGGGTTTATGGTTGAGGTTGGTGGCTCGAAGCAGTAGTTGCAGAGGCATGGTTAGGGAGTGGTGATGACTACCATAGGTGGGGCACGAAGATGGTGCAACGGGATTGGCATGACCTCGCAATGGCGGAAAACGATGGTGATTGCACAATGGTGGGGCAATTTCCAGCAATGGCTCTTGACAATAGTGGCAGAGCAAAATGATGAGGGAGGAAGTTGGTGGTGGCATGATGGTGGTGGAAGAGTAGCAAAGAAGAGAACCTAGAAGGAAGAAGAAGAAGACGAAGAATAAGGGAGATGGGGAAAAGAATCTTAATATTCTATTTATATCCCAAATGTTTTACAAACAGATACTTAATCATTTTTCATCAACAATTTAGATGGTGTCTATAAGAATGACAACTTTCAAACGTTAGGGATATAAATAGAACCAAAAAAAAAATTTAGGAAAAAATTGAAATTTTTGCTAAATGTAATGGATATAAAAATGAGGCTTTACTTGTTTAAAATTCAAAAGAAATATCTGGGCTTAGTAGAAGAAGAATAGAATTAGAATTAATATGAGATTGCAACATTAAAAAAAGTAGCATAAAAGGTTGAAAATGAAAAAGAAATCAACTCATTAATTTGAAATCATATGCTCTAAAGATGAAAGAGTTCTTATTATATTAGAAAAAGGTAAAAGATCAATCAAATTAAGCGAAATAAATAAAAGATATTAGGAAATTCAAAATCAAAATAAAAAAAATATAAAAATCAACATAATCAAAGAAGAAAAGAAGGAAAGTCGATTGGGCCCTATTCTTAAAAATTGAAAAGATAAAAAGTTTTAAATGATAAAAAATAAAATATTTGGTCTCGATGGAATTAAGATCAAATCTCATATGAAATTTAATTTGGGATTGCAGGAGTAGAGAAGAAGTATAGTAAAGTTAGAAAAACAAAATAATTCAACTCATTAATTTGATTTGATGTGCTAAAAACGCAGAAAGAGTTTGTGGTAAAAAGAGATTAGATCCAAATCAAATTAATAGAAATTAATAAAAGATATTGGAGAAGTTTTGGTGTAACTGAGTCTATCGTAGCCTATAAATAGGCAGATACCACATATGGATAATGTGAGATCTCTCACCATTAATTCTCTTTCATCATGTATCATATCTTAACATTGCTTGCTTAATTAATAATGAGAGGTGACACAACCAACTCATGTCAAAATTTTACATGATAGAATCCAATTCCTGCTACGCACTGTACAACAAACACCTGAGTAAGTCGGTCATATGCTAATGAGGTCCTGTGTAAGTATGTTTTGTATAGAGAAAGTGTTGCGGGATGATGGAGATTAAACCAAGCAGTTGTCATCTCTACAATTAGCAAAACAAGATTTACGGATGCTATTGATTTGATAACCCATTTGACAACTCATATTCACCTAAATTGTTACTACGGTTTTTGCTCCTTTTGCTATTTTAATACAATAGCCCTACAAAAGGGGTGTCTCTTGCACGATGAAATTCAAGAGAGAAATTCAATAAATAAGATTTTTTTTTTCTCTCCTCTCTTCGTGTGTGGATGTGTGCTTGAGTTTTCAATATTACATTTGGGATCAAAGCTGGATAAGATTGCGCTTGGTTTGAGAGGATTTGTAAGGAACAAGAGTATTCTGATACAATTATTTTTTTAGATTCACTATGACAAACAATTACAAGATTATTTGGTCAGTCCCAAATTAGATGGGAAACTTGATTATATAGCTATTGTGAGATTTTGATGTCTACGCATTTAAAGGCTTACAATATTTGGAGCCTTGTTAATCCAAGAACACAAGACGGAGTTAATGCAACTGCTCAAAGGAAAGATCAATTAGCGTGGTCCCAAATTCACTAATGAGTTGATTATTCAATATTTGGCGAAATTGCCAAAACAGCATGGAATATATTAAAGTTATCTTATAAAGGAGTGGACAAGGTGCAGAAATCCAAATTGCAGTCTCTACATATAAAATACGAAATGATGGAAATGTCTAACACAAAAATTGTGGAACAATTTTTTTCTCATGTTATCGATCTTGTAAATAAAATGAGGGTATATGGAGAGGACATATCAAATAGCAAGGTGGTTGAAAAAGTCCTTCGCACCATGCCAATAAAATTTGATCATGTGGTGACTACAATAATAGAGTCACATGATACAAACACAGAAAAGTCAAATGAAGAAGCCTTGAAGAGTCAAGTGACTTTAAATAAATTTGCAGAGTCAAGCTAAGATGGAGAAAGAAGTAGTTATGGCTACAATAATGGAGGCAGAGGAAACTTTAAGGTCAGAGGCAGAGAAAATTTTAGAGGAAAAGGACATGGTAACAGTTTCAAACTAATTGACCAAGGAAAAGGAAGCAACAATTTTGGGCATATTACTCGAGGAAGAGGAAGAGGTACTTATTACTAGGAAATAACAAAATTTAATTACTTTCACTGTGGAAAGTTTGGACATAAAACAGCAGATTGCAGATTCAAATCCATGAATCAGAATAATTATCAAGCAAATGTTGCAAAAAACCGGTATCAAAATATTGGTAAGGATTCGAATCGAGAAAGTTATTTTCGGCAAGCAATTCTTTTGTAGAAGATGAAAATACATGGCATTTGGATATTGGGTGCAGTAACCATATGTATGGGGAAAAGGAGTTATTTTCTTCATTTGATGCAACTGTTAATTCAATAGTAAAATTTGGCAACAACACACATATTCCTATTTTGGGATAAGGTCAATTATCAATTAAATTGAAAGATGGTCCTCACAATTTTACCTTTGATGTGTTTTATGCCTTGGTCTTCATCACAATTTGTTAAGCATGAGACAACTGTTAGAGAAAGGTTACAATACGCAGGTCCATCATGAAATTGCACGATATTTGACAAAGGTTACAATATGCAGGTCCATCATGGAAATTGCACGATATTTGACAAAAATGGAAGATTTATTGCCAAGGTAAAGATGACTCTAAATCAACTTTTTCCATTGAAAATTCAACATGGAATTTTTTCTTGCCTAAATTCAGTGATACCAAATGAAAACTGGTTGTGGCATTTTCATTTCTTTGGATTAAATTATCTACCAAAAAATGAACTTGTTTTTAGGTTGCCAATTGTTGATATTCCTAACTATGTACGTAAGACATGTCAATTGGGAAAGAAGCACATAGAATCATTTCCTATTGGAAAATCCTAGAGAGCAAGAAAGTTATTGGAGATTATACATTCAAATTTGTGCATGGTTGATGTAGCATCGTAGAGTAGCAGAAGGTATTTTATCACCTTTATTGATGATTTCAATAGAGAGGCTTGGGTTTATTTTTTGAAGCAGAAGTCGAAAGCATGTGATACATTCAAGATGTTAAGGCATTTGTGGAGAAACAAAGTGGCTATAAAATCAAAACTTTAAGAAATAGATAAAGGATAGAAGTATCTTACTTGTGCAGATTTCTTTGAAGAGCATGGAATCCAACATCAACTGACAACCAGATACACTCTCCAGCAAAATGGAGTGACTGAAAGAAAGAATAAAACAATTATGGATATAGTGAGGTGCATGTTGCAGCTTAAACAACCGCTTAGAGAAGTTTGGGCGGAAGCAGTTGCTATTGCTGTGCATATTTTAAATAGATTCCTAATAGAGAGTGTTCGTGATAAGATACCAGAAGAAGTTTGGCGCAGAAGGAGACCATCAACTTGTCATCTTAGAGTTTTCGAGTGCATTGCATATGCCCCTGTACCATACCAACTGAAAAAGAAATTGGATGACAAAGGCAAAAAATACATTTTCTTTGGTTACAATACAAATTCAAAAGCATATAAGCTATATAATCTGGAGACAAAGAAGGTGATCATCAGCAGAGATATGACATTTGATGAAGAAAGAAGATAGGATTGGTCCTCCAAGGCTCAAAAAGAACTAGTGATAATACCTGATAATTATGAAGAAGAAGAAGGACAAACATCTCAACTAGAATCATCTAGTATACCTGGAGAAATCATCGACCACCAACTAGATTGGAAGATTATGTTGTGGGCAATGATAATGATCTATCTGATGAAGAGATTATCAATTTTGCTCTATTTGCATACTGTGCTCTGATGAATTTTGAAGAAGCCTCTAATGATAACAATTGGAGGAATGCAATGGATGAAGAAATTTATGCAATTGAGAAAAATGATATATAGGAGCTAACTGATTTGCCTATAAGTGAGAAGCGGATTGGAGAAAAGTGGATTGATAAGACAAAGTATAAGCCTAATGGTTAGATTGATCATTTTAAAGCTAGATCAATCGCAAAGGGTTACAAGCAAAAGTCAGGTATTGACTATTTTGAAGTATTTGCTCCTGTTGCCAGATTAGATACAATTTGTATGATTGTCTCACTCTTGGCTCAAAATAAATGAAAGATATATTAAATGGATGTTAAGTCAACTTTTCTAAATGATCCTTTCGAAGAAGAAGTATCTGTTGAGCAACATGTAGGCTATGTGATCAAAGGAAAAGAAAATAAAGTCTACAAATTGAAAAAGGCATTGTATGGACTGAAACAAATACCAAGAGAATGGTACAAGAAGATAAATTCTTATCTCATTGAGTATGGTTTTTGGAGATGTTCTTTTAACATTACTTTGTATATTAAAACTATTGAGCCTGGTGATATTCTCATTGTCTACCTTTATGTTGATGATTTGATTTTCACTGGAAGTAATTCGAAGATGATTGAAAGTTCAGGGAGGCTATGTTGAAACATTTTGAAATGACTGATTTGAGCTTGACGTCTTATTTTTTTGGCATTGAAGTAATTCAGGAAAATGATGGAACTTTTATTTCTCAAAGGAAATATGCTAATGTTATTTTGAAGAAATTTTAGATGGAGAATTCAAGACTAGTTTCCACTCCTATTGAAGAAAAACTGAAATTGATAATGGAAGATAAAGGAAAAGCTATAGATTCAACCTATTACAAGAGCTTAATTGGAAGTTTGAGATATTTGACTGCAACCAGGCCAGACATAGTATTTGGAGTTGGATTACTTGGCCGATTCATGGAGGAACCACGTGCCTGTCATTTGCAAGCAGCAAAAAGGATTCTTCGATATATTAAAGGTATCCTAAATGAGGGGACTATTTTTATGAAAATATTGAAGATATGAAGCTTGTTGGATACACAAACATTGATTGGCTGGAGACATAGAGACAAGAAAGAACACTTCATGATATGTATTTCATCTTGGATTAGGCGCAGTATCATGGCCATCAAAGAAACAACTGGTAGTTGCACTCTCCACAACAAAAGCAGAATATATAGCAGTAGCTAGTTGTGCTACACAAGCAATATAGCTAAGAAGAATTCTAAAAGAATTGCATCAAAGGCAAAGTACACCCGCAACAATATTTTGTGATAATAAGCCTGCTATTGCACTTTGCAAAAATCTAGTATTTTATGGAAGGTCCAATTATATAGATATCCAGTTGTACAAGATTTGAGAATTGGTAGCTGAAAAGGAAGTTTTAATTGATTATTGTCATACTAAAAAATAAGTAGTAAATATCTTTATAAAGTCATTGAAGATTAAGTTACTTTAAGTTAAAGAAAATGCTTGGAATGACTAGTTTTACAAGCTTGGTTTAAGGGAAGCAATGATGGAGATTAAACCAACAGTTGTTATCTCTACAATTAAGCAAAACAAGATTTACGGATGTTATTGATTTAACAACCCATTTGACAACTCATTCTCACCTAAATGGTTACTACGATTTTTATTCCTTTTGGTATTTTAATACAATAGCTTGCCTATAAAAGGGGTGTCTCTTGTACGATGAAATCCAAGAGAGAAATTCATGGATGTGTGCGTGAGTTTTCAATATTACATGGGATGTATACGCGTATGCCAAAGAACTAAGGTAGAATCCTTTTCCCTTCTTCCTTCTTTTTTTCTTCTTTTCAGATTTTTAAAAAAAAATATATTTTGTCTTTGTTTCTTGTTCTTTATTTTTTTGTTCTCTTTCTTCTTGCTACCTTTTTTTTTATTGTTAATACAATGATGCTAATTGAAAACTCCTACTACAGCATCGTTTAAAAATCAAATGGCGTCTAAGATGGAGAACTGGGGGAGGATCAGGTGATAATCATAATAACTCTATCCAACACTTTTGAGATCAACCCAAATTTGATATTTTTCAAGCGCGCTAATAAAGTCTAATATTTAAAAATTAAGAAGAAAATGATAGTGTTTTTTTTTTCTCTTCAAAATAAAAATCTAAAGATAAATGTGAACAACTTTATTCACACCCCGAATTCTTGATTGTGGTGTTTCAAATTTACTTTTTTGAAAATAAGTCTTTAAAAATCTTTTCTAATAAAAATAATATTTTTTAAATCACATCATAGTTTTCAAAATTAAGATTTTGTTTTAAAAAAGGATATATTTTCTTAAAATTAAATTTTTTCTCTTAAAATAAATTTTGAATCGCCATTGATTCTTTAAAATATTTTTTCCTTCAAAGTCATAACAAAGTTTTGATTCACTGCTCTCACACAATTAATTGTGAAGCTTAAATTTGTTTCACAAAGCAATAGCTATTTAGAGCTTGTTTGAAAGTGTTTTGTTTTTTAGTTTTCAAAAACTGTTTTATAAAACTGTTTTTAAGTTCAACTTTTAAAAATAAAGGAACAAAAAAATCTGTTTGATAACTTTGTTCTGAAAACAGTTTTTTAGTAGTTAAAAATAGAAAATCTGTTTGGATGATTGTTTTTAAAAACAAGTTTTAAAAGTAATAAAACAAAAACTTGTTTGGCAGAATTTTTTTAAAAGTTGCAAACATATAATAGCATAATTGAATGTAGTAATAATTTTGATACATAATATGATCATAAAGTCTCAACAAATATCTTATTATAACTTGATACATTTTGATATTCATAAATCTATTTATATACTATGCATTATGTTCTTGATGCCATATCCAATTTGCAATTTGGTCACGATGCCTTTCCTTTTCCCTTGCAGCTTCATCAGTCAATCTTGTTGTGTTGTCATTATTCAAATTCACCTCTAAATTTGTGTTGCCATTTTGAGTTTCAATTTCAGAAGGATCCATATTCTCCCATTCTCGAAATAATCTATCATGCATTCCCCACCTACGCACATAATTATGAATTGCACAACAAGCTATGACAATAAGGCGTTGTCTTGAAGGTTTGTATGATGGCATTAGCCTTAAAATGGGGAATCTATCCTTCAGTACTCCAAAACAACGCTCAATTGTCATCCTCAAAGATGAGTGCCTAAAATTAAACAATTCCTTAGCAGTTCTAGCTTGTCTACCTCGACCATAAAACTTTTGTGCATGGTATCGTTCACCTCTATAAGGTGGAAGAAAGCTTCTAGTACATGAATAACCAGAATCCACTAGATAAAATAAACCTAAATCAATGAGCGAGCATTAATTTTAGCAAGTATGTAAATTAACAATATCATTACATAATAATAAATAATTATTCTATTAGATAAAGATATATCACCTTCAGGAGGCCAAGGAAAGTTTACATTTTGATTAGTCAGTGCATCCAAAAAAACTTTTGAATCATGATCACTACCTTCCCAACCTGAATACACATATGTGAATAGCATATTAAAATCACATATGCACATAACATTTTGTGTGATAGTTGTTTTTCTACTTCTACATGATGTCTGCTTATCACTTGGAACCCACGCACTTATATGTGTTCCATCAATTACTCCTATACAATTCTGATACAAACATACATGCAAGAAACATATCAATTTGACAAAAGAAAATAATAAAATGCACCATATAACATAAAACAAGTGACAAAAAAGAACTAACCTTGAACCATGGGTAATATTTTGGATTATTTTTTATATGATCAGGCAGCTCTATGGAATCTTGTCTTATGATTTCTTTACCTAAATGACAAATTGCTCTTAAAACATTCTTGAAATAGTGAGAAATAGTTTGAGTGAAATGTTGAAATTGATCTGCTATTACTCTGTGACACACATTATGCCCAATGATAAATAAAAATATTGCCACTTGTTCTTCTAAGAACACTTCTCTCGAGTCTTCTAGATAATTTTTACTCCTCAGTTTATTGCACAAATTAATATAACATGCCTTCTTCATACGTAATAATTCGTAGCAAACTGTTCCAGATTCCTTCAAAAGCTCACTAACAAATTCTTGACTGCTTAGTGTAGATATTCTAACAGGAACTTTATTGTAAAATTTATACTCATAATCACCAATAAGGTTAAGTATCAATAATTCAACAAATTCAAAATCATCATCACTAGAATCAGATGAGGATGAAGACCTTTCAAAAGTAGCTGTTGAGATACTATCACTGCCTGAAGGATAAATATTTATTTCCATCACAATAAAACCTGCCATTAAACATATATGCATTTAAATAAGTAATTTTAAAGCAGCTCAAAGGACAAACCAACAATAAAATAAATACGTAGTCATACATAAGTACAAACTAACAACACAAGTCATACATAAATGTGAAGCCAAAGTACAAACCAACAATAAAAGTCATACATAAGTACAAAGCCAGAGTACAAAACAGTTACACAAGTCTATCAATTCATGCCTTTCTCCTATCCTTGGTCATGTTTAAAAAGGCTTCTCTATAATCAGGATCTTTAAATTTCTCCACTACCTTCATGTAGGAGTCATCTGAGATATTTTCCATCTCATAAGTTCAATTACACATTTAGCTATAGTGTATTCAGATGATGTAGTTGCAGAACTAGTGGCTTTCATACTCCTAGCCCTATACTTTTCAGCTCTAGCCAATGAAGTTTCAACCTTCAATTTAGATGCCTCTACAAATGCTTCTGCTTTCAACTTAGATGATTCAATCCATGCTTGAAGTGCATCTCCCACTTGAAGGTTCTTATACTCTCTCCTTGCCTTACGATCTTGAACTTTAATTGTCCTTTTACCACTTACAAGTGACTCTCTCTATTATTGGGCTATCCTCTTCCTCCTCCTCATCATCATCTAAATTTACGTAAATCCCACCATGCAAGTATTCATTTTCCAGCTCATTTTCATCATCTGTATTAGGTGGATCTTGAGTGGACGAATGATGAAGTACCCCAGTTGCACTACTTTTATTAAAAATCACTCCCAATAATTTGTAATGCTCCAATCCTTTCCTCTTAAATGGTGTAGCATCAGGGTGTGCCTATAAGGAAAATAAATAAATAATATATCATAAATTTAAGAAATATGTAAATAAATATATATAACAATAAAAATGTTGAGAGCTATTTGTTGTGTACTCAAAGGTAGGTTCACCAAACTTCCTCTGTAGCAGTAATAGTATTAGTTTCTGCATCCCACCCAAATCCAATTTGTTGTAGCAAATGAGAAAATGTAGCATGTTGTTGCCTTAACCTATTAAACTTTTGCTTAATTTGTTTCAGGTCAAATGCACGTCTAGTTCTTGTGTTCAGTGTTTGCAATATGGTTTGCCATACTTTAGGTGTAAATATGTTATTTCTCATATTCCCTTTGTTAACCTCTTCAACCATTATGTCTATATAAGTTTTTACCACTAATGGGGACCAAAGTGAAGAAATCTCTTTCCTGTCATGTTCCATCTACAATAGTAATTATATTCAACAACTTTAGTAATAAAAAAATAACAAAACAGTCCACATAAACACAAAACAATCAATACAATCCAAGTCAAATAACCAAACAGTCCAAACCAAATTACCAAATATCAGTCCAGCACAATACAAATCAATCCAAACCAAATTACCAAATCAAAGCAAATTATCCAGCAAACTACAACCAATCCAAAGATAGTCCAAAGAAAAATTATTCAAAGAGTCCCAAAGAAAAATTATTCAGCACAGTCTAGAAAAAATTACAGTCAATCCAGCACAGTCCAACAAAAGTCTCCAGTAAATTATCCAGCAAACAATCAATAGAAAAAGGAAAAATAATCAAATAAAAAAATACACAACCAACAGAAAAAGGAAAAAAGGAAAAAGGAAAAAGGAAGCGGAAAAAGGAAACAGGAAATAGAAGGGATGGCGGCGAAATTTGGTGAAATTTGGCGGCAAGGGTTGGTGAAATTTGTGGCTGGACTGGTGGCGGGACAGGTGGGGACCGAACGAAAAAAGGAAGGATGATGGCGAGGTGCGGCAGATCCCGAACGGGAAGAAAAGCTAGGGGCTGCTGCGGCGGATCTCGAACAGAAAATGGCGGATCGTGAGGCAAACGGCAGATCCTGAGGCAGATGGCAGAGGAAGGAAGGTGACGAAGGCCTGGCAGAGAAGGAAAGGAAAGAAGGAGAAGGAAGGCGAAAAAGAACTGAAACAGGAAGGATGAAGGTGGCTACAGCGGAGAAGGAAAGGAAGGGAGGAGAAGGAAGGGAAGAAGGAGAAGGATGGGGCTGGGCTAGCGGCGACAGATCTCAAACAGAAAATGGTGGATTGTAAGGCAAACGACAGAGGAAGGAAGGTGATGAAGGCCCGACGGAAGGAAGGGGAAAAGGAAAGGAAAGAAAAAGAAGGAAGGTGGCTGCGGCGAGAAGGAAAGGAAGAGAGGAGAAGGAAGGGAAGAAGGAAGAAGTACCTTTTCCGGAATGAGAGGAAGCGAGAAACGAAGCAAGCAGCTCGTGAGGAATGAAAGAAACTATTTGAAGTATCAAAACAATAAAAATCACATTAATTTCAAAATTGCCACCGCTTGTTTTTATGTTTTCAGAACAAAAATTGCAAAACATGTTAAACTTGTTTCTTGTTTTTTGTTTTTAAAAATCAAATTCTATTTTTTGTTTTTTAAAACAACCGCAAGAAAAATTCTTTTCAAACATGTTTTTTTATTTTTTTTGTTTTTAAAAACCCAACTGTTTTCAAAAACAGATATCAAACAAGGCCTTAGTCGCCCATTTCTTGTTTTAGCCATTTTATGACTTTTGGGTAAGATGCCAACAAAATGGGACATGAAAAATGAAAAAAAATAGATAATCATTTTTTGTAAGAATAATAAATGATTAATCTTAACAAATTTGAAAGATAACACAAGAAAAAATAAGTAATTATTCTTAAAACAAATGATGTAAAGTATTAATACCTTCCGAACTTGTAATCAATTCCCGAATCTTAATTCTAAAAGCAGACCATCGTCTCAGTTCCCAATCGAACCTAAATATTTTGAAATGAATAAATCGATTAGTGATAATTCCTTAAAAAAAAACCCCGGCCCTTTGCCAATTTGTGCAGCACTCTTTGGGACTGTTGTAACAAGGGACAAAAACTTTTCCATTGTCTCCACTTTGTACGATCCCAAGTCCAATTTTATTCTTATTTTTAAATGTACATCACAGACAAAAACTTTTCTCGTCAAGGTCACATAAATTTAGATTTTGTTGCTCGTGGATATACGTATTTGTTGGACTCCTTATTTGAAGATTGCTTGTACAACAATTTTCAATGGCGGTGACATGTTATTGAAAAATGCAATCATGCAGTACTTTTCAGTTGCTTCAGTTTCTATAATTGGAGGTTTGAAAATAACAGTCTTCACTCTTCAACAAGGTATCCATTTCTGTGTTTCTTCTATTCAACACTCAGCATTTTTTTCCTTGTTTATTCTCTCAACTATGGGCATTAATGTTTCTTCTCTGTGTCTAGCTGGTCAAAATGTCTAGCGTCATATGTGTCATAATATGCTCGAAGGCACCGCAGTGAGAAGCAACTAAAGTTCATTTAAAAATTTAATGGAGTTGCCACAAATTTTGTCTTGGGGAAAAATTAGAAAAATCTTTTTAATGTGTAAAATTGGTATTTTGAAAATGTTTGGGAGTATGTGAAAGGTAAAAACTAAATTCCACTACATACTTGTTACATTTGTCTTACAATTGTTATCCTAGAGTTTACTATGTAAATTTATTAATAACTAATAATAATTATTTTTCCTTAAAAAATATTGAAGCCTAGTAACTGCTGACAAAAGATAGGAAAAAAAAATTCAAAAAATTTAATTTTGCCTTGACGGAAAATTCCTGCTCCTACATATTCCCTAGTGCAATAGGAAATTTAAAGCCTCATCATTTTTTCTAAAAATTAATTGTGTATTGCATTAATTTTATTTATGGAAATATTTTTTAAAATATAAGCCAATGCAGGATAATATGAGCTATACAATAAAAATTATATAATTCTTACTTTGAGGATTGTTATGTGTTGTATGGTGGATGTGGTGCAGGTTAACAAGGTAGTGTGATGGGTTGAGTAGTGGCGGCTCTGCATGGAGAACAGTGGCGGGTGTGGATTGTTGATGATGTAAGCAGGCCTGAGGTGATTTTAGATGTGGTGGCCGTGGTCATGGTGGCTTTGCGGACTATGTTCATGGTGGAGATGGCTGGTGTGATGGTTGTGGTAATTTAAATTGCATTTGCGGTTACGGTTATTGTGATTAGGGTATTGCAGCCATCAAATTGTGGCTATTGTGGTTTTAATTTTTTGTATATGTTCACAACATCAGCGGATGGTGGCAATTTGCAACTAAGGAGCATAGAACATCCAAGACCCAAACAAAACACGAGAAAAAGAAAATAAATTGATCCCCAGCACATGAGCACACCCAAAAGATTAGAATTGAATAAAACACCCATAATCATAACACCTAACTTTAACCACCTAAGTATCAAAATAAATTTGTAGCACGACTAATGGACAAGGCTACTCAACGCCAGCATAGAAAACACTTGTAACATGTCAAAGCCCCACAAAAAGATACTCTCCTCTCTCCTATACTATCCTTATCTATGCATTTGCACCATTAAAGCCATGACACAAAATTGCACCTTTACAGCATCAACTACATAGGAAACCATTGCTCCTACTTGATTGCCCAAGATAGCAACACCGAAGGAAGTGCAATTCCAATATACTTGCAACATGACTCTTAAGAACTATCACCACTACTAGTTAACATAAGAATGATTTCCTCCACCTTTGCAAATTGACAGACAGAACGATTTTCTACTTATTCCACCAATATTTAAACCACACTGTCAAAGTCAATAATCACCAAAACCACCAAACCACGATAAGAAAATATCTAGTAAAACTGTAGCCATCTTCTTCTTCCTATCTCCTCGTTTCTTTGATCGATCTTTCTTGCCTTTTTTGTCTTTCTTCAACTACTTCCTTTCCTCCATGAAAGCTCAAATTACATCTCCTTCATACAATGTCAATAGCCCAAGTTGCTTCCCTACATTCTAGGTTTGGATTGCCTTTACCATCTCGTCATCTGCCTCAGCTCCTTGTTCAGATGCAACTTGGACATCAAATTCTTCGTTGACAGCTTGTACAGGGATAGACTTTGGCACAAAGCTACAAGATTCTTCCTTAATCTTCTTACTCACAGCCAGACCAAACCTAGGTGGTGCACTTGGGTCAGATTCATTTGGCCCAGATTCTTCCTTTTCCCCTTTTTCTGATGTCCACACCTTGTATGCTTGGAGTATAATAGTTTGGTCTGAAGGCCCATTTTGAAACATGCCCAAGTCCTTCAAAACCTCTTCAGTTAGTCAGTCATCCTCCAACCTAATAGTACGGTTAGCACTATTTTGCATCGACCTTTCCATTCCTCTAACGATCATGCCTATCCTCTCAGTGTTATCTCCTACTACGTAATTATTATTTTCATTCATTCCCAAAGGCTTGACCACTTCTTTATTCAAATGATTATGACGACTAATGCGAGATTCATCCCCAGGAGAACATCCTCTTCATTGCCGACCATCGAAGAGCCTGCCATGTAGTCCTTCTTGTAGTTGTGATGTTGTGCTTGCAGTGGCTTGCCTATGGTGTTTCTTGTCTAGTGAAGAGTTCCACAAATTGATTTCTTTACCTCCCTCTCTGCATAAATGTCGTAGCCAATCCCTCCAACAGAAAAGTAAATACAGGATATATTGATACTAGCACGTATCCCTAAGTATGTTTGCAGAAGTGAATGATGATCTCATGGATGTTTGGTCATCAAAACAAACAACCATTCTCTACTAATCACCAAATTTCCTTAGGTTCTCCATAGACCATGCTTGAAAGGGCATACCAAAGCAACTCATACCCTCCTAGTTTAGCAAACCTCATTTATAGACCAAGATCTCACCTTAGCAAAATATTCCCTAATTATATCTCTATCTTCCTTCAATATGCCTTCCATTTCTTCTTTAGATGGGAATGTAATTAGGACTTTGTAAGCGCCCATCTCTCTGACACTTTCAATTGAGGAAAACACTTGCCCTAGCTTGTCATCCATAAATTCAATGTCTATAGGAAAGATGGTTTCTCCTACTATGCTTCTACCCAACTCTACAACAAGTGCATCATTGACTTCCCCATACACAACTCTAGTCTTCTCATACTTCCCTTCATCTTCATTAACATTTTTACTCTTTCCATTCCCCACAGTACGTACATTATTCACATTCTCGTTTACCTTTTGCAAAACCACATCCTTATATGTTCTACCGCCACCAGTTGTATATTTAGTAGAACATCCACCATCCCTTTTGTGTTCTGCCGACGTCACAGAGATTTTGCAACCCCTTATTTCTACTCCATGTAAATTCTTGATTGCCCTTTGAGCCTCCATTAGTTGTAAAAATCTCACAAATGAAAATCGTGAAAAGGTTGACCTCTTTTTCTTCCAAGATATAAAGACAACAACCACCTTATCTTCAAGCTTGAAGATTCGCCAAAGCCATGATTTGGTTATGAAGTTTGGCAAATTATCCACAAAAACAGTATGAAATGCAGATTCTAACCTTTTCCACAGCAAGTCCTTCCCACCACGTGAGACTCCATTATCCCACTTCGCATGAGAGACTTCATTCACGTACTAACCATGCCATTGTCTATTGCCCTTTTCTCTCCATCTCTTTCTCTTCACCAATGCAAATTGACTGTGAGGGGCATGGTTTTAAATTGCAATCTGCAACCACATCGTAGCGACAATTGCAACCATTTCAGATACATTTTCTCACAATTTTCTGCATTACAGTGCAATCGCAACCATGACCACAATCACAATTTAAAACCATGGTGAGAGGTGTATGATGTCGTTGTGGTGAGGTTGGTTTTTTGTTGTTTTTATTCTGGCCTTTGAAATCAAGTATGATTTGGCTATGTCAACTCTCGAAGGCTGTGATTGCCATGGTTACTTTTGACGGTGGTTTTGGTTTATGCTATTTACAGTTTATGGGTTTGATATTTAAGCGTTTTACATGCAAAAGATATGATAATATGTGCCTAAGTATGTGAAAAAAAAAAAAAGTGTTACCTAAGACTACATGATTAGCCACAACCCATCATAAAATCAAACATCACATAAACTAGCCAACATGTTTAGAGCAAGACTGATATAACAATAATGTTGAACAGTTTGCGTAGAAGACATGAGAGACAAACCACCTTTTTGCTTCTCCTTTGCTCCAACAAAACCCATAGTCAGACTTAGAAATCCTGATTTTCAATTTTGGGTGTTAATTTCTAGATTCCTTGTTACAAGTAAATTGACGCCGATATATACAATTTCGACATTAAATGAAATTAATTGCAAAATAATTTGATTTGATACTGATTGGAAAAAAAAAAATTGATTTGATTGCTGCTAAAACTTGGCTTGATTGAGATTGATTGAAGATCTAATTGACACTAAGTACTAATTGATGTAGTTTTTCCTTTTGATTTTTCATTTTTTGATTTTTGATTTTATTAAGTTATAAAAACCATTCAAATGTCTCCACTCAATAGCTTAAAGTTTTGGGAGAGAAGGTTCATGACATAATATTATAGCATTTATGATCACACAAGTGGTCAAGAGTTTAATTTTTACTTATCTCTATTCTTTTAAATAAAAGTTATATTTCAATACAAGTAAGGTGAGTTTATACATAATTCACATATCAAAGCCCAAAAAAGAAATTTGCTCGAGGGGATAAATTAAGGTATAAAAATTATACACATACCTCTACTCAACAACTTACACTTTTGGGAGATGAGTTGTGATAATTTTTTTTTTTTTACTTTTTGGGCCAAATTTGGTTAGGAGACATGGTCTAAAAAATTGGTCTTTTATTTTCTTTTCTTTTTCTTCTTTTTTTTAAAATTTTTCTCTTTTACCATTTTTTAAAAATTATTTATTATTTTTTAAATGATTCGGATAAAATATGATAGTTGAAAGCATGTCTTGTGTTGTGTACCATGCTCTAGTAATTGTTGGAGTTATGGCAATTGTGTGAAAGCTAATGGAAGACAGTTATATTCAAGGCCCTATTTGTATCGTCTCTCTTGTGATTAAATTTTCAGAGTGGTGATACAATTACACCAACCATCTGATAAAAAATGTAGAAAATATTATCGGTCGTTCTCACGTCTTAATGATTGTAAACATGATGCTTGTGTTTCGAAATAAGATATTAACAGTAACACATGCTTGGCCATTCATCATTTTGGATCGAGTTGCCCAATTATCTAGAAAAATAACGATCGTTTAGGAAACATGAAATTAGAAGTGGAAATCTCAAAATAACCCTGACATCATTACCGCCAATATTTGTTAGCCTAAAAAATCTAGGTATTGTATGATATCCATATAAAGATATCTTGTACTTAACCATAAGAAAAACAAAGACATGTTATTAATATGCATGCCACATTATTTTGACAAATAAATTTGGCCAAAAATTCCAGATTTCAAGCATTTTCCTACCACAATATATGAATCGGCATGATTACCATAATTCCATTAGATTCTTTGTTACTTTTTTCAGTAGTTTCTCTATTCCCTATAGTTGAGCTACGTGTTATCGAAATCCTTTGAAACAGGACGCTAATGGCTTGAAATAATTGCAATATCCAAATATAGGAAAGTCAGCATAAAGATAGCCAAATATTAAATCCTAAACACAATTCAAATTTCAAATTAATTCATACAAACTATTATCATTATCTGTTCTACTGTTCTCAAGCTTCTTCCTATGTAGTAAAACTATAATCATTGTAGTAAACAATTTTCAATAAAGAGGAAAAGATGGAAAGCAGGTACATACAGCCTTACCAATGAAATAAAACCAAGCCATGCGCCAATAAGCATTGATCCACAGCACCATTACAAACCCCAACAGTATTATTATGTAAGATGCTGTGAAACTCCAATAGAATGCTACCATGTCTACAGCTGTTTCCTTTTCTTCTGTGTTATTGGATTGTGATGGAGGTGAAGCTGCACCACCTTCACACTTGTGCCGGAGGAGTGGTCCACATAGACCAAGGTTACCCCTGTAATTCTCCTCATCAAAATTTGCAAATTGTCCTGTACTAGGTGGTGTTCCAGAAAGATTGTTGTATGACACATTGAAGATTGACAAAAAGTTCAATTGGGTTAATTCGTATGGTATTTGGCCACTCAAGTTGTTGAAGGATAAGTCAAGGCTCTCTATCTGGGTGAGATTTGAAAAAGTCTTTGGAATAGAACCGGACAATCAATTATGGGATATATTCAAGGCTCGAATCTGGTTCAAGTTTCCAATTTGAGGAGGGATGATACCTGTTAGCTCATTGCATGATAAATCCAATCCAGTCATGTTCTCTAGGATGTTACCTTTGTAAGAGTAATAATTACTCTTTGTTCTAATCTCAACTGTTACTGGTGCATCGTCTTCTGAGGATATACCAATTGAGGGATTAAACAATGAGACCCTTGCTTTAAAGTAGGATTCTTTTGAGAAATAGCCATTCACGCTTATGCGTGCATATTGAAAACTGTCATCATTATCATTATCAAATCTCTCCATTCCAAATGACAAATTTATGAAGCAAGATGGTATTGTACCATTTATCATATTGCGTGAGAGATCCATAATGGTGACATGTCTTAGTTTACATAACTCAACGGGAATTTGACTATGAAATTTGTTCCCTCCTAATAAAAGAACTCGTAATTTGACAACTTGTCCATCCACAAAGGAACATTTCCAGAAAAGTTGTTGTCCCTTAGGTCCAAAACTACTAGATATGAGCTATCAGCCAATGTGAGGGGTATATGACCAGCCAAAGCATTCTTTTGCAAATGCAAGTATCTTATGGATGATAAACTGAGATATGCAATCGACCCAGAAAATCTATTTAGAGAAAGATCCAGGATTACAAGATTACTCATATCGGAAATCTCACGAGGGATCTCACCTTCTAATTTGTTTTCTGCCATAGAGAGCATCTCCATGGAAACAAATTTGCCAATTGAACTAGGAATTGCACCTGAAATTGCATTGCCGGATATGTCAAGCACAGACAAGCTTGTATTGTTTGCTAATACTTCATCGAGGGTCCCACTAAAGTTGTTATTGCTGAGATACAAATTTGCCAAACCTATTGATTTAAAAGAGGTAGGAATATTTCCTTGGAGATAGTTGTTAGAAAGCTCCAGAGTGTCCAAGTTAATACAACCTGTGGCTAATTCTTTGGGTAACGCACCTGAGAAGTGATTGTGTGACAAATCCAAGAGCCAAAGTTCCTTCATCTTACAAATTGATGCATGTATACTTCCTTCCAAGTTGTTCATTGACAAATTCAAAGCTTGTATGTTTGGAAGTAAAGTACCGAAATCTTTCGGCAACAAACGGCTAATCTTGTTGTTTGATACGTCTATATAATTCATGTCTTGCCTGGTGGAGTTTAACTAAAGGTTTCCCACAAATGAATTATTTCTTAAAAAGAAAGCTTCGAGTCTTGAGTTATTTTGTATCAACCAACTTGGGAATGCTCCGCGTAGCTCGTTGTGGGAGAGGTCAATAAATTGCAAATCATGTTGATATAAAAGAAAACTAAGAATGACACTTCCTTGATTCCTATTTAGGTTGCAACTTCTAATAAGGAGGGATTTCAACTGAAATTTAGGAAACCATTGTGTCTTTTCAGTTTCAACTTTTGCCTTAGGGCTTTGTGAAGAAATGTAGAGAATCTGAAGCTTGGAATGATTAGCCAAAGTGCTCAACGAAAGTGATCCTTGTAGGTAATTTTCATAGAAAGACAAGTATGCTAGGGATGTGAGATTGCTGATGAATGATGGAAAATTGCCACTGAATAGATTGCTTGACAGATCAAGCACTTGAAGGTTTGATAAGTTGCCTAGACACTCAGGGAGTTGACCGCCCAATGCATTGTCACGAAGATCCAGCTCTACAAGATTCTTCACATAGCATAATCCTGTCATAATTAATTTATCAAGGTTGCAGTTTGTACTATGAGTCGTATTGTGAAATTGACCTTCTCAAATGAAAAGTTATGAAGAACTAATATTTTTTGTAATTAACTTAGTCAACAACAATTGTTGATTATCTTAAATAATTAAAAATGTGAGTAAGCCCAAAAAGAAAAAAAGAAAAATCACAAATATTTGCAATAGCCTATATTACTCTTGCGGTCCTACCTAAATAACATACAACCAAGTAGGGAGTCACTATGGTATTTCAATAAATATTATACACAGGTAAGTTGTTAAACAGAAAAATAAATTATTAAAGATTACTTTGAAAGGAATAGATTATTTTGAAAAAATTAAAACTTTTCCCAAATGAATGAAAAAACTTAAACATAGAAACCCTAATTTGGTATTACCTTCAATTGAGTTTTCCAATTGATTATCACTTAAGTCTAACACCGTCAAGTTTCTCAAATTCCGAAGACCTGCAAAAGGACAAAATATAGATATTAATTTTGACATAATATCATAGTCATATTGTGCAATAGCTTACCATGATACGCTTGATATGAGAAATGTTATTAAAGCGTGATTTGATGCATTTCATCTCAAGTCTTAATTATGTACATATGTCTGTAAGTGAAGGTGTAAGTATATGGCACGCTATCAAATTTTGTCTTCATTATTTTTTATTTATCACTTAGGTGAGTGAGTGACTTATAGTTAAAATATTAAAAAATTGAAATTTTTAATCTTCATTAATAAATAAATATAATTCATAATCACTAGATGTGGCTTATGTGTGGTGCACTAAATTTTATACTGACAAACTTTATTTACAGCGGAAATAGCCATTGTTACGCAAAAAAAAAAAAAAAAAAAAGAAAATCATTACCCACAAAATATATGTTGATTACCACACAATATCAGTAATGTGAAAATTTAACGTGAAAGTTTAGATATATAAATATATTTTCCACATTCATAATTAAATTACAGAAAGACATCATGATGTTATCAAGAAAAAAAATAAAATTACTCCTCCTTTAGTACAAAAGAAAAAGTTAATGCGAATTTCATTATGAAAAAATTTGACGAAAACAAAAAGATGACACAAGATCAAGTAAGTCCGTCGAAGCTTGTTGGTGGTTTTCGTAACTTGAAAATGGGGTTGGTATGCTGGATTGTTTTCTCAAAATGCGTTTCAAAGGATCTCATCTTGCATAACAGAAGAGTGGATTTCGCATAGTATATAGTTAACAAGTTACCTTTTTGTTTTTGTTTTTGTTTTTTGTTTTTTGTTTTTTTTTTGACGTGAAGAAAATAACATCTTGTGATAACCAATTATCACTTTTGAAATTCATATTTTTGGACTCCCTCAAGTCTTGTAATATATTGAATACTAACATGCAGTGATCGATTATCAGGAACTAGAAGCTAGACAAAAAGTTTATAATCAAATATGATTACAGGTATTATAATTTCTTGAGCTTCAAACCCTGAAGCTTGTAGTGGACTAGTACACGTTGGTAATCAATCAATGATCTTCAAAAGTAATTTATTGTCAAAGTCAAATTAAAAGATCAAAATTAATTAATTATCAAGTCCATAAGTTAATTTTAATAGAAATTTATTTTGATACACCATTAATATAAAATATTTTATACTATTAACTAATCATAGTTTATATTTTGTTTGACTTTTAAAATAGTTCATTGTTGTAATAAGAGTTAAACATTTTTTATAATAATATGCCTATATTTGACTGAATAACTGCATAAAATTTTTTTATATTATATTAATTTCTTATAGCTTAGTTACTTGGTTCCACTATTCTCCATATAAATCCAAAATTATCTTCTTCTTTTTTAATAATTTATTACCCCTAGCTAGCCTTGGGATAAAGCCAAAAGAAGTTCAAGCTTTTGTATGCTTGAGCACTTTAGCCGTGAATCATGTATCGTCAAATGAAATAATATTTATTTTTTTAACTTGTAAATCATATATATCAATAACTGAGATCTTGAGTGCTTTTGCACTTGAGCGTTCCCCGACAGATCCCTTAGCCTTATGGTATCGGTAGAATAGGCACCATGACATGAATTGTTTACAATTTATCTTGATCGTGCTTTTTTAATAAATAAGATTTAAGATTTTAAAAGCGTATTTAATTAAGTTTAGTGAATAGGATTTAAAAATAATAATAATAATCTTCGATCTACTAGGCTTCATTTTTAATTTTATATAAGCCGTACCACCAGATATTTATATATCCTGTAAATACATAATTTAAAATTTATGGTATTTATATGATTTATTAATATAATTGTCATAAATAATTTAAAAATGTGACGGACCAAGAAAATTATAAATGCTATGAGATTAAATTGTGGGACATTATTATTAGAGAGTAGTTAGCTTAGTTAGTTAACTTCCATTGTAACCGTGTAACTACTCTTTCATACTCTCCCTGTATAAACTCCCTCAGTCTCTTAATACGGTATTAGTTGAATAGCTTCCCGCGCACGTTCTCTCTCTCTCTCTCTCTCATGTTTTCGTTCTTTGCCATTTTCTCTTCTTTTTTTCTTGCTTTCTTGAGAAAATTTCTCGTTTTTTCTCCAGTGGCTGCTCTTCCTGCTGTTGATGGTCCTTCAAGTCCTTACCATTTGCACCATTCTGATCATCTGGGATTGATTCTGGTTTCGCAACCCTTGAATGGCGACAATTACTCTTCTTGGCATCGATCCATGGAGATCGCTCTCTCTACTAAGAGAAAATCTGGATTTCTGGACAAATCCGTTCCACATACTGGTGAGAAAGCAGATCCAGTACTTCTTTCAGCTTGGAATCGCAACAATCGGTTTCTCATGTCCTAGATCTTGAGCTGCCTATCCAAGGAAATTGGTACAAGTGTGATCTATCATAACACGACGATTGAGATTTAGAATAAGCTGAAGACTCATTTTCAGCAGAACAATGGCCCTCGCATGTTTCAATTGTGCAAAGATTTGGTCACTCTGACTCAAGGTTCTACATCGGTCACGCACTACTTCAAAAGGCTGAAAGGGATTTGGGAAGAATTGAACTCTTTCGGCCTCTGCACAATTGACCGTGCAGGATTCTCATCAAACTGAATATGGTCTTTCTTTTCTTATGGGACTGAATGAGCCCTTCTTACATGTTCAAGGCCAAATTTTGTTGATGAATCCGATTCCTGATATAAACAAGATCTTCTCTCTTGTCCTTCAAGAAGAGAAGCAAAAGGAGTCAGGTACTGAACAATTTGTGTTGTCTGAAACACAAGCCGCCTACGCTGCCTAGGCATCTGATTCTAGATCTCATGTTGATAATTGTAAGCCTCAATCCAAGAAAGATTGCCCTCAGTGCTCTCACTGTGGAGTACTTGGCCACATTGCTGATAGATGGTTAAAAATTCATGGCTTTCCCCTAGTTATAAATCTAAGTCCAAGACTGGTTCTGGTGTTGTTAATCATGTGCCTGCTGTGTCTAATCAGCCTAGTAATCAATCTGAAATCGGCCCTTCTGCCAGTCAGTATCATAACTTGCTAACTATGTTGCAATCTAAGTTGTCACATGCAGTTAAGCCTCTGACTGAGGTGAATGAGTCTTCTTCTAGAGATATCCTAGTTACCACCGTTTTTAATTCGTTCTCTCCTAATCCCTATGCATGGTTAGTTGATTCTTGTTCCACTAGACCCATTCGCTCTCATAATTCCATGTTTGCTAGTCTTAGTCCGGTCACAAATGCTCATGTATCATTACTTGATGGTTCTCGAGTCCCTATTCATTTTGTTGGTAGTGTTTCCTTTATTTCTGGTTTAACCTTGCATAATGTTTTCTTCATACTATGTTAACTTGCTTTTTGTGATTGTCTTATTGCGTGATTCTTCTATCTCTCTTGCCTTTCATGATTCTTTCTTTATCATTTAGGACAAAATCTCCCTGCAGATAATTGGCAAAGGTGAACAGCTTGGAGGCTTGTATGTCCTTTAGGTTCCTCACCAATTGCCTGTAGATGGAGTTGTTCATTACCTAAATGATACTTTTTCTGTTCCTAATGCTTATGTTTCTGCTAATAAAATTCTATCTTCTTTGTGGCAAATAAATTTGGCCATGTATCCATACAAAGATTATAATTGTTAGGGCACAAAATACCTTGTAATGTTTTTTCTTCTCATAATGACGTTTGTCATGTTTATCCTCTATCTAAACAGAGAAGACTTTCTTTTGTGTCTAATACTCATTTTGCTAATAGGCCATTTGACTTACCGTATTGTGATATATGGGGTCATTATCATACCCCAACTTATTCTGACCATCGTGTTTTTTTCTTACCATGGTTGATGATTGCACTCAATATACATGGACATATCTTATTAAACATAAGTCTCAGGCTCCAAAGTTGATTATATGGAGTTTTTTGCCATGGTTAAGACTCATTTTCAAACTTCTATTAAGATGTTAAGATCCTATAATGCACCTGAAACTTGCTCTTACTGAGTTTTTTGCCAAAGCAGGCACTTTGCATCAGTTCTCGTGTTGAGAGGCCTGAACAAAACTATTGTGGAATGAAAGCATCAGCACTTGTTGAATGTTGCACATGCGTTATTTTTTCAGTCTAAGGTTCTATTGCTTTTTGGGGGGACTGTCTTTCGACTGCTACTTATCTCATTAATAGACTCCATCACCCAATATGAAAATTCATCTCCTTTTGAATTATTATGTAACAAGCTACTAGATTATATGGCCTTGGGGAACATCTGTCTGAAACCCAAGCCATTCCCTGTGTGTTTGTTGGATATTCACCGCTAGTTATAAAGGTTATAAGCTTTATAACTTGCAGATCAGGAATTTTCTAATCTCTAGATATGTTGTTTTCTATGAAACCACTTATTCCTTTCATTCTATTTCTCTTAACGAATCTGCTGTTGACCCTTTTCCTGATCTGGTTCTCCCTAAACTAGTTCATGACCATGACCTTCCTACATTAAACACTCCACCTACTATACCAACGCCCATTGATCCTCCTCATGACCCACCTTTCGTACCCCCACCTTCTTCTGTATATTCATCTCACTCTTTGCCTTTGGTTCCTTCGGTTATAACAGTTAGGAAGTCTGCACGTCCACATAGACTACCCTCATATCTTCAACACTACCAATGTCATCTTACCTCTTCTTCTTCTAACCCATATCCTATTCACCAGTATCTTTCATATGACAAATTGAATCCTTCCTATCGTCAATTTGTTTTTCAGGGTTCTAGTCATTACCATCAAGTTGTCCCTTATGTTGAGTAGAGAGAGGCTATGAGAGAGGAGTTAGATAATATGGAATCTAACAACACTTGGACCCTCACCGCTCTTCGAAAAGAGAAACACACCAATGGTTTCGATGGGCCTACAAAATAAAATACAATAAATAAAATACAATGAGGATGGCTTAGTTAATCGGCATAAGGCTAGACTAGTGGCTAAGGGATGCATAAAACAAGTGAGGATTGATTTCCTCGGTACCTTTTCCCCTGTTGCTAAGTTGACAACTGTGAGATTACTCTTAGCTGCTATTTATAACTAGCATCTTGCTCAGTTAGATATAAACAATGCTTTTGTCAACGGTGACCTTTTTGAGGAAGTGTACATGGATTGACCTCTCGGTTATAATGTTAAAGGGGAGAATTTAGTATGTAAACTAAATAAATCCATTTACGGCTTCAAGCAAGCCTCTCACCAATGGTTCATGAAGTTCTCTTCCACACTAATCCAGCAAGGTTTTGAGTAGTCCAAGTCAGATTATTCCTTGTTTACTAAGGGCTCTGGTTCTGCTATAGTTTCCTTTCTTGTTTATGTGGATGATATCATTCTAGCTAGTCCTTCCTTCGTTGCTATCTCTCAGACTAAGCTTCTTTTGTAGAATTCGTTCAAGTTGAAGGATCCTGGTCACTTGAAATATTTTCTTAGCTTGGAAATTGCTAGGTCCAAGCAAGGAATTTTTTTAATCCCAGCGGAAGTATTGCCTATCCTTGCTTGAAGATACAGGGTTCTTAGATTGGAAACCTGATAGTTTGCCTATGGAAGCTAATTCTAAACTCACCTCTACTAATGGCGATCCTTGGCCCAATGATACTTAGTATAGAAGGTTAATTGTAAGACTTCTTTTATTTACTGAACTATCTCTAGGCCTGATATTAAATATGCTATGAATAGGTTGAGCTAGTTCATGTCCAAGCCCTGGTCAACTCACCTTCAAGCTGTACATCACCCACTTACTTCGCTACTTAAAGACCACTTCTGGCCAAGGTATTCTTTTTCCAACTAATTCATGACCTTCTTTGTGGGCTTATGCGGATGCAGACTTGGGGACTTGCATGGAGACCAGAAGATCATTTTCTGATTTTTGGGAGGTTTTTTTGGCAACTCATTAATTTCTTGGAAGTCCAGGTGCCAGCAGACTATAGCTCGGTCATCCGCTGAGGCAGAGGACTGGTCGCTTGCAACACTGGCCAATGAGTTGACTTGGCTACGGTCCTTGCTTGCAGATTTTGGTGTAGATGTTGGTCCTGCTATGGTGTATTGTGATAACAAATCTACAATACACATTGCCCCAAACTCCACATTCCATCAGCGGACCAAGCACATAGACATAGATTGCCATTTCATAAGGGAGAAAGTGTTTCAAGAGATCATCAAATTGGTCCATATTCCTTCAATGTATCACCATGCCAATTCTCTTACCAGGCCTCTTTCCCAGCCTCGGTTTTCTCTCTTAGTGTCCAAGATGGATGTCAAGAACATTTCCTTCCATTTTGAGGGGGAGTATTAGAGATTAGTTAGTTTAGTTAGTTGACTTCCATTGTAACCATGTAATAAGTACTCTTTCAGACTCTCCCTATATAAACTCCTATTATAACTTAATTTCTCAAGTTAATGAATTCATTTCTTTTAGTCTTTTGATAATTATCATGAATAAAAGGCCATTTTCTAACAATTGTCTATTTTAGGATTTAAACATTAAAAAGCATTTTCTAACAACTATCTTCTTCAAAATTGGAACTTTACCTCCTTCAAAGTATAATTCGCTTTCCACTGCACCTAACTGTTATTGGTTGAGTTGCTATAGTATTCCAATAGATATTATATAGGTGAGTTATTAAACATTTCTTACGGGTTAAGATTGTAATAATAGTTTAGAAATATGATAAATAAAAATAGTTTACGAGTAGTGAGCAATAATACTAAAAAAAAAAAAGTTACTATGATTAATCTCCATAGTAAATCTGAAGTAGTGGTGCATTTAGAAATTAGAAGATCATTTGACTGTGCCTTTGAGTGTAGAATTTAGGCACGGGTTTTGAAGTTTCTTTAATTAAGAAAAGAATTATTTTTTTCAACTTAAAGATATGTATGAAAATTATAAGATAGATAAAATTTTCGGCAAGAAAAGGTTAATTTAAAAAAAAAAAATATTTTCGCTCTTTTCATGAATCAAAAAGAGTAACTTTTGAAAAATATAAAATGAATTAATCATAAAAACACTATTTTAAAACTTAAACAAAGATACCCTAATTTGTTATTACCTTCAATTGAGTTGTTCAGTCGATTATGACTTAAGTCTAACACCATCAAGTTTCTGAAATTCTGAAGACCTGCAAAATGACAAAATATTGTTAAACATATAACAATTGTAAGAATTTGGTAGGCTTTTCCCCACCAAAACAAAGAATTTGGTTGATATTGACATCATGTCTGATATCATATAATAGCACCAAGTACAGTCTTTAACGCGATATGTTTGATATGACAAATGTTGTCAAAGGGTGATTTGATACATTTCATTTCAAGTCTTAATTAAGTATATATATGTTTGTAAGTGAAGTATATGTTATGGAATCAAATTTTGTCCACAAATATGGCGTCAAATACTTGGTCATACTTCTGTGCAAACACTGCTAGTCGTATCATGAAACTCTATTAATATCTCACATTCATCAAATAAATCAGTTTCTATTTGTAAACTTTGCTATATGGGAAAGCTAAACCGGATGCCTTATCTTGTGTCCCCTGCTTCTTACGGTGCTCCCTTACAAATGGTGTACTCAGGCAGTTGGGGGCATGCACATGTCACATCTACTTCAGGCCATAGATATTACATATGTGCTTCAAAGATGTATTCTACAGATATACTTGCATTTTTCTGTTGTAAATAAGTCACAAGCTTTGCAAGCCTTCCTCCAGTTTAAAGAAACTAGATCAAGGATTAGAGCTCTACAAGCTGATAATGGTAGAGAGTATCCCTCTCATGCCTTTACTTAGTATTTGCAAACTCAAGGCATAGCTCACACCTCACAGGCTTACTTGCCTTTGTAGCCACCAACAAAATGGAAATGCTGAAGAAAACACAATCACATCACTGAAATGTGACTTCCCCTTTCAGCCGCTGCTTCATTACCTTTAACTAACTAGCATAATGCCTTTATAAACAGTTACCTTTCTCAAAAATAAATTGCCTTCTCCAAACTAATTAGGACTGTTTAAGAGATAGGTTTGACAAGGTTGAACTGGACTCAATTATTTGGCCTGATTTTTTGATCGGTCAGGTCATTTTTTAGAACTCAAACCTGACCTAATAATGACATAAAAAATGACCAAATAAACCCGATATTTAGATAATATATTTAAATTTAAACATTATGCATAATAAAATTATGAAATTTTAGAAGCTAGAAACAAAATTCGAAAGATATTTTATAATTCATATTTCAACACAAATTATTTTAATAAAAATAACATTGCATTATATAAAATATATTAATCGAAGTATAGAAATATTATAATTTATCATTAATTTTATTTAAAAATATAAACCTTTATAAATATATGTGACTTTGGGCCGATTAGATCAACCCGAAATATAACTTGAGCCTCACTTGAAGATGCACCAAGTCAAAGTTTTAAAACATAAACCCCACCTAATAAACTTCGGGTTAGGACAGGCTATTGGGTTAGGTTAGGTCGTGAACATCGTTACTCCAAACAAAAATAACCTATCACCTTTTGAAATCCTTTTTCACCAAAAGCCAAATTATCACTTCTTAAAAGTGTTTGGACATGCATTTTATCCTTACCTCAAGCCCTTTAACAAACACAAACTAGATTTTAAATCCCATCAACGTGTGTTTATTGGCTATGCACCACAGCACAAAAGCTGCAAGTGCTTATCTCTGACAGGAAATTAAATCTGTGTCTAGAGATGTCATATTTGATGAGAATTATTTCCGTATGTGTAGCATCATTCTTCACATGCTTCTCCTCCACACATCAACTCTAATTCTATCCTTTCAATTCCTCCGATTCCTAAAAATTTCACCTCACAGAATGCGCTAATTGTTTCCAACTCAATCTTATCCGCTTCTAATCCTACATCTACGGGGTTTTAAAAATAGTACGTCTAGCTCATAGTGTGCATGTGATTCAGGTTTTGACACTCCAAGGATTAAGATATTACTTCCCATCTCACAGCATGCTCCACTTTCACATGTTTCCATTCTAGTAAATCAACATCCAGCACAGACAAGAGCAAAATCAAGGATTCCAAAACCTAAAACTTATGATGCTCCTCTCACTAGCAATGCTCCTAATCTATCGCATACAGAACACGCTACTTTTCAACAAGCATTACATAGTCCTCATTGGAAAAAGCCACGAAGAGGAGTATGCAACACTTATATGAGGAATGGAACATGGTCTCTAGTTTCTCTACCTGGTGAGAGAAAATCTATTTGATTGAAATGGATTTTTAGAATTAAGAAGAATCCAAATGGAAGTATTCAGAAGTATAAAGCTCGATTGGTTGTAAAAAAAATTTTAGCAAAGAGAGGCTGGACTTTGATGAGGTTTTCATTCCCATTGTGAAGCTTGCTATAGTTAGAATGATTTCTTACCATTGCTTTCTCCGAAAGATGGAACATAAGGCAGTTTGAATAATTGCTTTTTCAATGGAGAGTAGGAAGTGTTCGTGTTCGAAACTGAAGGATTTCAATTCTCTAATCCACTTTTAGTTTGCAAATTACAAAAGCTCTTTGTGGCCTTAATTAGGCTTCGAGGGCTTGGTTTACAAAACTAAGTCCGACCCTGCATATACGTTTGGACTTTGGATTTACCAACACTGTGTTTCCTCCTTATTCACAAAATTCTCTCCAACATCCATAATTTATGCATTGGTTTATGTGGATGATATCCTCATTACTGGTTGTAATCCACATGAGATCTCCTCTCTAACAACCAGCCTGCATCACGTTTCTACACTCAAAGATTTGGGCGAATGGAGATAGCCAAAGCTATGCCTACTCCCCTGCTAACCAACCAGAAGCTCTCAGCCCATGGTAGCTCTAACTTTTCTGATCCATCCCTGTATAGGTCAATTGTGGGAGGCTTACAATATTGCCACCATTACTAGACCAGATGTGGCTTTAATCGTTAACTAGGTTAGTGAATTTATGCACCAACCAGTTGACTCACATTGGAATGTGGGTAAGAAGATATTGAGATATCTCGCTGGCACACTCACTCATGGCCTAAAGTTTCATACCTTAGCTAATCTCAGACTCTTGGCCTTTTGTAATTCAGATTGGGTTTCATATTTGGATGATCTTAAGTCCACAAGCGAGTATTGTGTATTATCTTAGGCAAAAATCTAATCTCATGGCTCAACAAAAAACAGCATGTTGTTTCTAGGTCCAGCACGGAGACTAAATTTAGAAGTCTTTTTGCAATCCTAGCAAAAATTTAATGGCTTCAATCTCTCATTTCTGAACTTCATGCCACCTCTCCGGCACTACCATCTATCTACTGTGATAATTTGAATGTTGTTCTAATGGTTGTGAATCCAATTTTGCACAGCCGAACAGAAAATTTTGAATTAGATCTATATTTTGTGCTTGATCAGGTTGTGAACAAGCAAGTTTATGCTAGTCATATACCATCTACAGTGAAAATGGCTAATACATTCACCAAGCCAATCTCTCAACCTCAATTCATGAAGTTTTGTTCTAGACTGAGAGTTTATGCCAACTCCAACTTGGAGTTTAAGGGGGATGATAGAGATATAAACACATGATAAATCTGTTAGACAGAAGTTTTTCGATAAGTAGAGAGTACTCAAACCCTCTAAACAAAGAGGAGCAAAGAAACAAAAAGGGATAACACACAACCACTAGAAGGGAAAGATTAGGAAAACACAGACATAAAGAAGCACAACCGCTCATATGACAAAAAAAAAATTACAGGAATTCTAAAAAATACACAAGCCTATAATGAAAACCAGCACACGATTCAAACTATCCACAATCCCAGTGAACAACTAGGAGCTAATGCTCTTACTCTTTTTTCCTTTCCGTCCTTTTCTAGCACGTTGCTGAGTCTCAGTACTCCTTAGCTCTTTTTTATTTACTAGAGCTGTGATCATTTTGTTCTCAAGCTAGAGTAAGTTAATCAAGCCAGAGTTGTCGTCTAAATATGTTGAAAAATGATAAATTCTCCTAAAACATCCTCTTAATAATTGTCTTAATTGCTAAATAAGCAAATTATTGAATACTTTTTATGTTTATAAAAAATTAAATGCATTTATTTTTGCATCTAATATGTTCTTTATTAAGTATTAAGAGGATATATCTTTGCTCTAATACAGTTTTCACATTCTAAGCTCTCTGCTCTTAGTTCTCTACTCTTTGATCTCGATCTATCCTTGAGATCTCTAGCATGATACCTTTCAATTAATACAAAAATGTTGATACTTAATAAGTCCTCTGCGAAAAATTTGTAATATTCTTTCTTCATATAAGCGAAGGGTCGTTCATTCAAGCAACAATCCTCCTATGTAATTGAACGGATATAATTCATTATGTGAAAATTAAGAAAACAATTCCTCTTTAGCTTATAGTTGTTAACACGTAATATTGCTATGACAAATTTGAAAAGGAAAAGAAGCAAGAAGTGAAGCATATTCAAATAATGACATTTTAAATATTGAAACTAAGTATGATATAATTTATGACTTTCTATTTCACGAATAGTCCACTTTGATTGTAGTAGGGATCTCAAGTTCAACTTAGTTAGAAAAACAATAATTATAAGTACCTTTAGCATCTAGAGAGCCATTAAGTAAATTATAGCTTAGGTCCAACAATTCCAGCCTACTAAAGTTGGCAAAATCTGTTGCAAGAAAACACAGAGTAAAACACTTCTATCACAAAGAAAAGTTGCAAAGTTGTGAGCTTGATTGAAATAGGCAGTCATACGAAAAAAAAAATTAAAAGGAAAAATGAAATTGAATATACATGCCTTGAGGAGATAAAGAATCAATGGCGTTTACATTCAGTTTCAGCGTCCTTAATGATGTTAATCCATTTAAACTTCCAAGGATGCTGCCATTTAGCTGATTTGCTGAAAGGTCTAGGTTCTCTAGCTTCTTCAATATTGGAAATCCTTCAAAGAGATGTATAGAGATGCACAATTAAACATGAAAAAATAAAATGAAACTGTAGAACTTGGTAGCCTGAACAAAATTAAACTAATTCTGGATTAAAAATGTTAGAAAACTCCAAAAAAAAAAAAGATTTATCTTTTTTCTTTTTTTGTTAGAATAATATGACATATTTATTAATATTTAGATGAATATGTGATATTCCTAATATGATTCTAACTATAATTTTCTGGTTTTATGACATTATTCTTAATTATTTCATAATCTGTTATAAATTTGACCCATTTCTGCCATATCCCGCTCAATTATTTTGGTTTTCGAGTTTAGACTAAGTTGCCAGATTCATAATATAATTTGTAACACAAGATGTGAGAAAGTATGCTAAATCCTATACGTTATCATAGAAGAGATCCAGAAGAGATCCTTCCTCTTGTCGTTTTTGCTACCAATTTACCGGCTCTTTTTTTTTCTTTCCCCCCAATAATTTGACGGCTCTTTTATAAGGTATCATATATTTCGCTTCAACAGCAAGGTCATGTTAAGGAGGCGGCTCAAGAAAATCGGTTACTTAAAGTCAACTTTAATATCAAATTATATTAAACTCAATCTATTTAATGAGAGCAAGAATGTAGATTTTTATCTATATTCTTTCTAATTTTATTATTCAGTTAAATTTTTATAATCAATTTCGTCTAAATTTTTTTAACTGATATAATATAGCTGATTCATTTATTCTTTATCGAGACAGTAGAAATTAAGGTAAGATTCTATTAGTTTTAAATTTGAAACTTCTCTTCAGCTGAAACAGCATTTACAGATAGCATTATTCTATAGGTAATATATGTATTTGAAAAAAGAATTAAGTTTTCAATTAAAGAATTGTGCTATACTAGTATGATTTCTCTTGTAACAAAACAAATATACACCACCAATGTCAAAATAATTATAAGTTACTTTTAAACATTCAAGGTTAAGGCAGTGCTTTCTAAATTTCTCATTGTCTTAAGATCTGTCTACGTGGCTGGCGGCAGCCAAGGAAATAAGACTAAAAGAAATATTTTTTTCATAAAAAAAGGTTACTATATATGTTATAAAAATGAGTAGAAATATAATGGGAAGAAGCTGATAAACTGCTTGAAGGGAAATCCATCATAAATAAAATAGAAATAATGGAAAAACATTAAGTTATAATTAACTAACTAATATGAATAAGAGAAAACGATGTTTATTAGGGTAAAAATTATTTAAATTTAGGTATTATAAATAAATATAATAAATTTATTATTCTAAGTATAGTATTATTAAGTTGTGAAACCCAAAATTTTGAAGGCCTCAAACAAGAAATTTAGCAACCTTGCCTTGAATCAATCTGACATAGACATAGTTTCCACAAATTGCTTCATCTCTATTTCATATTTTAAAAAAATAAATAAGGTGGTGTGCTAAATATCTAAAATCTTATAATAGAAAAATTACATTGTTTGTGATCATTATATACAGATTTCAACACTACATGAAACTCCATGTGTCTTATTTACAGTCACATGTATTGCGAAAATATGAGTGTATAGTTAATTTTTACCCTAGGACGTCTCTCCCTTTATCAAAATGAAAATGATTAATGTCACGCCCCAAACATAAGCCGTGACCGGCGCACAGGTTAATCTGACTCACTTAACCTGGCAAGCCTAATGACAATAGTTTGTTCATATAATTTAGCAACTTAAGTACGGGGGCAGCCAAAAATTCGGCAGAGTATCCCCCAAAAACTGGACAATTCAAAAATTTACATAGACCTATTTTATATCAAATATAACAACCAAAAATCACAGCCAGAATATTTCCAGAATAACAATTATAGGGATCAAAAGATCAGCTATACTAAAGAGTAATATACACATTATAACTATATCCATAACCCAAAAACAACTGATCCTATGCCCTATAGCTGCAAAGTACTGGAATCAACAAAATAGAAGCCTCTTCCATATTACAGGCCTACCAAAAGGAATATCCTGGGTAGAACAGTTAGTCCCAGGAACCTGCTACTCAGCACTCTGTGAATCTGAAGAGAAGGAAAGGAAATAGGATGAGTCATACAGACTCAGTGAGGGTATATAAACAAAGTGGACAGGAAGGAGAAACTAAATCATGCACGAGCCTTTAAAATAACTGAAAACAACTGACTAATCCTATATTCACCAAAGAAATTGATTGAGGCAATAGTTTGTCAATTCTATATTTTCATAAATAGAATCTTGTCAACCTCCTTCATTTAAATTAAAACTCATTTACAGAAACTTAACAATTCTCTATCTATTATCTTAATCAACTTCCTAAATAGATTTTGTCAACATGGAATCAAATATTTCATCAAACTAATTACTCCACGAGGGTTACCCAAGAAGAACTAAATTTCTATGGGGAGTAGTCTCAACCCATCTGATCATAAATATGAGCTCATCTCAAGCCGGGGGTCTTGCCTCGCCCGGTACTATCTCATTTAAATATACTATGTGCACATAAGTCGTTATATCTCTTCGCTTAACTGGCAACAAAGGTGTTCTAACTTAGAACCCATCATGATTTTCTCAACATAAATTTATTTTAAAATGAAATACTTAAATTCAATAATCAACTTCTATAAAATCCAATTCTTGCAAGAAATAAACCTTTAAGATTCATTATAAATAAACCATAAAATAAGAGAGAATAGCAACAGATAGCATTGAAATAATAACTAAGAGGATATCCAAAATATTAAATAAGCTATTAGTATCCAAAGAAACTCAATTATTATTTTAGAAAGAGAAATCAATTATGAGCACAAAATCAAATTATTAGCTTTAACAGGTTAGTTTCTCCGATAAACATAATTTAAAATTATTGCCACTAAGTAAATAACCACTCACAACAAAGAAGAATCAACCAGAAGCTCCCTAACAGCTGCATGAGTAATAGCGGCACCGTATCAGAAGGATCTGATCAACACAAATATTTTTTTTTGACAAGCTTAGATAATTTGTTTGGAGATAGTTTAATAACTACCATGCTTATTATTAAGCAAAATGCCAAAATATTACTCACCTACTATTTTATTACTACTCCCTAAATTTGATATAACCTCTAAAATTTACCCGTAAGAAAACAGGTTTGAGATTAGGAACTCACCTCAAGCTTTAAGGACTAGTGGATATCAAACTTTTGCGACAAAATAAAAAAAAAAGGAGCTTTGATGGTAAAAATAAGAAAAAGAAAAGAAAAAAGAAAGAGGAAGAAGACGAGGAACAGAGGAGGAAGAAGAAAGGAAAAAGGGAAAAAAGGGAAAGTGAAATACGGTGAGTCTCACCGTTCCTTTATCCCCTTTTTTTTTTTTAACTTATAGCAAAAAGACCAAAAGGCCCTTAATCCTTTTTTTTTTTCTTTTCCTTTCCTTTGTTTAGAGACTCGGTGTTACAATTAAGTTGCGGATTTGATGGATCATTATTGGTCGTCTCAAAAATGCATAAATTGAAAATACTTGCCTTGAGCAAGGAAAGAATCATTGAACTCGTTTGAAGAAAGCTTCAAGGGCCTTAACGATATGAGTCCTTTAAAACATGGGAAGATGCTGCTATTTAATATATTAAATAAAAGGTCTAAAGTTTCCAACTTCTTCAAGCTTGGAAATCCTTCAAAAGATTTAGAGTGCAAAAGAGTTAAAAAAAAAAAAATAGTTTAGTTTATTACTTTATGTTATTTTATTTTATAATTTGCATGCAATTTAGAAACAAATCGGAGGAACTAATTAATTAAGTACAATATAAGGGACAAAGGAATAAGACACCTTCATCGATAATCCAACTTTCATAAGTGTTCCAAGACAAGTTGAGGCTGAGCAGCTCTTCAAATGGACGAAATAAAGAAATGTTTAACATCCAAGTTTCCTCGACGTTTGTTAAGCCGTTGAGGGCTAGATCTGTTACGTGTCCCGCACTGGAGCATTTGACTCGTTTCCAAACACAACAATTGCTGGCTCTATCGTCAACCCATGAAGCTAATTCACTGAGGGCAATATCCTCACCCTGTGCTACGAAGTTTGCTTTGATCTCAAGTAGGCCTATTCTCTCTTTCTCTAAACAGCCATTACATGCTTGCATTTGCAGCACCACAAAACAGAAAAGAGCACTTAGAACCAAAGCCAACCTCATTTTTAGTGTTCAACTTAAAGTCCTTTCCTTCTCTTCTAAGGTTATAAATAAATAATATATGATATATGGGATTGACCTTAGTTTCGTGGCACCTTCAACTTCACCAACAATTATCAATGTAGTCTTTCTTACGCAAGAAACTGTCCAAGAATAAATTGCAAAGCTTTTGAGTTGACTTGAGAAAAGGTAGTTTCCCACGTAGGGCCCTGCTGCCCTGCCCATCTCCTTGCCAAGTATTTCTGAAGTAATTTTCATGCTTTTCAGGATTCAAGTCAGGGCTAGTTTGGATAAATAGTTTATTTAAGTCTTTACATGAGAGAAATTTTTTAAAATTAATTTATAAATAAATTATTTTATATTTGGATATATAGTTAAAAAAATACTTATTTTGAGTGTGATAAAAATAAAGGTGTGTTTGTTTGAGTTTTTTTGACAAAAAATTCATTTTTTTAATTGAAAAAATTAGTTTTCATATATTTGAATAATTTTTTAAAAATAATTAGAATTTTAAAAAAATTCATTTTCAATTTTTTTTGTAAAAAGAGTAGCTTATGAAAAAAGAATCAATTTTTAGTTTTTTTTAATTATATATAAAATTTAAGCTTTAAAATCGCCTTTTATTTTAAAAGTTGAAACAAACGCACTTTTAAATATTTTAACTTCTCAAAAAGTCCTAAAAATGACTTTTTAAAAAATAATAAGTTATATAATCAAATAAAATAAAAAATTAAAAGTATAACTTTTAACTTCTAAAAAGTTAAAAAAAGTTATCAGCAATGTTATCCAAAAAAGCCCTAAGCATATGTTTCTTTAGATACTAAGTGCATGAAAATACATCATAATAGCCTTTTATTTCTCTAAATAAAAGTTGTTTTGAGTAAATTTAACATTTTTGAGATATATATTTGAATTGGTTTTTTAGATTAAAAATCACTCACAAGAAAAACCACAACTACAATTTAATTTTTAGCAGCATTCATTAATAAAAAGCATTCTTAAAACTCTTTAGTAACATTTAAAAACTGTTGTTAAAATCGCTTTTCAATTAATATATTTAGAGTATGTTTATTTGGGCCCAAAATCACTTTGTTATTGAAAAAATTAATTTTCATATATTTGGATAATTTTTAAAAAATAAATAGATTCTCAAAAAAATATGTTTTCAGCTTTTTTAAAGAAGTTGAAAAGAGTGGTTTATAAAGAAAAAAAATTAATTTTTAACTTTTTTACTTATATATAAAATTTAAATTTCATAATTACTTCTTCTAAAAGCTGAAATAAACACATCCTTAAACATAAAATTGATTTTGTCATAATTAAATTATAAAAAAAAGTCACTTACACAAATAAATAACTATGTTTGATCTTTATGCTGTAGCTTCACTTCTTTCTGTGAGCTTTGAGTTTTTCTCAATAAAGTTATCGAAAAAAAAAATTAAAATAACCTTTTTCTTTATAACTAATCCAAATACACCCTAACTTATCGGATTCAGTTTATTGCATTATTAACTGTATTTTTGTAACATAAAAATAAATTATTTAATTAAAATAATCGGGCTGTATAATTAAAAGGCTTATTTTTCTCCATTACCAACCAATTTTTCCTTTTAACGTATCATACTTCAGTAAGGTTTCTAATTGATTCTTTGCTTAGTCCATGGTCCTCTTTTGCGTAGTCTCTATTCCCTTTAACCTTATTTCAAAATACTTTGAAACAGTGTACTAAATTGGCTTGAAATAAGTGCAATATAAGCCAGTTCAACTGATGGGGCAATTTAGAAAATCAAACTATAATTGAAAGTTAAGAATTTATTAAGGAACGCAAATATTCCACACAAAAATCGCCGTATAGGGAAAGTTGTTCATATAGTATTAACACTTGACCCATTGGAAGTTCTTTCTTGCGTATAGAGAAAGTTGTTCATTTAAAGCTTGACCCATTGAAAGCTTTTTCTTGGTTTGGCCTTTCCTCACTCTTTCCTCACTTGCGTATAAGAAGGTGTGGAGTTTGTTTTACTAAAATAAGGTTTTGAATTCAAATCAATCCTAAATTTTTTTAATATATAAATTAATTTTTTTGTTAATTTTTTTATAATTGTTAATGGAAATTTTTTTTTGTTAATTTGCAAATTGCTCAACCAATCAACTGAGGGAGCCACAAAACAAAAAGAAAGGCACCAAAAAGAACAAGATACAAAAGAAATCACAGCACCAACTAATCTAGACCAGCAACGAGAAATGTACCCCCAGCCACCTTATCCCATGTGGTATGTGCTTCCACTAGATCATCTTCATCTGGCAACACTGCTTCATCGCACTGCCAAGTTCGATTTGACTCTCTCAGTGGAGTTTGCGGAACCTTTTCTACTGAGGAGGAACATTGAGACCCCTCAATACTGCGATTATTTTCAGAACCCACCTCCAATATTTTCTCATGCACATTAATCTCCAAAGCCTCCTTTTTTTTTTAAGTTGCTCTGAAGGCCCACCAGCAGCAAAAAAGAGTCGAAGCCTGGTGGAATCGCTGGGTCACTGCACGATTGTTCGTCTCCAAAGCCCACTTCCTTGCAACAGGGGACGACATATCTGGGTTGATGGTTTTGCAGATCTAGCCCAGAACAAAAGCCCACGTCCTGCACGATTGTTTGACTCCAACGCCCATAATGTGATTTGGCTTCCTCCATACTCTTCAGACTAGGACCCGCGTCTGGGAACAGCAGCCCGAAAGCTTCCAGGCTCCAGCTCGTAGGCAGCCTCCAGATCAACAATGCGGGATCCAACTCCATCTTGTTCCTTGGGTGAATTATATGTTGGTCCCAGGTAGTTTGGGACCATCCAATGGTCCTTGTCTATAATTACGAAATCACCACCGCGCACACTTTAATCAGCCTAATAGTATTTGCTATTGGGTCCTTGTTTTATTTTAGCCGAGGCTAGGCACTTTTAAAGGCCGGCAATAAATTGGATGCAATTATTACCCCAAGGAAAACTCTGCTGCGTAATATAAGTCTTGACATTTAGAGGTATGCAGCGAGGTAAACACCGTTAGTGAGAATGGGTCCAAAATCGTGGGTTTAGGATTTCATATCAATAAAATAATTTGACACTAGCTGATGACGAAAAATCAGGGGAAAATAAGAGTATCAATTAACCAAATTTTTTCTAATATTCTTAAGGCTTTATATTAAATTTTATCAGAAACATTGATAGGATCTGGCTTTAATTACATAATAAAATAAAAATATGTTTTATAAAAATAAATGAATAAAAATAGTAAACAAATTTGTTAAATCTGAATGTTATAATTAGAATTTTTTAAAAAAATATTATTACTAATTTAAGCAAATGACTATAATAGCTCACTTTGATTTATTGTTCCATTTAGAATAAGATAATTTGAAATTGGCTGATGACAGAAATATCAAGAGAGGATTAGAGTACCGATCAGTTAAGCTCTTCCTACAACTCTTGAGGTCTCATTAGGTTCTATTAGAAGCGCTAGTAGGATTCGACATTAATAATAAGTAAAAATAATTATATATTTCTTTTCATTTTTTTAAAAAAAATATTGCTATAAATTTATATAAAAAATATATCTTTATAAATAAAATTAATCAACACACAATTATTTTTTAAAGATCTACGTGGCTTTGAGTTCCTCATTACACCAGAGGATACATAGAAGTACAAGTCAAACCAAAATTAATTTTTCTCAATTTCTTTATTCCATTTGTGAATAACTATTGTATCCTTATTTGTCCTAAAAATAAAATAAAATAATTTTTTGAATTAAAAAATATCTTTTTCTAAAAAATAAAAAAATCTAAAAATAATAAAAAAATGAAGCTTTTTCATTTTTTATGAATAATCAGTTACTATCAATCTTGTGTTTGAAGGATAAAATAAACATTGTCTGAGCTATTAGTTTGAACAACTTATTTAAGGTAATTGTCTAAAGGACGGATATATTAGGGGTATAGTAGGATTAAGTTCCAAACCTTCCCTATATATAATCGACTCCCGAACTCAAATTTGGTTCTTGTAGGCCATCTTTTCTTTTTTTAAAAAAAAATAATACGAAGGATTTTTTTCCAATATTTTTCTATTTCAAAATAAATATTGGTGACGACTCCATTGATCTATTTCTGATTGACTTAATCCTTATTTTCATTCATTACATCATTTGCTTCCATCATTTGTCATCCGCCATTCATCATCATTTCCATCATCCATTTTTCATTTTTAACGTTTTCATTTTATTTCTCTTTACAGTTTCATTGTTCCATCGTGATCCCGATTGCGACATCACCACATTCATTGCAACATTAAAAGTTTCAAACCCACAAAAAAAAAATGCACATTACAGTTATCATCCTCGCAGAATAATATATCAAAATCCATGAACAAATCATATTTTACCAATCTCATCATAAATCAAAATAAATAAATTGGAAAACATTAACGGGAATTTTAAACAGAAAATTTGATCACATCAACGTAGAACGGTTAACTCACCATATATTTCGGCAACTTGCACAAATCCCCCACCACTTCCCTTCACCGGACAACAAGTCATGAACGATTCTATTTATATCATTCGCGAAACCACCAAATCGGGCATGCAATTGACCATCCCGACTCAGAGGTCTTTGTCAATACTATTTGTGACAACCTCACTCCCATCCTCCGATTCCACCATACCCAAACTGTGACAAACCGCCAGACCTTCAAACGAACTACACCAATTGATCTTGCGTTTCAACGATAGCAACACCAAAAATATTCATCGTCGGCGAATACAACCTTACCCTGCTACAAAACATTTGGGGACTTATTAGCAAAATAAAATTCTTATTTGTTTATCGAATAAATAAAAAAGTAATATTATTAGGCTCTAGTGTACTTTTAAGGCCAAATGTAATTTCATTGTTTACTTCTCCTTGATGATCCACTTATTTTCAATCAAAACCTTTTGTGTTATAGATGAAATTTTGATTTCTTAAAGTGCAAGAGCTTTTTCAACCAAACATCTGCCACTCTTATATGATTTTAGTCCCATAAGCTATTATGAATCCATAAGAAAACCACAGGAACTAAAATATTAGATCACGATTCATATAGTATAAGAAAAACTGTTATACCGAGGAATAGTAAGAATCTCTTGTTATACGTATAGAATATTGATAAAAGAAAAAGAAAAAGCAAAATGCAGTTATTATGAGAGTTCCATGTAGTCTTAAGGCCATTGTTGATAATAAAATTTACTGATGATCACATACTCATTGGTGCTTAATGTAAAATCTTGGCTTTGTGTTTATGCTATTGATTAAATAGTTACAAATCACTAATAGTCATGTTAAAAATCCTTTGTTACAATAATGAAATTCCCAATTCAACTAAATTTTCAGGAAATATGTACTCGGGTGATGGAGATATTGCGTGCGATCAACATCACAAATATAAGGTTAGTAGATGTGGTATCATATGCACAAGAAGCATTCTGTATATATATACCATATATGACCCACGGATTAGCAACCCTCTTCTCTATGGCATATGATAGAGACATAGAGTGATTTCGATTGATCTTTAATTCTTTGTTAATTACCTATATTCACATTGTACCATAAGCATCTTCCATATATTTATTTGTAAATTACTATATATATATATATGCAGGAAGATGTCCAGCTCATGGCCAAAATGGGATTAGATGCCTACAGATTTTCCATATCATGGTCAAGACTTATTCCAGGTGCGATCACCATAATGTTACAAATGAGAGATGCATATGTGTGATAATGGTGCAAGAGAAATACATTACTCTAGCATTAGGAATATGACAAATTAGGAATTCTAATATTTGCTTCCTTAATTATATATGACTAATTGAAGTCACAATATATTTTAGATATATTTCACGTTAATTTAAAATATTACTAATATTCTCTAACAATTAAAAATTTACAGCACTATAGTAATTTTCTTAAATTATTGCTTCTTTCTGTACCCAAGAAAAGAAAAGAAAAGAAAAGAAATTAAATTATTGCTTCTTTGAATAGGAAACAAGCACCAAAGCTTTTAAACGCTTAACTTTTGGAGCTTTTGAAGGAATGAAATCTCGACATGTGGCTTATCACACGCATACAACTCAAAACAAAACAAAACAGAATCTCATGCAATTCCAGAAAACAGAAGCATAGGCATTAGGTACATTTAGTCATGGCCGGCAGATGACTAGATGCTTTGGTTCTCTCTCTTCCTATATATTGTCAAAAATAATAATAATATACTATGCTTCTTTTGACCTTAAGGATGCATTATATATACTATAATCTACACACGCTTCATATATATTCCAAAAGCACAACTCAAAGCATAAGAAGAAGAAGAAGAGGAAGAATGTGGATGAAGGTGTTTGTGGTGCTGGAATTGTTTGCTTCAGCCTTATTGGTAGCTGATGCACTGAGCAGAGATGAATTCCCACCTCACTTCTTGTTTGGTGCATCAACATCAGCTTATCAGGTTCTCCTCTCTGATCTCTCTTTCTCATATATAAGTATAGTTGTACACTGGTGTTAGACTTAATTATCATATATATATATATATATGTTTGTATATTCATTTTTCATTCTGTTGCTAAATTTTGTATTAAACCATGATTTTGGAACTGGGATGATGTGAAAAGGTTGAAGATGCAGCAGATGACGATGGCAGGAAGCCAAGCATATGGGATACATTCGCACATGCCGGCAATGGTGATATCTCTTAATTAGTCTTGTCTCATGCTCTCACATATATACTTCAGATTGTGAATCGATGAGAAAACAATAGTAACATAGATACATCATACTGCGATTTATATAGTATCAGAAAGACTCTCTATACCGAAGAAAAGTAAACGAATTTTTATTTCCCTGTTTTTATTTATTGTTTTCCATTTTTATTATAAAAAGTCATTTTGTTTTTCAGGATTTTATAAAGAAAGGAATGACAACAAAAATAGTGCTATTATCATCGTTTTCTTCATAAAATTCTAAAAAATAGAAAATCGATAAAAAATAATGTGACATTTTTATAATTAAAATTGAAAATAAAAACTAAATAGATCTTAAGAACTGCTTGTTATAGGTATGTGTAGAATACTGATAAAAGGAAAAAAGGCAATAATTATGAGAGTTATATGTAGTCCGATAAAATATACTGATGACCACATACTCATAAGTGATTGGTATAAAATCTTAGCTTTCGTATTTATGCTATTGATCAGTTAGATACAAATAATTGCTAGGAGTCCTATTACAAAATCTTTAATCAGTTTCAATAATGAAATTCCCCATTTCATTTAAATTTCCAGCAAATATGTACACGGGTGATGGAGACATTGCATGCGATCAGTATCACAAATATAAGGTTAGTAGATATGGTACATATATGCACGAGAAGCATCTTATATGATGCAGGGAACTACAACTCCCTCATCTTTGATATATCAGAGACTGGTTTAGATTGATCTTTATTAATTACCTAAATAAATGGCACCAAAATCACCTACCGTATATTTATTCATATGTTACTATAGCTATATATATTTATCTTCATTTCTTGCAGGAAGATATCCAACTCATGGCTAAAATGGGATTAGATGCCTACAGATTTTCCATATCATGGTCAAGACTTATTCCAGGTGCGATCACCCTATTGTTACAAATGAGATATGCTTATATGTGAGAATGATGTAAGAGAAGTATATTACTCTGGCATTGGAATCTAGACTAGTGTCTAAAATAATGTCAAAAACTGTCTGTACTTGACATACAATTGGTTTGATTCTGGTGCCATGTATGAATCTCTGCACTTCGCAAAAAACTGTTTTTATGTCATTTATTGTTCTGAGTTCTGACCTTGATCTCATGAATTACCAGATGGGAAAGGACAAGTCAATCCAAAAGGATTACAATATTACAACAACCTTATCAATGAACTAATAAGCCAAGGTTCATGCGCAAATTAGATTTAACTTTTAGGGTGTGTTTGGTATGGGGTGAAATTGGGGAAATTTCATGGAGTAGTGCCATGACATGAAATTCCCCATTTTCACCCCCATACCACCTTAAAGTTTAATTAACACCTAGGACAAGTCCTCCTAAGTTATAAACTGGTATAATTTACTGTTGTTTGTTTCTCTTCATCTTGTAGGAATCCAAGCACATGTTACATTACATCATTGGGACCTACCACAAGCACTTGAGGATGAATATGGAGGATGGGTTAGTAGAAGAATTGTGTAAGGTTTCCCAAACTTCAAGTGTCTAATTGCATGACCATCTTGTTCTGGATAGGGGCTCAAAAGTGCTGCATCTAGCACCAAAAGGAAAAATCACCTTTCTGTCATTAACATGTTATTTGTGCATGCTTTCTTGCAGAAGAGACTTCACAGCATATGCAGACGTGTGCTTTAGAGAGTTCGGCGACAGAGTTAAATATTGGACCACAGTGAACGAGGGAAATATATTCGCAGTTGGGGGCTATGATTCAGGATTCCTACCACCTCAGCGGTGTTCCCCTTCCTCTATATTTAACTGCTCTAGGGGCAATTCCTCAACTGAGCCATATTTGGCAGCACATGATATGTTGTTAGCACATGCATCAATTGCTAGATTGTACCAGAAGAAGTACCAGGTAAACTAATGTATGGAACATGGATGTGGTATAATTTTGATGATGCCAACTATAATCTTTCTAGAAAACAACCTATGGTACATGGAGGACAAGCAGCATGGATTTATTGGCTTTAATCTCCTAACTTTTGGTTTTTTTCCTCTAGCAAATACTAGTGAAGATATAAGTGCCACTCAGAGGGCCCAAGACTTCTATATTGGGTGGTAAGTAAGAGTTTGGTAGCAATATCTGTATCTAATATGTCTGTTGTCATTAACCCAATTAAGGATACAGGCATAAGCATCCAAAACTATATTTTTCTTCAATCACTTAAGAGCATGGCCTTTTCTTTACACATTACTTTCTATAATTGGTTTTGTCTATGCTTTGTGGTTGCAGGTTTCTGAATCCCTTTATTTTTGGAGATTACCCTGAAATCATGAAAAAGAATGTTGGATTAAGGCTTCCTGTTTTCACCCAATGGGAATCAGTTCTGGTTAAGGGCTCAATTGAGTTCCTAGGAATAAATTTTTACTACTCAATTTATGTTAAGGACAGCCCTGGCAGCCTGCTGATAAAGGATAGAGACTACATGGCGGATATGGCTGTGGAACTTTCAAGTATGTTTATGCTGTAACTTGTTTACTGCACCAGTTTTGATTACAAATTTAATTGTCGTAACACCGAGTCTCGAAACAAAGGAAAGGAAAAGAAAAAAAAAAAAAAGGGGTTAAGGGCCTTTTGGTCTTTTTGCTGTAAGTTAAAAAAATAAAAAAAAATAAAAAAAAAGGGATAAAGGAACGGTGAGAATCTCACCGTATTTCACTTTCCCTTTTTTCCCTTTTTCCTTTCTTCTTCCTCCTCTGTTCCTCGTCTTCTTCCTCTTTCTTTTTTTTTTTCCTTTTTCTTATTTTTACCATCAAAGCTCCTTTTTCTTTTATTTTGTCGCAAAAGTTTGATATCCACTAGTCCTTAAAGCTTGAGGTGAGTTCCTAATCTCAAACCTGTTTTCTTACGGGTAAATTTTAGAGGTTATATCAAATTTAGGGAATAGTAATAAAATAGTAGGCGAGTAATATTTTGATATTTTGCTTAATAATAAGCATGGTAGTTATTAAACTATCTCCAAACAAATTATCTAAGCTTGTCAAAAAAAATATTTGTGTTGATCAGATCCTTACGATCACGGTCTGCGATTCTTCCTGAAATTTGTTGGGGCTTGACTCGGTTGATTCTTCTTTGTTGTGAGTGGTTATTTACTTAGTGACAATAGTTTTAAATTTATGTTTATAGGAGAAACTAACCTGTTAAAGCTAATAATTTGACCTTGTGCTAATAATGGATTTGGATAGTCATTTTAGCCAATTGATTTCTCTTTCTAAAATAATAATTGAGTTTCTTTGGATAATAATAGCTGATTTAATATTTTGGATATTCTCTTAGTTATTATTTCAATGTCACCTGTTGCTATTCTTTCTTATTTTATGGTTTATTTATAATGAATTATAAAAGTTTATTTCTTGCAAGAATTGGATTTTAGAAGTTAATTATTGAATTTAAGTATTTCATTTTAAAATAAATTTATGTTGAGAAAACCATGATGGGTTCTAAGTTAGAACAGATCGTCAGATTAAGCGAAGAGATATAACGGCTATGTGCACATAGTATATTTAAATGAGATAGTAAGGCGACAGACCAGGCGATATGAGCTCATATTTATGATCGGATGGGTTGAGGCTACTCCCCATAGAAATTTAGTTCTTCTTGGGTAACCTCGTGGAGTAATTAGTTTGATGAAATATTTGATTCTATGTTGACAAAGTCTATTTAGGAAGTTGATTAAGATAATAGATAGAGAATTGTTAAGTTTCTGTAAATGAGTTTTAATTTAAATGAAGGAGGTTGACAAGATTCTATTTATGGAAATATAGAATTGACAAACTATTGCCTCAATCAATTTCTTTGGTGAATATATGATTAGTTAGTTGTTTTCAGTTATTTTAAAAGCTCGTGCGTGATTTAGTTTCTCCTTCCTGTCCACTTTGTTTATATACCTCACCGAGTCTGTATGACTCATCCTATTTCTTTCCTTCTCTTGATTCACAGGTCTTTGAGTAGCGAGTTCCTGGACTAACTGTTCTATCCAGGATATTCCTTTTGGTAGGCCTGTAATACGGAAGAGGCTTCTATTTTGTTGATCCCAGTACTTTGCAGCTATAGGGCATAGGATCAGTTGTTTTTGGGTTATGGATATAGTTATAACATGTATATTACTCTTTAGTATAGCTGATTTTTTGATCCCTATAATTGTTATTCTGGAAATATTCTGGCTGTGATTTTTGGTTGTTATATCTGATATAAAATAGGTCTATGTAAATTTTTGGATTGTCCAGTTTTTAGGGGAGATTCTGCCGAATTTTTGGCAGCACCCATACTTAAGTTGCTAAATTATATGAACAAACTATTGTCATTAGGCTTGCCAGGTTAAGTGAGTCAGATTAACCTGTGCACCGGTCACGGCTTATGTTTGGGGCGTGACAAAGTTGGTATCAAAGCGTGGGTAGTAGGTCCTAAAGGCTGCAAAATGTGGACAATCATAGAATCTTGTTTGTAATTTGTGTACCCGGGCACAACGTACAAGCAAGAGGATTTGAGTGACCACAGTTAAACTGGAGTCTATTGTCCAAATTATTATAATATGTTTAGTGTTGTTCTTTCAATTTTCCTTTCTCGATTTTACCTATTTTTGTTCTTTGTTCATGTCCTAGGTAACGATGCCACCAAGGACGAGACCTGTCAGGGAGCCGATTGCTGATGAGGCTTCCACTCAACTTCATGCAGCACCCCCACGAGGCCGTGGACGTGGTCGCGGCCGTGGGAGACGTGGACGGGGTGGTAGGATGCCTGAGATAGTGGTTCCTAGGGCTAGTCGTAGGGATCCCGCTTTAGCTGAATTAGCTACTGGGATGCATAATATGCAACAGACAGTTCAGCAATTAGTAAATGTTCTCGGTGGAAACCGACAGCCTCAAGTGGATCAAAATCAAGAGGATTCAGAGTCTGGTCAGGAGACAACTCAAGCTGAGCCTCCACCTGTTCAACACAGAGGGACAGAAGTTTCTTTGTCTGCATTCACGAGGCATAATCCTCCAGTATTTAGTGGTTCAGACTCAAGTGAAGATCCTCAAAAGTTCTTGGATGATGTGGCATGGATATGCAGAGCTTTAGGGTGTTCTTCTACTCGAATGGTTGAGTTGGCAACTTTTCAACTACGAGACCTAGCTAGAGGCTGGTATCAGACTGTGCTTCGTGGAAGGCAAGCAGGATCACCCCCTTTGGCATGGGATGAGTTCACTAATTTGTTCTTGGCTCATTTTCTACCAAAGAGTATCCGAGTTAGCAGAGCACGGGATTTTGAGTCTCTTATACAGACAGACCAGATGACTGTAGCAGATTACCACATTCAGTTTGAGAGACTTTCTCAATATGCATCGCACTTTGTGGCTACAGAAGAATTACGGGTTCAACGCTTTGTTGAGGGTTTGAGGCCCTACATATTCAGAGTATTAGCAGGGATCGAAATGACATATGAGGAGGCCTTGAATAGAGCCTTGGCGATTGAGCGGGGAGGCAAAGATAGAGGTGGATCTTCCCGTGACTCGCGTAAGAGATCACGTTCAGATGTTGCTCATGGTGGCCGCCAAGGTCGCAGCAGTGATGGTTCTAGAGGTGGTGATGGCCAGAGTCGTCGGGGTCAACAAGGGCCCCCTCAATCATAGAGCATACAAGGCAGTCAGACAGCTAGTACTGCTCATAGTATAGGACCCTCCCAGCATCCTATATATTCTGATAGAGCTTCTGATACTTGCATTACATGCGGGAAGAGGCACTTTGGGCCTTGCAGGCAGGGTTTTTCCGGGTGTTACCAATGTGGTCAGATAGGACATTTTGCAAGGAATTGTCCTATGTCACACTCTCAGCCTTCTGCTAGTGGAGCATCAGCACCAGTAGTTCTAGGAGGATATGTTGGTGGTTCAGGGGGTCGAAGATCTAACAATACCCCACGAGGTGGTAGAGGACCAGGTGGCAGAGGTCAGGGGCAGACTAGTAGAGGGCAGGCTCGTGTTTTTGCTTTGACCCGTCAGGATGCTCAAGCATCTAATGCTGTGGTAACAGGTATACTTCTAGTATGTTCTCATGAAGCATGTACACTTTTCGATTCTGGAGCTACACATTCTTTTGTGTCCCCTTCTTTTGCATCTTGCCTTGGGAGAGACCCCTCACTTCTGAGTGAGCATTTGATAGTAGCCACGCCTATGGGTGATTCTTTATTGGCTGATTTAGTTTATAGATCATGTGAGGTGCTAGTCGGAGGTAAACTCTCAATAGTAGACTTGATAGTACTCGATATGGTAGATTTTGATGTGATATTGGGCATGGATTGGCTAGCATCTTGTCATGCTACCTTAGATTGCCACAACAAAGTGGTAAAGTTCAGTATGCCGGGTGAACCGACTTTCACATTTCAAGGTGATCGAGATTGGTCACCAAACAACGTGATTTCAGCAATGGTTGCTCAGAAGTTGCTAAAGAAGGGTTGTTTGGGATATTTAGCAGTGGTGATAGATACTAGTATATCACAGGGGAATTTGGAATAGATTCCAGTAGTATGTGAATATCCTGATGTTTTCCCTGAAGAGTTGTCAGGGTTACCACCTGACAGAGAGATAGAGTTTTGTATAGATTTGCTTCCAAATACTCAACCAATTTCTATACCCCCATATCGAATGGCTCCAGCTGAACTTAAGGAGTTGAAAGAACAATTGAAGGATCTTCTTGATAAGGGTTTCATCCGCCCTAGTTGTTCTCCTTGGGGTGCACCAGTGCTATTTGTTAAAAAGAAAGATGGCTCACTTCGTTTGTGTATTGATTACCGACAGTTGAATAAGGTGACGGTGAAAAACAAATATCCCCTTCCTCGCATTGATGACTTATTTGATCAACTTCAAGGATCCCAATGTTTCTCGAAGATTGATTTGCGATCGGGGTACCATCAGCTGAAAATACGAGGTGAAGACATTCCTAAGACAGCTTTCTGTACTCGCTATGGACATTACGAGTTCTTAGTTATGTCTTTTGGACTTACCAATGCCCCTGCAGCTTTTATGGACTTGATGAATCGTATCTTTAGGCCTTTCTTGGATCACTTTGTGATAGTCTTCATTGATGACATCTTAGTGTACTCCAAGAGTAAGGAAGAACATGAGCAGCACTTGAGGTTAGCCTTATAGACATTGAGAGAGCATAAGCTATATGCTAAGTTCTCTAAATGTGAGTTCTGGTTGGAGAGCGTGACTTTCTTAGGTCATGTGGTGTCTAAAGAAGGGATAAGTGTTGACTCAAATAAGGTAGAAGCAGTGCAGAATTGGCCCAGGCCTACATCTGTGATGGAGATCCGCAGTTTCCTTGGACTTGCTGGATATTATCGTCGGTTTGTCAAGGACTTCTCTAAAATAGCAGCTCCTTTAACTAGGTTAACACAAAAGCAGGTTAAGTTTCAATGGACTGATGCATGTAAGCAAAGTTTCCAACAATTGAAGAGTTGTTTGACGTCTGCTCCGGTGCTAGCATTACCTACTTCTGGTTGCGGTTATGTAGTTTATTGTGATGCTTCTAGAGTTGGTCTTGGATGCGTGTTAATGCAACAGGGGAGAGTTATTGCTTATGCTTTTAGACAGCTTAAGAAGCACGAGCAAAACTATCCTACACATGATTTAGAAATGGCAGCGGTAATATTTGCTCTCAAGATCTGGAGGCACTATTTATATGGTGAGACGTGCGAGATCTATACTGATCATAAGAGCCTCAAGTATATCTTTCAGTAGAAGGATTTAAACTTAAGGCAGAGAAGGTGGATGGAGCTCCTGAAGGACTATGATTGCACGATTTTGTATCATCCAGGAAAAGCGAATATAGTGGCCGATGCTTTGAGTAGGAAGTCCATGGGTAGTCTTGCCCACATAGTTGAGGTTAGAAGACCAATAGTAAAGGAGTTCCAAGAACTTGTAGATAGAGGGGTGAAGTTTGAAATTTCAGGTGCAAAGTCACTAATAGCTCAAGTTCAAGTTCGTTCCACCTTGGTGGATAATATTAAGGATAGCCAGGGAGAAGACCCTCATTTGAGGAAGGTTATGGAAGAGGTCCAAGCAGGCAAAGTTTCCAACTTCGTGATTGATTCTGAAGGTGTCTTGCGTTTTGGCAAACGCTTATGTGTACCTGATGTAGTAGACTTGAAGAAGAAAATATTAGAGGAAGCCCATCATTCTTCTTACACCATTCACCCAGGTTCTACGAAGATGTATCAAGATCTAAAAGAATTCTATTGGTGGGAAGGGATGAAAAAGGATATAGCTGAGTTTGTGTCTAAGTGCTTGGTGTGCCAACAAGTGAAGGCTGAGCATCAAAAGCCTGGTGGGTTGCTCCAACAGATTGAAATACCTGAATGGAAATGGGAGAGAATCACTATGGATTTTGTGACAGGGTTGCCTAGAACCTCAAGGGGTTATGACTCAGTTTGGGTAATTGTGGACCGACTGACTAAGTCCGCACACTTTTTGCCTGTTAAGACTTCTTACACAGCAGCTCAGTATGCCAAACTTTATTTAGATAAGATTGTATCCTTACATGGAGTGCATTTGTCTATAATATCTGATCGAAGGTCTCAATTCACAGCTCAATTCTGGAAATCTTTTCAAACGGCTTTAGGAACTCGATTGGACTTAAGCACTGCTTTTCATCCTCAGACAGATGGTCAGTCTGAAAGAACAATACAGATTTTGGAGGATATGCTCCGAGCTTGTGTTCTAGACTTCAGAGGGAGTTGGGACCAGTATCTACCTCTAATGGAGTTTGCTTACAATAATAGTTATCAATCTAGTATCCAAATGGCACCATTTGAGGCTTTATACGGAAGGCGTTGTAGATCACCGATTGGTTGGTTTGAAACTGGGGAATCTAAACTTGTTGGCCCAGATCTGATACAGGAAGTCATTGAGAAGGCCCAATTAATTCGAGAACGTTTAGTGACTGCTCAAAGTAGGCAAAAGTCTTATGCGGATCAAAGACGTTGACCTTTGGAGTTTGGTGTAGGAGAACATGTGTTTCTACGTGTTTCCCCTATGAAAGGCATCCTGAGATTTGGTAAGAGAGGAAAATTAAGTCCAAGATTTATTGGACCTTTTGAGATATTGGAGAAGGTAAGGCAAGCTGCTTATCGCTTAGCCCTTCCACTCGATCTTTCAAGTGTTCATCCAGTTTTTCATGTATCAATGCTACGGAAGTATGTTTATGACCCTTCTCACATTATCCAGCATAATTTGGTTGAGTTTGATGAGAACCTAAGCTATAGTGAGCAACCAAAGGCAATCTTAGATAGGCGAGTCAAGTGTCTACACTCTAAGGATGTAGTATCAGTGAAGGTCATTTGGCAGGGACCATCTGGTGAGGAAACCACATGGGAACCTGAAACAATTATGCGGGAGAAATACCCTCACCTTTTCGATACTCAAGGTACGTTGATATCTTAAAATTCGAGGACGAATTTTTCTTTTAGGGGGGAGGTAGTTGTAACACCGAGTCTCGAAACAAAGGAAAGTAAAAGAAAAAAAAAAGGGGTTAAGGGCCTTTTGGTCTTTTTGCTGTAAGTTAAAAAAAAAAAAAAGGGGGATAAAGGAACGGTGAGAATCTCACCGTATTTCACTTTCCCTTTTTTCCCTTTTTCCTTTCTTCTTCCTCCTCTGTTCCTCGTCTTCTTCCTCTTTCTTTTTTTCTTTTCTTTTTCTTATTTTTACCATCAAAGCTCCTTTTTCTTTTATTTTGTCGCAAAAATTTGATATCCACTAGTCCTTAAAGCTTGAGGTGAGTTCCTAATCTCAAACCTGTTTTCTTACGAGTAAATTTTAGAGGTTATATCAAATTTAGGGAGTAGTAATAAAATAGTAGGCGAGTAATATTTTGATATTTTGCTTAATAATAAGCATGGTAGTTATTAAACTATCTCCAAACAAATTATCTAAGCTTGTCAAAAAAAATATTTGTGTTGATCAGATCCTTCTGATACGGTGCTGCGATTCTTCCATCCGGAGCTGTTGGGGAGCAGCTCGGTTGATTCTTCTTTGTTGTGAGTGGTTATTTACTTAGTGACAATAGTTTTAAATTTATGTTTATAGGAGAAACTAACCTGTTAAAGCTAATAATTTGACCTTGTGCTAATAATGGATTTGGATAGTCATTTTAGCCAATTGATTTCTCTTTCTAAAATAATAATTGAGTTTCTTTGGATAATAATAGCTGATTTAATATTTTGGATATTCTCTTAGTTATTATTTCAATGTCACCTGTTGCTATTCTTTCTTATTTTATGGTTTATTTATAATGAATTATAAAAGTTTATTTCTTGCAAGAATTGGATTTTATAGAAGTTAATTATTGAATTTAAGTATTTCATTTTAAAATAAATTTATGTTGAGAAAACCATGATGGGTTCTAAGTTAGAACACCGTTCGCCGTTAGCGAAGAGATATAACGGCCTATGTGCACATAGTATATTTAAATGAGATAGTACCGGGCGAGGCAAGACCCCCGGCTTGATATGAGCTCATATTTATGATCAGATGGGTTGAGACTACTCCCCATAGAAATTTAGTTCTTCTTGGGTAACCCTCGTGGAATAATTAGTTTGATGAAATATTTGATTCTATGTTGACAAAATCTATTTAGGAAGTTGATTAAGATAATAGATAGAGAATTGTTAAGTTTCTGTAAATGAGTTTTAATTTAAATGAAGGAGGTTGACAAGATTCTATTTATGGAAATATAGAATTGACAAACTATTGCCTCAATCAATTTCTTTGGTGAATATATGATTAGTCAGTTGTTTTCAGTTATTTTAAAAGCTCGTGCGTGATTTAGTTTCTCCTTCCTGTCCACTTTGTTTATATACCCTCACTGAGTCTGTATGACTCATCCTATTTCCTTTCCTTCTCTTCAGATTCACAGGGTGCTGAGTAGCAGGTTCCTGGGACTAACTGTTCTATCCAGGATATTCCTTTTGGTAGGCCTGTAATATGGAAGAGGCTTCTATTTTGTTGATCCCAATACTTTGCAGCTATAGGGCATAGGATCAGTTGTTTTTGGGTTATGGATATAGTTATAACATGTATATTACTCTTTATTATAGCTGATTTTTTGATCCCTATAATTGTTATTTTGGAAATATTCTGGCTGTGATTTTTGGTTGTTATATCTGATATAAAATAGGTCTATGTAAATTTTTGGATTGTCCAGTTTTTAGGGGAGATTCTGCCGAATTTTTGGCAGCACCCGTACTTAAGTTGCTAAATTATATGAACAAACTATTGTCATTAGGCTTGTCAGGTTAAGTGAGTCAGATTAACCTGTGCACCGGTCACGGCTTATGTTCGGGGCGTGACAATTGTATATTGAGGTTTGACAAGTAACTCACATATAAGTGTCTCTCTATTACATTATGAATTGAGATGCTTTTTTTTGTACATGGACCTGTTTTCTCACCATTTTATATGCGGAACAGAAGATTCATTGAGATTGTAATTCAATATTTGTGAACTTCTATTTTCTTTAATTTTGATCAAGGAACTTTTTGTTTTTATTTACTTATCTAAACTTTCTAATGATTTTAACAGTTTTTCTGATTTTGATAATTAATGTCTCTTGCCTCTGCTGATACTTGCTAATACCTGTCTTATAGACCATCTGTGGCGATCCATGGGCTTACCCTCATTGAGTTTCTTTTAGATGCAAACATTTCATATCACATCTCAGACACATAAATGTTAGAACAAAGAAGCAAAGTGTTCTAGATATTCACCTAAAAGATTTAGTTTTCTAAACTATAACTATTTTGTAAGACTTGCTTACTTGATAACTCCAGCTTTCATTTATTTAATTTTGAGGGACCAAGACAGCTAATTATGTTCTTTCTGGTTGTAGATGTTACGGAAAATGGTACATCTACATATGAGGTAAGAGTAGAGTTGGAACATGGTACTTTAAGCACGGACACTAATGTTTAACACTAACTAGCTGGTTGGTTTAGATTCCAGTTATACCCTGGACTTTGCAAGGGTTGCTTGATTCATTGAAGAACATTTATGGAAATTTTCCGATTTACGTTCATGAAAATGGTATGCCTCTCTGTCTCTCGTCTACCCCCAAACAATATAACTTTTATTGTTTTTTGACAAGTCTTTGTGTCTCGCCGAGATCAACATGTCAAAAGCTTCCAATTCCTTTATCTACAAAATCAATCTTCCATCCTCTAATGATATGATAAATCTTTGAACTTCTCAGGTCAACAAACACATCGGAATTCGTCATTGGATGACTGGCCAAGGGTGAAGTACTTACATGAATACATTGCGAGCGTGCTTGATTTGCTAAGGTAATTCTATTTTCATTTTGAACTGGGGATGTTACAAAGGGTGTATGATGGCTGAACTAGATCTTCATTATCAGCATTTTTCTTCAGTTCTACTCCATTTCCATAAAAATTTTTTAAAACAATTCATAGTTAAATTTTTCATGAAAGCTAATCAAGTTGTTTTTGTTTTTTCTTTTCTTTCCTTTTTTCCCTTACTCATGTTCTCTGTTATTCTTGTCATGTTGAAAGGAATGGACACAACATAAGAGGTTATTTTGTATGGTCCTTCTTGGATGTATTTGAGTTATTGGGTGGATATGAATCAAGTTATGGCCTATATTACATAGATTTGAAAGACCCCACCTTGAGGAGGCAACCTAAACTCTCTGCACTGTGGTACGCTGATTTTCTCAACGGCAGGACTATGGACCCAATGGTCACCATGGAAATTGAGAAGAATGCACCTGTGCCCTTCAACACTTCCTTACTGTATAATGCCATTTAAAGTAATCAAGACTGGTTAAAATTAAAGTGACATGATTTGGTATTATGGTCATAATTTAGTACTTTGTGTAACATGTCAAAGAATAAAGTGACATGATTCATGGTATAAACTAACGAAAATTACTAGAATATAATCAACATGACATGAGGTATATTTCCCACAATATTATGACCACAGGTGTCCATATTGTTTCACACTATATTCATCTTCTCTGTGGTAAAGCATGGTTAGTGGGAGAGGAAAGAGAACAGAATTTAGTGATAGGTGATTTCCATCCAAGAGAAGTTCATTAAAAAATAAAACAATTACAAAGCCCGTTCGGTTATCAATCACTTCTTGATGGTGCACTGTTGCCAAGTTATTAATTTTATTTGGACCATTTATTGTTTGTATAGTTATATCCAAACTTGCAATTAAACTTTTAGCAAAACATGATCATTAGCTTGTGTCTATAATTTTGTGATAGGTACTGATCTTTCCTTCACAAGAAGGCATTATTATCCAAAACACCCAAAGTGTAACGATCAAAGCAAAGCATTTCTTTGTTGAACTTACCTCATTATGATATGTTCTCTCTCTCTCTCTCTCTCATATAATTTAAACTAGAAACATCGTTGGAGCTAAGAACGAGGCCCTATGTGCAGGAGGCTGGCACCTATATTTCTTGTTATTCTCTGTGACAACCATATGGCAGTGCATCATTCTATACTATTTATACAACCCACTTTCAATCAAAATAGCAAAACAAAATCTAGAACGTGCAATTAGCGAAGGGTATACCTTAGATATGGGACACTACAAAACGTGTCAACTTTTAAGGGACTAAATTTGCATCTCAAAATTTTTGTTAGGGACTAAAATGGGGTTTTGTCTTGATTTATTTTGAAGTATATCATGATCTTAAACCATAAAAATTTTACAAATACAAAATCATTTTATAGAGGAGTTTTGTCCATACGCTGAAATCAAAATCATTTGCAGTTGAGATTGTATAAACTAACAATGATGTGACAAAAGCATAAATCTAAAGTAAGGCTTTGCTCATAGATACTATTATTAAGCACTAAAAATTTGCTTCTCTCTTGATTTAATTTAGCACCAAGATTTAAAGTTTTGTTAAGGCAGCTTCAGCACTACCATGTGTACTCCAGGGAAATTTGAGCACCACCGGAACCAAATTAACTGTGCCAAAATTCCAAAAGCAAAAAAGAAATGTTAATCGTGACCTTTTTCTTTCCCTTGTTACTAATTTTTAATCAACATAGAGAATCTTATGGAGCTTTCTGTCATAGAGAGTATAAAATTAACTAAAGAATAGTTCCATGGATATGAAGTGGCTGTGTTTGACTAGAAAAAATGCTTTGGTTTGACTTGACTAATGAGCCTTAAGACATATATCATGGAAACAAAATATTTAACTAAATAATTCCTAAAATTTTGTTTCGACAATGCCCAAATATTTAACCTTTTGTGTGGTTTGGGGTTCAATGGTTGGTGAATAAGGAAAGCTTGTATCCAGGTTTGCTTTTTTTTTTTTTTTCAATTAAAAATGTTTAGTAGTTTTGTGTTTTTGGAGTTGTTTCTAATTTTCTAGAGTTTCTATTTAGATGTAATTGTTCCATAAGCTTATCTATGTTTGTTAGCCAGTGAATTTGATATCAATCAATATTCAATAGTTGAAATTTAGCAATACTTTTATTTGCATGCAAAATGAGATTTAAAAAGAGAAAAAAAATTAAACAGCAAAGGTTGTGAACATTTGATGTACAAATCTATAGAAACCTTTTATCCGTAAATACCAAAATTTCAGATTCAAGCTTCATTTCCTCTTCTTTGGGAGTAGGTTGTTGATCTGATCTTAAACCTCACCTAAGCATTAATAATCATGAGCAAACAGTATACTTCTATTTTTGGGTTTGCTGCTAGCATTTTATTGGCTTAACAAACTTTCTCATTTATATAAATGCATGTATGTTTGTTTCTCCCCGTCACTCCTACTTCAGTCAAATATTGTGGAGCGCCATTTCAATGATCTATTACAAAGATATGGAGATGTTATAGCAGTTGATTTAACTCATAAAGTATGGCTCATATCTTCTCACTTCATACCCTATTACATGAATCTGCCACTACTTTCGTATATTAGATGGCAATGATATTCATGGTTGAGTAAAAACGTGTTTGGTTTTTTATTTCGCTGCCAGTTTGTGCATAAAGCAGGCTACTTTATGGACTTTTTGCATCATAACATACTTAAATAATTCCTTATTTTCACATCCCCATTTCTTTTCCTATGAAATTTTAAATAGAAAAAAATTAAGGCTAGGAATTGGCCAAGTTTAGTTTGCAATTCCTTGAGGCTAATCCACTTTCGTGTAGTTTGCAGGGTGCCCTCGATCTGATAAGTGGTCACTAGACTGTAAGAAGCATCAGGGCCTAGTGCCACTATTTTCTTCCACTCCCAATCTTAAAAAGTGTCATGACATTGATAGATCCTGTCATTTCTTGCTTGCATGACATAAATGTTATAGCTTCAAGAAATCATGGCTGGTAGCCATCTAGCCAAGAAACCAGTTCTTTCCTTTTTTTTTTTTTGTACCGACAAACAATAGCTAGAACTACTTTCCTGACACACCAAAAAGTGTTGCAGTTTGCATTGTGGTATAATTAGCATTAGCATATTCATCAGAAAGAATATTGGTACTCATAACATAAACTAATTAACTTGATCCTGACAAGCCACTTCACTATTTAAGCACACCTAAAATTTAGATTTTGTTTGTATGCATACATTATTATTCTCCTTATTCTAAGATAGCTTCTATAAAAAATTTTCAATCTTGTTGACATGTTTGATTGAAAACTATAATCATGTATCCCTGTAGCTGGAGTAATAGCAGGGTCTATGGCAATTGTGAAAGCTAGTGGAAGATAGTTATGTTTGTCACAATGTGCCTCGAAGGGCGCCGCGACGAGAGACAACAAAAAAATTGAAAAATAATTTTAATGGCGTC